>JAJOZX010000935.1:262500-455000 GCA_023014485.1 Bathynomus jamesi
AATTGGCGGGTTACCAGGTGAGTTTAACCCTCAAGTACAATAGAGTACACATTTACGGTCCGGAGGGGACCTACAGAGTGCGCTGACCCGTTTTTGGTCACTTACGGAATCCGGGAGCTTCCTTAGCCCTTGTTTCACTCGTCGAGTTTAGGTTTATTATGATGGGATTAACTGAGAGTCAATTTTAATTTTAGGCACTTTAATTTAGTTTAAATAAGCAGATTACAGGCGAAAGTTTATAATAAAATGTTTAGCTCTTAGGTTCACAAGGTCAATTGTTAAACTAAGTTCACCAGGCTATAAGTGAATTATGTTTAAGTCTACGAGTGATAATTAAGGTAAGTAAGAAATAAATGAATAAGTCTACTTGCGTTTCCTTCAGTCAGATTCTCAATTCCAGTATTCCGATATAAAGCTTAGTCCTTATTTAAAGTGGCATGAACTCTTCAGCCAAAGTTTAAAATTACGTTAAATGAAAATTCGTCAGACGGCCCCCTTCTTGAAGCAACCCCCGTGCCCGTTCTAGGACCGTTAAAAAGCAAACTAATGACATACGGGGTAACTCGCACTCGTTACCCGCGATAAAATGAAAAACGATTTCCTTCTAAGACTTACTACCCTTAAGCCCGTTAGTAGTATAGGCGAAAAATGATGGGGGAGTGCAAGAATGTTGCAGAGATAATGATCAATGTTGCAAATGGGGGGATGGGGTGGGGGTATGTTGCAAAGGGGTGCGGTGGGGTATGTTGTAAATGGGGTTGGGGTATGCAGTGAAGGGGGTGGGAGAATGCTGCAGGTGCAACAAGGGGTCATGAAACTTGGAGGCGGCGTTAACCCACAAGAGAAAGACAGAAGGAGAGAAAGGAAGAGAGATGTTCACCTGGCAGGCGCCAAGTGCATATTAACACTTCAGCCGACCCGCCGTTCTCTTATAGGCCCCTAATCAGCCAGTTGGCTTAATCAGCCAATAGGCTTAGAAGGAGCCAAGGGGAAGAGGGGAGGGAGCTTCGGGGGGAGAAGGGAGGATTACCTCCCCCAAAGGGGTTGCCTTAACCTAAGAGAGGAAGAGAAAGAAAAGATGGAGGAGGTCTTTGGGGGAGAAGATGGGATTTTTTTACCCCACAAAGGGAAACCTAACCTAAGTCTCAACCTAAGAAGGAAGGATTGTGAGATCTTTATTCCGCAGAAGTTCGCATCATTATGACCGCTCCGAAGCCAAGCGGGTTTTATATAAAGGAAGGTTGAGTTGCCAAATATCACTTTATTTTAATTGTTCAGGTATACATTATTAGGGTGAGTTGCTAGATACCACCATTTATTTTAATTCACAAGAGATGCCAAAGCAGGTGAACTTTCTCCTTAAAAAGATTTAATTATTAAAACAATATTAACATTAAAAAAAATACATTTAAAGTGAAATAAGTAAAACACCATTACATCATTCTGTTTATTAATTATTGTAAATATATTGAAAATAAAATACATACACTTTATCTTCTACTGCACAAAATAAAAAATAATATAAGAAATACGAAACGTATAATCACCAAAATAATAGTTCAGGCGAAATATACACACACACAAACACACAATTGTATTTGACCAACTTTCTCCTTACCTTATATATATATATATAAGATAAACAATAAACAGTAAAAGAAATAATTATTTAAACATTATTCTGTCTATTTACTTTTGACAATCCTTTCTTGACAATCCTTTCGGTATCAGAAAAATTAAAATACACACCTTATATATACAGGGTATCCATAAATGATTACCCTGATTAAAGCCTGCTATAACTTTTAATAAACACTCGTATTCAAACACAGATTTAATCATAAGTAGATAAACATACAAAGTTTTGATACATAGTTAATGAACTTAATAAGCTTCCACATGTGCACCCCTAGTGGCACGTAAAATGTCTGAACGGTATTCACACTCACGCCACACATTTTTCAACATTTGTGGGTTAACTGTTGCAATTGCATCCGTAATGCGTTCTCGCAATATCCTGATATCTGGAACAACTGTTGCATAAACCAAATCTTTAACATAACCCCAGAAAAAGAAATCCAGCGGGGTAATGCCTGGTAATCTTGGGGGCCATGGGATTGGCCCGTCCCTGCCAATCCATCGATTTGGAAATGTTGCGTCGAGAGTTTCACGAACAACATGCGCCCAATAAGGGGGTGCCCCATTTAGTTGGAAGATGACAGTTGGCTGCCTGTCCTGCAGCTGGGGGATGGCGTAATTGGTGAGCATATCCAGGTACACAGTTGCGGAAACAGTGTTCTCATCGAAGAAGAAAGGACCAATTATCTGGTCATGCATTAGTCCACACCAGACATTGATCTTCGGACTAACCTGAATATGCTCCCTTACGGCGCGTGGGTTTTCCGATCCCCAAATACGCACATTGTGTCTGTTGACTCTACCACTAAGATGAAACGTAGCCTCGTCTGAAAAGCAGACACGTAACAAGAAGTCATTATCCTCGTCAATGCTGTTCAAAATGTTAATAGCAAATTGTTCACGTTTTGGACGGTCATCAGGCTTCAGTTCTTGAACAATTTGTACCTTGTAGTCGTGTAACTTCAAACGTTTGTGTAACACCTTGTGCACCGTAGACTTCGGTATCTTTAGTTGGCATGAAGCTTGTCTCACTGATTTCCTTGGTGACCGTGTGAAAGCAGTTTGAATTTTTCCACCGTCCCATCGGAAACTGATGGTCTACCACTGCTCTTTCCCTTTTCCACGTTTCCAGTTTCCATGAATTTTTTCATCCACGACTTAATTAACTTCACATCAGTTGGATTCTTTCCATACTTTGTTCTGAACCTTCGCTGAACACTGAGAGGAGATTTTGTTTCTGCAAGCCACACAACACATTGTGCCTTCTCTGTCACAGACGCCATCTTAACTGAACAGCTAATACAGCGCTCCTAGCGGCGAATGCGGTAGATGAAACACACCAGCACAGAAACACTATGCGAGTACGAGATCACCTGTAAAAATAAAACAGCTGTAACATTCGTCATTAAAACATGAGAGCATACTGTTTTCAGGGTAAACATTTATGGACACCCTGTATAAGATAAACAATAAACACCAAAAGAAATATTTATTTAAACGTTATTCTGCCTATTTCATTTCATTCCTTCTTTCAAATCGTCTCTGGAAGAAAAAATGTATAAATTGGAGTCAAATGAGCCCTCAAGGCAAAGGCTGACCGCGAACTAGATACATCGGAAGGTCGTGGGACAAACTTTCACCAAAACACTCGCTTCCGTCTCTTCTCGCACCATGCGAAAGCTTTTCCTGTATATAAATGTTTTAATATTTTATGAACTTCTTTGTTTTTCTTTACGTTTAATTTGCATGGTATCATCTTCATAATTATTGTCTGCTATTGAATGAATCAAAAAATGGAAAGAAATGAATAAAATTACTTTTGCTAGTGAAGGTAAAACTGAATTTAAAATTCTTTTATATATATATATAAAATTATATATTATATATATATATATATATATATATATATATATATATATATATATATACACACACAGAGAGAGAGAGAGAGAGAGATAAGCACACACATACACAGAAAGAAACCATAGCAGGAAAACGTCAGTCTAAAAATTGGTATGATATTGATTTCAGGTGCAATAAATGAAAAGTTTGGTAATAATGATAGTTTTTAGTTGTCGTAACAATTACATTTTCGAGCCATGTCAGTCACATATGGGTGACGTCAACCATATTTGGGTGACGTCGCCCTTTCATAAAAATTTCACCAAAATCTTCATAACTACACACAAAAAAAAGTGTTTACTACATTTCTATTGTCATTTCATGCGAATAATATTTCAGATTACTTATTACAGTTAGTTTAAGCCTTACCCTTTTATAAAACAGGCAAATAAAATGAGTAACAAACGAAAACTATCTGCAGCAGAAATTGAAAAAGAAATGGAAAAAGAATTGGAGACTGAAGATGAAATTTGTGATTTGGATGACGATGATTCAGTACAAGATCCCAATTATGAGCCGTTTGAGGGATTAAATTCTGGCGAAGAAGAAGTAGATGTACATGCAAAATAGAAGCCGTTTTGGAAAACATGAGAATCGAAGAAAGTGAAAATGAAACAGATGATGATACAGACGGAGTAACAAGTGATGCTGGTCATTCTGTGTCACAGTGGACTGATTTTAGTTCGAGACAGAAATCATTTCCTTTTACAGGGAGATCTGGCATACTTTTAGATCTTGCACTATTATTGCATAATATATTATTTACCAGAAAACATCGGGAAAGAAAATGAAAATAAGAACCTTCAGAGAAAGTATTGCTACATCTCTCCTTATATATATATATATATATATATATATATATATATATACATTTTCAACTGCAAAGAACACGCAGTATAATTAACGTAAAGAACGACGCTTGTATAGAAGACGTTCCGCGCAAGATGAGGAGGGAGAACGAACAAATAAAAAATGAGGTAACCACCCGGGAGTCGAACCCGGGTGGTTACCTCATTTTTTCATTTGTTCGTTCTCCCTCCTCATCTTGCGCGGAACGTCTTCTATACAAGCGTCGTTCTTTACGTTAATTATACTGCGTGTTCTTTGCAGTTGAAAATGTATATATGTGCGGCATGCGGGAGGTGCCCCCCTCGGGGCATTGGTTTCTGCGCGTATGTAGGAGAATTACGACTTCTGATCGAGTGAGGCCCATGGTGTAATGGTTATCATATCTGACCGGCAAACGGAAGATCCCGGGTTCGATTCCCGGGTGGTTACCTCATTTTTTCATTTGTTCGTTCTCCCTCCTCATCTTGCGCGGACGGTCTTCTATACAAGCGTCGTTCTTTACGTTTATATATATATATATATATTTTTTTTTTAAATGATCATTTTAGTTAAACTTAAATCTAGATTCTACACCTTTTTGTAAAAGCATTTTTTCCAGATACTTAAAACGGTCACGGCCCTCATCCCCACAAGGAGAGATAAAAAATTATTCCTTGGTTTTTCGTGTGTTCAGAAATACATCTCGTTAGGGAATGATTAGCTCTTTTGCACCGTAATTTCATTGAGAGTATTCAAGCTCATATACAGGGTCTACATTGCCTATAAGATCTGTGGCACGTGGAACATACTACCTTCAGAATATGCGAGCAGTTACTCTGGATAATTTCAAGTAAAGGCTAGAATGAATCTTGCGTATTATTTGAGGGTGTAAGAATTTTTCCTTGGCGTCCCCTGCTAAGTAACAACTTTCCTATTTAATTTCGATTTTGTCTGAATTTCGTATCCTTTTTCTTCTTACCCCTGTTGTATGTAAAGGACACCGTAAATGTTCCCCATTTTAACCAAACTAAGAAAGCTACATTCATTATACTGCAACATCGGCCAACATTAATATTATTTCAGGGAAGGGGGAGTTCTATAAGAATGTTTAGAGAAACCTTTTCCTTTACCGTATACAATGATTATTTTTTTGGAATTTCATACGCGCTAGATTTTTAATTAAAAAATCTCGAAGTCAAATAAGTCGTCCTTTGGCTTCCACATCCCTTACACGTTAGGTTATGCTAAATTAACCCAACATAATCCATCTTTAATAAATGTAAAACTCAAAAATAGGTTGTACTAGAAAATACGAATTGTTTACAAAGTTCGATTTAATTTGACAAAAAATGTGAATTACTATTGGCGATACCATATATATATATATATATATATAAAGGAAAATCCAAAATACTTCTATTGCTATGCGAAAAGAAAAAAAAAACGCGCGCCGTTATTGTTGCTTTTTCCATTGAACCTTAACCACTGATACTACCTCGGTATGGGATGCATTACTTATTGAGGTACTTTTGTCCTTGTAACTCCCTATCTTTCATGTACACTTTACACATTGTGTCCGGCAACTAATACAGAAACTCATTCCAAAATTGTTGTGAAAGAAGCTTTATGCAAAAGTGTAATGAAAAAAGAACAGCTTTAGAGTTCATTCACACTATGCGCACATTTATCTCGTGTACTCAGTTAGTGGAAAATAAACTGCACCAATGAAACTCCAGACTCATTTAAAATAACCTAAAGTAAGCATATATCACCCCTCAATTTCGCACAATTTTTTCTACAACGCATTCTTTCATCTCTCTTTGGAGTATCTCGTGATGGGAGGCCGTTCTCTGCGCCCCGATGATGTAGTGACCCGTGGTACGGGTGCCTCGTAAAACTGTAGATCCCCATCAAATGACCTAGATACTGCGAATGGAATTAAACTGTCCAAAGCAATCATTCGACAGAATGCACTGACGACGCAATGTTGTATACATCCGGTTACAACAACCAAACATGAATTATATGTCAACCAAACCTAATGGTTACTTTGATTGCGACACAACTGGATTGAAGTTTGTAATCTAACCACGGTTAGTGAATTAACTTTTGGATCAACCTTTTGGACTAGTTGTACAAATTATTTTTATGTACGTACGTATGTATGTATGTATGTGCGTTTATATGTATGTGCAGCAGTTGTACGAGTACATTTCATGCATAAGAGACAGATTTGTGGTTGAAGATATGCTAATAATTTTTAACTAAACGTAACTATCGTACGCAATACGTTATTTCTGTGACCCTTCTAAACTATTTTCTGTTTTTATATATAAATGATTTGTCATAAATAGATTTATACAAATAAATTATATTAACATAGTGATGGTATGCATTGTATAAATTGTACCATTGTTGCGAGTTATCATTTAAACTAAACATACTTCTAAAATCGACATCGTTGAACCTGTGTAAGAACTTGAAAACCTAGATGAGTTGACCGCGCAGCCTCCGAGTTTTCAGCGAAAACAATAGGATGCCCATTTATCTACCAATCAACCAGATATTTTCGTGCATTTTCAGGAACTAAACACATTTTATTCACACTCCGGCACACTATTTGAGAGAAACATGTGCCCATATTTTTCCTTTTGCCTAGCAAACGATACTCGTCTCTAAATTCTATTAAATACTCACGCAGACCTTTAGCCACAATCTCACTACAAACCTCGTCATGAATATATTAATGTAGTAAAAATACTTAAGATTGTCCATGATGACAAGATTTACATTTCGCAGGGTACGAGTATCGGTATGATGAACATGATATAATACGCTTGTCACACCACTCATCCAAGACTCACTAACCATAACCGTGCTTATCTTCTGACGTGTTGTTTCTTCTACTTCGCGGTATATGTGCTTTATAAAGTTAGGTCTACAACATAGTTCAATACATCACTTCTGTACTGAAATCCTACAATGCTCTCGCCAGATTAGCCGTAGAGTATTTGTACCTCTTGTTCCTTCGCACGGTTCAATGTAGCCTTAAAAGCATCAAAGGATGGTAGAATAGGGGTCTTTCAGTGTTCACCACATCTTCACACTTTACCGAATATCACTTCATAAAACTCGAGTACGCAATATTAAAGGTAGCCATCACTATTTTTCGTCTACGTGAGAGCATACACATCTGAGATCCACGGCTTGCACCGCTCAACTGAGCACGCAGGGGTAGAGATATGCCCAGGTAGTAGCAGGAGTCACGTGACCGATCATACAGAGGGCGGAGCTTAGGACAGATAATTCAAACGAATGAATTTATTAATATCTTACCACCTGTTAATTTCTAGGAGAAATAATAAGAGCGAGATATCCCATTATAAAACTTACGCCAGGAATTCCGGGGGTACTGGGGCACAATAGTACCCCGGGTAGAGTTTAAGCGTTAAACTTACAAAAAACTCGTAATAATTTTGATACTACGATTTCAAGGTTTTACGATAAAAGCAAGAAGAAAGGAAAGAACACGAACAACAGAAAGAAGGAAATTCGAAATTTTTAATTTTCATACCAAAGGTATAAACTAGGAAGATGTTGCATCCAGCATGGAAGTAATAGATCGGATTTCCATCTTCGTGAGATCATTGTGGAAGGAACAAAGGTACAGGGATCAAATATTGTAGACATACCAATATTATCTTAAGGAAATGCCTAATTCTTAACGTAACTTAACTGAACCTAACCTAACTTACACGTCTTTAGGGTGAATTTCACACTTAAACACATGAAATGAATGAATGATGCAAACCACAAGGAAAAAGAAGAAATGTTTTCAACTCCTTTCGTGTAATCAGCAGTACACCTCGTCGGGGAATGGAGAAGTCGAGTGACGAAAATATATACATATGTACAACGGAAAAGAGAAATAAAGAGATTAGCACGTGGTTAACAAGCTTTGGTTAAAAGCGAAAGACATTTTAACAAGATATTGTTAATTTTATACACTCCATATTCTATTCCTACTACTACTACTATGGGAAAAAAACCTTGGTTTAACTTTGCTTGTTCTAATGCTAGCAGCAACAGAGATGAGTTTTTGAGAAATTGCCGTTGTGAGCCATCTCCAGGCTCATATTTGTGCCCGGAATCGTGCAAAATCTGTTCTTCGAGTCGCCAAAATTTCCTTGATAAGCCATGCGTGGTGGTACTTCCAGGCTTTGTCAAAATAAAGGAGATAGTCCTGAACTTACATATCTCTAACAAACGTCCTCCATTCCAGCCTACTTTTTTTATACAGGAATGAAGGGCCAGGGACGAATATCGGCAAAAGCCCCTCCCATTGAGGAAGAAGATACCCAAAATCAAGGTCCAATGTTTTTGAGATGCCTGGACACTCTACGTTTGAAAGAGTGGAGATCACAGGCAGGGGGAAAGGTGGACTGAGGAAGATTATTCCAGAGTTGACCGGTTGAGTAGATGAAAGATTGAAAATACTGCATAACCCTTGCTTTAGAAAGATGGACAGAAAAGGAATGAGAATGTGTTGAAAGTCTGGTACTGCGTGCTCTCCTTAAAGGCGGAGGCACACAGATGGCGTGTTCAGAAGATCAATGTCTGGTATAATAGCGATAGTAAAGAGAGAGTGATGCAACATTGTGGCGAAGGGAGGGGACTGAAGGCTATCAGTAACAGGCGCAGAATTTGTGAGACGAAAAGTCTTAGATTCCACTCGGTCAAGTAGGGCTGTGTGGGTTGAGACACCCCACACATGAAAAGCATACCCATACAGGGGCGAACAAAACCCCTGTACAGAGACACTTACTGAGTGGAGTGAAGAAACTGCGGAACCGATACAACGCACCTAACCCCTCAGAAACTGTTTTAGAAAGAGGGTATATGTGTTCTTTCCAGGAAAGATCACAAGAGAAGGAAACAATAAGAATGTTAGAAATGGAGAAGCCGAATTTTTGAAGCAATGAAAGTCATGATTTTCTCTGCCCCAGTCTGAGATAGCAGAAAGATCAGAGGTCAGTTGCACTATTGCCATCCTACGTGAAGCACGGAGTGACTGTTGGTGGGACGCTTTATGAAATGGGTGGAGAAGTGAAAAGTGGAATCATCGTCATAGGAGTGGATAGGTCAGAGAGTGCGGCTTAATAGATCATTGATCAATAAAAGTTAAAGAGTGGGTGATAGTACAGAATCTGAGGAACATCATTGTTAATAGCTTTAGGAGAAAAACAGTGGCCAGCTACATCCGCATCGATAGATCGTCCAGAAAGGAAAATAGAGAGGATTGCACTGATAGAAGGATTGAAACCAAAGAATAACAGTTTCGAAAGTAAAGATTTGTGCCAGACTCTATCAAAAGCTTTTGATATGTATATCTCAGTATCAAAGGTTTCACCGAAATACCAAAAAGGGGATGACCAAGAGTTAGAGAGATATGCAAAAAGATCGCCAGTAGAGTTTCCCATGTAGAACCCATACTGACGATCTGAAAGAAGACTGTAAGAAGAGGGGTGATTAAGAATTTTCCTATTAAGGATGGAATCAAAAACATTACAAAGGCAAGAAAACAAAGCAAATGGAAGATAGTTGGAGGGTTGAGAGTGATCACCCTTCTTTAGGACATGCTGAATGAAAGCGAACTTTGAGCAGGAAGGAATAGTATCAGATGAAAGACAAAGACGAGAGAGTTTTCCACGGCTAAGATGTCTTTAGGCATGAATTTGTTCCTGAACACAGTAAAGCACAATGATGCGATTGTGGTTGTTTCAGACATAATTATGTCGGA
Source organism: Bathynomus jamesi (assembly GCA_023014485.1). NCBI lineage: Eukaryota > Metazoa > Arthropoda > Malacostraca > Isopoda > Cirolanidae > Bathynomus > Bathynomus jamesi. The sequence continues at coordinate 272,669 of JAJOZX010000935.1, forward strand.
GGAATAGCATTGGAATCGTTCAGGGTTGAGTTGGAAACGAAAGTTCGAGCGAATAGTTCAGCTTTGTGAAGAGAAGAGATGGCAACTGAGCCAGATTGGAAAAGGGGAAGAGAGGAAGGACATGTAAAGTTGATGGAGAAGTTCTTAACTAGATGCGAGAAAGAGCGAGAAGACAGAATTGTATAGATTTCCACAATTTTATTGCATGAAGGAAATTTCGGCGACTCGAGGAACAGATTCTGCACGATTCTGGGCACAAATATGAGCCTGGAGATGGCTCACAACGGCAATTTCTGAAAAACTCATCTCTGTTGCTGCTAGCATTGAACAAGTAAAGTTAAACCAAGTTTTTTTTTCCCATTAGTAGTAGTAGTAGGAATAGAATATGGAGTGTATAAAATTAACAATATCTTGTTAAAATGTCTTTCGCTTCTAACCAATGCTTGTTAACCACGTGCTAATCTCTTTATTTCTCTGTTCCGTTGTACATATGTATATATTTTCGTCACTCGACTTCTCCATTCCCCGACGAGGAGTACTGCTGATTACACGAAAGGACTTGGAAACATTTCTTCTATTTCCTTGTGGTTTGCATCATTCATTCATTTCATGCATTTAAGTGTGAAATTCACCCTAAAGAAGTGTAAGTTAGGTTAGGTTCAGTTAAGTTACGTTAAGAATTAGGCATTTCCTTAAGATAATATTGGTATGTCTACGATATTTGATCCCTGTACCTTTGTTCCTTCCACAATGATCTCACGAAGATGGAAATCCGATCTATTACTTCCATGCTGGATGCAACATCTTCCTAGTTTATACCTTTGCTGTGAAAATTAAAAATTTCGAATGTGCTTCTTTCTGTTGTTCGTGTTCTTTCCTTTCTTCTTGCTTTTATCGTAAAACCTTGAAATCGTAGTATCAAAATTATTACGAGTTTTTTGTAAGTTTAACCTTTAACCTTTAAACTTTATGAAAGGACTGACATGGCTCCTAAAATGTAATTGTCACCACTATTAAAAACTAGTATTATTACCAAACTTTTCATTTATTGCACCTGAAATCAATATCATACCAATTTCTAGACTATCTAGATACAAATTAATAAAAAAATTTTTTTTGGCCCCGGGTGACGTTTTACTGATATCGTTTCTTTCTGTGTGTGTATATGTGTGTGTGTGTGTGTGTGTGTGTGTGTGTGTGTGTGTGTGTGTGTGTGTGTGTGTGTCTCTCTCTCTCTGTATATATATATATATCTAAGAATTTTAAATTAAGTTTTACCTTCACTAGCAAAAGTAATTTTATTCATTTCTTTCCATTTTTTGATTCTTTCAATAACAGACAATAATTATGAAGGTGATACGATGCAAATTAAACGTAACGAAAAACAACGAAGTTGATAAAATATTAAAACATTTATATACAGGAAAAGCTTTCGCATGGTGCGAGAAGAGACGGAAGCGAGTGTTTTGGTGAAAGTTTGTCCCACGACATTCCGATGTGTCTAGTTCGCGGTCAGCCTTTGCCTCGAGGGCTCACTTGACTCCAATTTATACATTTTTTCTTCCAGAGACGATTTGAAAGAAGGAATGAAAAGAAATAGGCAGAATAACATTTAAATAAATATTTCTTTTGGTGTTTATTGTTTATCTTATATATATAAGGTGTGTATTTTAATTTTTCTGATACCGAAAGGATTGTCAAAAGTAAATAGACAGAATAATGTTTAAATAATTATTTCTTTTACTGTTTATTGTTTATCTTATATATATATATATATATATATATATATATATATATATATATATATATATATATAAACTAAGGAGAAAGTTGGTCAAATACAATTGTGTGTTTGTGTGTGTATGTATATTTCGCCTGAACTATTATTTTGGTGATTATACGTTTCGTATTTCTCATATTATTTTTTATTTTGTGCAGTAGAAGATAAAGTGTATGTATTTTATTTTCAATATATTTACAATAATTAATAAACATATTGATGTAATAGTGTTTTATTTATTTCACTTTAAATGTATTTCTTTTAATGTTAATATTGTTTTAATAATTAAATCTCTTGATGAAGAAAGTTCACCTGCTTTGGCAACTCGTGTGAATTAAAATAAATGTGGTATCTAGCAACTCACCCTAATAATGTATACTTGAACAATTAAAATAAAAAGTGATATCTGGCAACTTAACCTTCCTCTATATAAGACCCGTTTGGCTTCGGAGCGGTCATAATGATGCGAACTTGTGCGGAAAAAAGATCTCACTATCCTTCCTTCTTAGGTTGAGACTTAGGTTAGATTTCCCTTTGGGGGTAAGAACATCCCAACTTCTCCCCCAAAGACCTCCTCCGTCTCTCCTTTCTCTTCCTCTCTTAGGTTAAGGCAACCCCTTTGGGGGGAGGTCATCCTCCGTTCTCCCCCGAAGCTCCATCCCCTCTCCCCCTTGGCTCCTTCTAAGCCAACTGGCTGATTAGGGGCCTACAAGAGAACGGCGGGTCGGCTGAAGTGTTAATATGCACTTGGCTCCTGCCAGGTGAACATCTCTCTTCCTTTCTCTCCTTCTCCTGTCTTTCTCTTGGGGGATAACGCCGCCTCCAAGTTTCATGACCCCTTGTTGCACCTGCAGCATTCCCCCACTCCCCTTCACTGCATACTTCCCTCCCCCCTTCATTGCATACCCCACCCCTTCATTGCAAACCCCTCCCCTTTTGCAACAAACCCCATCCCCTTTGCAACATACCACATTTGCAACATACCCCCCTTTGCAACATTGATCATACACTGCAGTGAAAAGATTAGAGAAACTCTCTGATCAGTAAACTAATATAAAAAAGACTCAAACCAGAAAGAATGACGTCTTCAGACAAAAGCGAGACTTCCAAGATGAACGGGATCATTTTTTTTTCGCATAACACATGAGCGAGCCATGGATATGATGACAATCGAAGACGACAAAAAATTCCTGAAGAATCAATGAGGGGATCGCACAGGATTTACGTCATCAGTTGACCGCCAGCTTTCTCAGAAGGAGGAGAGAGAAGAAACGAAAAGATTATAAATAAGAAAGTTCAGGAAGAGAAAAGGAGGGTTAAAAATTCTTTCGAAACTATAGACTTAGCAAGTTCTTGTCTAAATTCTCAAAGTACAGAACCACTATAACAAGAATGTTTGCAAGTAAATAAGAAAATCTACAAAACGTCATTTACTGTTGAAGAAAGTATTAACACCTCAGATAACATCAGCACTTGGCAGAGATACTACCTTGGCTATTGCTGCTGCTGCTGCCAAATCTCTTGAGGAAACTAGTGAAGAACTGAGCCTTTCAAGAAGTACAGCCCACAGAGTCACAGTAAAAAATCGTATGGAAATGTCTTCACAGTTTAAGTTGCATTTCAATACCAATGTTCTCTTCGTTGTCCATTCGAACAGGAAATTCATTCAAGATATATCAGTTACAAAAGATAAACTTCACAGACTTGAAATTTTAGTGACAGGAGAAGGCAATGAAAAACCTTTTGGTATTCCAAGGCTGCAAAGTGGGTCAGGTAATGCAATAGCAGATGCAACCAGGGCCGCCAAGAGGGCGGGAAAGCCGGGATAAATCCCCAGGGCCCCGGACCTCTAGGGGCCCGGAAAGAGGGGGGATAAAATCTAAAAATATTAATAAAGCAATTGATTAAATAACAGAGAGGAAATATAATTAATGAACATACATTTTATAGAGATTATCATAGTCAAACTGAAACGGATAAAATATCTGCAGTCCACCAATTCCCAAGACCGACTGACAGATCTGGGAACCATTGTAATTGAAAGCCAGTTAGCCCGTACTTTAAATTTCATAAGAATCATTTACCACTTTGCTAGAGAGAAGGCAAAGAAAGTACACTTCTAATTATGAAAATCTTGCAGTAAACAATTGTCTTGCCTGCATGGACTGGCAGTGCATTTGTAAATTGTATGGTGATAGAATTAACAAGAGGTAGCTCGCTGTCACTCGCTATCGCCGTCCGGGCAGGTAACAGTATATGTCACAGTATATGTAGTAGTATATGTCACAGCTAGCTGTATATGTATATTGTATATATGTATATGTATATTGGTACTGACGTATTATCGGGACTACTAAACTATTATCGGGACTACCAACCTGTTTATTATGTACTTTTGCTCTCATCATTTTCGTTTTCGAAGTACCTACATTCACTTGTAATAGATATTAAATAGCTCGTGCTCGGCCGAGGAGTGACCTAGGACCGGGAAATTTGACAGAGCACATCGGGAGCTCATGGGCTATCAGTTGGTGGTGGTTGCAGAATTTTCCGATGTGCCGTTTAGTCTGTGCACGGTTCCGAAGAAAGCGGACAGACACACGGACACATTTTAGCTCAATAGTATATAGGATATAATTGATTCGAAACATAAAATGGTCATTTTCCTCTGAATTATTTATTCATACTGTATGTTTTGAATAGTGACTTCACATATAATCAGTTTGCTTGTTATGTACACAAAAAACATTCATAATAAAATACTGAGTAAACAGGGGGGCCCATATACCATTCCTTCCCCGGGTCCCGGGCAGCTCTCGGCGGTTTTGGATGCAACCTACCAAACAATTGTTGACTGCGACATCAAAGACAATGTTGTGGACATGTACTTTGATGTAACTGCAAGTAGTACAGGTGTCCAATCGGGAGCTTTATTGGCGAAAAAGTTGAAGAAGGATCTGATTAACCCCCTCTGTTGTTACCATAAACATGAGATTATATTTGGTGATGTTTCAAAAATCACGTTTGGAGCATTGAAGTGGCCTAGATCCAAAATCAGTGGCAAAATTTGGATAAGAAAGCCTTTATAACAGCCACTGAGAATAAAGAAGTTGCCATCAGACTAGCTAGCTAATACCTCCAACACTCAAAGCAAGATGCAATCCAGTATGCAAAGAGAACACTGCAGCAAACAGAAGCAGCCTAAGGATGACTATCAAGAATGTTTAGAACCTTATATATTTTCGTGGAGAAGATTCCTGCTGAGGGTGTTTCTCTGAGGGCATATGAGGATTTCCACTATGTACGTTGGATGGCAAATGTTATTTATTGCCTGGAAATATATATTCCTATTCCGGAAGCAGTTCAAATTGACCACCAAAGAAGAGAAAGCCACTCTGGAAATCAATCACTTTATCACTCTTATTTATACAGTATGAAGGCTTGGTTTTCCGGTCCTTTGGCTACAGAAGTTCCTCTTCATATAATTTATATATATATATATATATATATATATATATATATATATATATATATATAAAATATATACACTGTGTATATATATATATATATATGAAAATTATTTCACGAAAGTAACACGTGAAAAATATTTATGATGAATAAAACCACGAAGGAAAGGAGCACCATTCTGTGTTTCCTTTCCTTCGTGGTTTTATTCATCATATATATAATATATATATATATATTATATATATATATTATATTATATATATATATATATATATGGGCAGGCCCGGATTTAGCTATAGGCGAACTAGGCGATCGCCTAGGGCCTCGCGCCAAAGGGGGCCTCGCTCAAGCCGTTTTGCGCGTTCTGTTCAAGTGATATTAATGATTTAGAACTCTATGAAGAACTTAAAGTACTTTGCAGGTTTATACCTGAGAAAACAGATCTCGGAAATGCCCTTGTTTATATAGTGCAAAAACAACTAAGTGAGATTTATCCTAATCTTTATGTTGCACTTCGAATAGTATTAACCATCCCAGTTACTGTTGCTTCGGCTGAAAGAAGTTTCTCGCGTCTCAAACTTATTAAAACATATTTGCGTTCCACCATGTCTCAAGCGAGATTGCAATCATTAGCTATGTTATCAACAGAAAACGATATAACAAATATAAGCATTGCTGTAATATTCAAGGAGCATCTGAACCAAATATTAAAGCATTAATATTTAGCCTGATAAGTCGATCGCTCACTATTATAAAAAATGAAATGTTAACATCTCTTATACATCACATATGAAAAACGTTTGTATACTATGGAAAGTCATTACCTATAATATTATATAAATCTTAGAAATCATTGTCTTATATTTTCGATACAAATCTTGATTCATATTATAATTTATACTTATTTGTATGGTTTATTTATATTTCTTATACAATTTCCATGCGTGATTATTTTGGTTTGGTTTAATTTTTAAGTGCTGGCATAGTTCTGTCTATGCGGGATTCTAATATTGCTGGTATAGTACCGATAATTAAGTCCATATTTTCATATAGATAGGCCAGGGCCTCGCAATTTCTAGATCTGCCTAGGGCCTCGCAACTTCTAGATCCGGCCCTGTATTTGGGGTTAAGAGACAATGACTAACTCCTCTTTCTCTTTTCAGACTGATTGGAACAAAAGTTTTTAAGGCACACTGATTGGATTTTTTGTAGTAATAACAAAAGCTGTACGTTGCTATAATGGCTCTGCTAATGTAAAACTGTAACTTGGCAACAGATGTACGAATCCCTCACTGTTGTTCAAACAATATCGTCAATTTTCCTCATGCAAAGATATTTTTACGCTCGACACTATCTTGAGCAGCCATAAAAAGTTTATTGAATCTGTTGCGTTAGTGACAGGGTTCGCAGTAGCCAACCATGATTTAATCTTCTTCGTTACGGCAAATGTCATATGTCGGAACAGACCTAGAGCTTTACATGGGATCCGAACCATAGGTTGCTACATCATCTGAACGAAGAGGACGGTAACCGCGTGCTGTTAGAAACGGCTTTTCAATGTAGCCAGCAAAAATCACGTTGATGTGCGGCCTTGAAAGTGAATATGAGCGAGCAATATTTTCCTTTAAATCAAAAACCTGAAAGGCTTTCTTTTGTTTTACTCAATATGTTCTGTTCCGTGTGGAAAGAGATTGGTTTAGTAGAACAACGCAAGACCTCATACAAAAATGTCGTTTTCGTTTTTTTGGGGTCCGAGAGTCCTTTCCAATAGGAATTCCCATCTTTACGATTCTGTTCTTACGTGAACTCCGTCACCTGACCTGAATTCCTGTGATTTCTTCTTATGGGAATATCTAAAGTAGTGGTTCTCAAGCTTTTTTTCACTTGTTCACACTTCGGAGTTAATGAAAAAATATTGGTCACACCTCAACTGGGAACGATGTGAACCCGACTTTTAATCCGTGTACATTTGAACAAGGCTTAGGAATAAGAAGAGATAGTGAATGAAAAACGAGGATTTTTATTTCCGAATGAACATCAACAGATTTTTTTTTAATTTTCAAAACATTGAAACGTTTCTGTGGGAAGAAAAACTGTAAATGATAATAAACAACACACAACAGTAATGACGTATCGATCTATTGTTTATATCTTATCACATCCAAAGTACCTGCGAATGGAAAAGTGTATACTAATTACAGTATATATGCGATATCGCTCGACTGAAAAGAACATAAAATAAAGGCACCCAAAAAACGTCTCAGTAGTGATTAGCTCGCTCAAATGACACACCAGCATGTCCCACTGAATTTCACTGCTATGCTCAATTTTGTGAGTAATTGACCAAAGCACGGTTGACAAATCTTTCAGACTTTATTATTCTGTTACTATACTCTTAAACATTATAATTGTTGAACAACTACATTACTACAAACTACAAATGAACATACTATACTAGGCCTCTCTCTCTCTCTCTTCACATAGATCCGTTTTTATAGTGAAACTATATTTATAGGAATCTATTATATTTTTTGATGTCTTGATGTACAATTTCCCAAATCTCTCATTTCCACCCCTTGGGAGAAATTTCCCTAAAGGTTCGGGGTTCCGGGGTGTTGCGGTTAACCGTTCATTGACTCGTCCGTGAGTTGGTGTGTACCATACACACCCACACTAAATTTAGTAACGTGACAGTAGGATGACGGCAAAAAGGGAGACAGAATTGGATCAATTTGAGAATTTCCTCCTGGGGTTCCTTTAGAAGACTTCACAGTCTTTGATGAGAGATATTTATAGGTTTAAAATACAAACAAAAAGAAAACAAGTAAAAAAAACAAAAACAAAAATAAACAAAAAATAAAAACAAAAAACAAACAAACATTCCCGAGGCCGGCGATAGGTTAAGTTAACCTAAGTGTAGGTTGAGTAGGAAAACAATTTATGGCTCTTTTTACGCAGCGTTCCGGCGCGTCCAGTTTCATGGTACCCGTTAGTTTTATCTTAAAACTTCTGGAAGCGTTCGTGCAGAAGATGCGTTTCTGGCGCATTAGGTTTCTGCTGATATATATACCGGTGGGCAAAAAAAACTAATGACGCTCGTAAACACGTATTTATTGTTGGAAAAAAATTTAGATAGGATTGTTAAAGCTAACATAAATGTTCCTTTATCAATCCTTAATTTATATTAAAAAAATTGTTCTATGTGACCCCCTTCTTGATGAATATAATTGGTTAAACGCGGTATCCACTCAGCGATGCATCTGTCAATATATCGCTAAGACACCTGATTCTAACCATCCAACACTTTAAGGCTTAACTTGTCAACATTGCGAATATTTTCACCTGCTGTATAAACTTTTGATTTTAAAGCTTCCCGAATGCCATAATCGAGCGGCGTAAGATCTGGACTATTCGGAGGCCACATGTTCGGCTTAATGAAATTGGGTGTTTCTCGTTCCAAATACGCGATTGTACGCTTCGCCCTGTGTGCAGGTGCTCCATCTTGCTGGAAAGTGAAATTATTTCCACTAATCTGACGAATGTCATCCAAATACTGTGGAAGAACCTGTGTACAATAATATTCTGCATTGATTTTGACTTGTGGTTCAATCACAACAACTTTTGTTTTGCCTAATTTTGAGATGCAAGCTCCTACCATAATACCATAATGCTAGACGAAAAATTAGATGTTTCCTTTATTAACCGCTCGGGTGCAACATCACGTTTTTTTGCAACATTTGCGTATACCCGATCGTTTTGTTGATTAATCGGTGGTACAATGTGAAATAATTTCTCATCAGAGAACCACAATCTTCTAACTGAGTTACCCTAGAATCTGCTTATCAGGCTTTGTGCACATGTCATCCGCCTAACCTTATTGGCATCGGTTAGACCGTTAGACTTTGCCCTGATATACGTTTATAAGCTTTTAAACCCAAATCGTGTTTCATAATATTTCTAACACTACTTCGCCTTATACCTGTTTCTCTTTCGATTTCCCTCGGTGAAATGTGCGTTCCTGGTTTACCTTCCTGACTTAAGTAGATATTTGCCTGAGTTCTTGCACTTTTGGGACGACCACTTTCATCACGTCTCTTAACATCTCCAGTTTCATCAACCTTTCTAATGACATACTGAGCTCCTGATTCAGTCCAAGGTTTATTTGGGAACATTTGTATCATTTTCCTGGCGCCCAGACCATGGCCAATTCTTAGACTCTTTATAAGCATTTCGTCTTCTTCACTGTATTTAGGCATTTTTGCACTTATTTTGGGGGAGCTTAGTTATATTTTACTTTCTGAAATCTGAGATAATAAAGAAAAATAGAAATAAATATTACTTTAATCGTATAAAAGGGGGTATTTAATAGTGTGAAAATTTTAAGTTTATTGGATCATTATCATGGGCAAAAACAGCTTGCAAATCTTCGTCATCAGTTTTTTTTTGCCCACCCTATATACTAGTAAGTGCAAACAACGTATATATTATGTATATAAGAAGAACTGTAGTGTCTGACAAATAGCAAAGATTTCCTTAAGTTAACCTCAGCAGGTACCATAGGGTCAATATTGCCCCAGGGTATTTCAAATGATTAGTTTTTATTAAAAATCCGCCACGATGGTTATCGTGCTCACATGTATTCGTTTATTAATGACTGAATGTATTGCTCACAAGTTTTTGTTGTCATATAACGAATAATTAGGTAGATACGATTATTTTTATGACGATGTGGTCAATATGACCCCATGGTACTGAATGTGTAACATAACTAATTTTTTTCTTTTTTTTCAGATTATTTTATAAATTTCTAAAGTATTATTATTTGTAAAGTATTATTTCTAAAGTATTATTAGTCCCTCTTACAAAAATGTCAAATAAAAGATTATTTAGCGAAACTGAAATGATAAAATTCTTAGAAGAAGATCTCCCGAAGATGCATTCAACTTATTCATAAGGGATGATAAGTTAGACGTTATTACTCTGCAAAAAATAAAGATGAGATAACTGGAAAGGAAGAAATAAATATTTATTACGACCGAAACAAAGGAGACGTCGATAGCCATGATCAGAAATGCACTCTTTTTAGTACAGCTAGGAAGACAAATCGCTGGCCAATGCGAGTATTCTATGGAGTTTGGGATAGCTCTTTAGTAAATGCTAATTTTGCAAAGTTTGAAATTAATTTGTTACTGATTTCATTGTAAAATGTGAAAAATAAACATGTTCTTTTCTGTTGGTATCATAATAAACATAAAAAAGCAATAAAAACTATTTTCTATCAATTTTTTAAAATGGGGTCATATTGACCCCATGGTTCTAAATGCGTAAGTATTTTGATGGTACCCGCTGAGGGTTTTAACGCCGACCGTAACCTTATGGCAACATCATCTTGACAAACGAGCCTTGCAATCTGAATAGTAGAGATTATTTTGGCTTAAATAGGAAAAACCTTAAAATAAAATTCCATAATAGACAACCTACCTAAATGACCTATACGAAAATGTGTAAGCTCTCAAAAAAATACAGCAAAAAGCTTTAAAAATAATTCTTTGCCAACTATGTAGAGATTCTTCTTTTCGTCTTACTATATTAATTGATACCACACAAAATAAAATTAGAATAAATACAGTTAACTCATAAACAAATTTTGTTTTGTTCTAATATTTGTATTACGAAATAGATCCAGAAAATATTATCTAATTTTATTTAAATCATATTTCATTTGTCTAATCTTAGGGGTACCTTATATATATATTTCAATCCGTTAAAACTCGCATAGTAACGAGGTAACAATCACCCTGATCAGCAAATATTATCATTATTATCATAACTAATTATATGTGTATATATATATATATATGTATATATATATATATATATATGTATATATATATATATATATATATATATATGCACAGTATATATATTTATGTATATATATTTCAGACATTTTAAAACCGCGCATACTTGTAATTTAGATTTCATAAGTCTAAATATCTATACGTCTTTCTTCCTTCACAGGGGCTACGTCGCAACCAATGTCGTACACCACTTCCCGTTGATCAGCGAAGTTAAGCGACATTGGGTCTGAATAATAGTTGGATGGAAGACTGTCCCTCGCGTCCAGATTATGTAGCGACCCGTGGTTCAGATCCCACGTAAAGCTGTAGGTCCCCTCCGTCATATGATCTTCGATGTTGCGAAGGAGGTTAAACAACCCCAATCATTATTATTATCTTCCTTCACAGTCATATTGCTCAGCCAGATAAATTGTTCTAAGCTATAGAGATCAAATTAAAGAAATGCTAGCACTAAATCAAACGTACATTCAGCCGTGTAATGGAACTTTAAAACCATGAAAATACATTTGCGGTAACCAGTCTAGTCATGCATATTCGGATAGATTCGGAAACATCGAATCCATTTTCTAAATATACGCTTAAACATTATTATTATCATTATTATATATGTAAACGATTATTTAAATTAAACATCTGATTTCATTCGCAATAAAAAACAGTTGGCAACTCAATCTTTTAACGTAGACATGCTTCCGTTGTGTCTAATTTATTGTTTCCGATAATTAGTTGTTGTTGTTGTTACATGTTTCAGTACATTCGTTTTTATTTTATTTTTATCATAATTTTTTACTCAGGCAGGGGACAATGGCTATGAATTCCATCTCATAAGGGAAAATAGCGATCACGCGAACATTATGCTATTTTATGCTTCTAGTTCGAATCCTATGGTCCTATTAAACTTATCAACATCATCATGCCATTAACAATCTATAATATAGAAACACACACACACAAATATATATATATAATATATATATGTGTGTAGTGTTCCGAATTACAGGCCCGACAAGGGACCTTCTCAACACTGAAGGAAAATAGTTTGGTTGTCAGGGGGCCAAGACTTTTTAACCAGTTTCCTTAGGACCTCAGAAACGTTACAGGAGTCAGAGTTGAATTCTTCAAGAGAAGAATAGATGCCTAGCTCAGGACGGTACCAGATGAGCCGGGTGTACCTGGCTATGTACGGTGGAGAGCGCACGAAAGAACTCGCTCCTACACCAGCTTGACCTTCTTGTGAAGAGAGACCAACGCACGGAACAGCAACAAGGTTAACAAGGTTATATACAGTAAATCCTTGAACATCGTTGTTTTGAACATCGTCTTTTTGCGCTTTTGTTATTGCTAAGCTTGCGACTAAGATTTACAACATCGTCTTGGTTTGCTATTTCGGCGTCTTACGCCTGGCAGCATCACCCTTCCCCCTTTTCATTTTTAATAAAAGGTTTAAATTGAACAGTAGACAAATGTTTTGCTTAAAAATAATTTCCAATTTAATTTTTTCGTTCGTATTATAAATTTTCATGTTTAATAAAAGGTTTGAATTGAACAGTAGACTTTTGCTTAAAAATAATTTCCATTTAATTTTTTGTTCGTATTATGCATTTTCGTGTTTAAATAAAAGGTTTCAATTGAACAGTTTCTTAGTGATGTTTTTCCTGTGATTATCTGTTAAAACGAGTGTATTTGTACTGTATTTTTAATGCAAAAATCCTGATTTTGACACAAAATATCTGAGAACGGACCCTTTTATTTCCCATAAGTTACATTCCTTGAACATCGTTGTTTTGAATATCGTCGCCTTTTCCAGGAACGCATTAGCGACGATGTTCGAGGTATTGCTGTGTGTGTATATATATATATATATATATATATATATATATATATATATATATATATATAAAACCAGATAAGCAGGTTTTTGCAAAAAAAGGCCATTCTTAATATATTCAATTAATAAAAAACGACTAGTGAGTTTTACAGGGTATACTCTGGGATTTGCATGACGCGCATTCTAACCAGAGCCTCTCTCCTTAAATTCTACTCATGATTACCTTTGATTTATCAACACCCAACTGTTAAATATTTGGCCAAAAGCCAACAACTTCAATAAAACTACATTTTACATCATCGGCAAAGATTAATTCATTTAATCTTGTATTAGCTGTCTTATACAATAATCAACTTTTGTCTCGAACCTGTTATTCCAACAATATTATACACATTAAACAAAAGAGGTGCGTGCAAATAGACGTATAAGTTCATTTTTCCATTCCCCCATTGTGACTATTTCCGTCGTCAGTTTCTTTATAAACGACAATAAAGAGACTTTTTTCAAACGCAATATATGCAGGGGTGTAGTGCTGAGGGAAAGCACGGGAGCACCGCTCCCACACCTCCATTCATCCAAATTTTACTTATTTTTTTTTTTTAGTTGATACTTGGAAGTTGGGAACAAACAGATTGAGATGAAAGCACTGGCTTCTAATTGTGATTTCAAATTTTTAATATTCCAAGTCTAAGTGAAGTATTATTATTATTATTGTTATAAAATACTAGGGGCACTCAATATATTTTGCCCCACCCTTTGTTCTTAGCTAAATAATAGGCCATGGGGCTGAAATGTCTTTTGGGCCGTAATTTTGAACTTTCTGCGCTTCACATAACCGGATTTTTCAATTTGAACCTCCCCGCCTTGCATAAAAACGCTTTTAAATGCCCTTGTATAAAACCGATGGTGAACGCAATTTCGAAAATGGCGTCTGACAGTGATGTGCGTCGTAAACAGAGAGCTGTTATCGAGTTCTTAACCGCAGAGAAGGAAACAGTTGGAAATATTCAAAACGTCTACAAAAAAGTTTACGGAGATGCTGTTGTTGATCAAATCACAGTCGGACGCTGGTCTAAACGTGTGAGATCATCGGAGAGAGGGAGAGCCAGCCGCGATGATGAGCCAGGCAGCGCTCGCCCGGCATCGGCTGTGACATCTCACTGTGCAACGTGCTAACAGCATCATTCGATCAAGTCGGCGCGTCACATACAAGAAACTATTACTGGAGCTAGGAATTAGTGAAGGAAGTGTGAATACGATAATCCAGTAAATGAGATACTCAAAAGTGAGTTCACGGTTTGTTCCTCGCGAACTGACTGAAGATCACAAAGCCCAAAGAAAAGAAATTGCTTCTGAGTCGTTGGTTCGATACGAGACAGAAGGAGATGACTTCCTTTCACGAATTGTGACTGGGGATTAGACTGGGTACACCACTTTGAACCTGAAACAAAACGCTAATCCATGGAGTAGCATCACGCAGGCTCTCCACGCAAGAAAAAGTTCAAAATGGCTTCCTCTGCACAAAAGGTTATGGCCACCATCTTCTGGGACATGAAAGGGGTGATTCTGGTGGACATTATGAAGAAAGGACAAACAATCAACTCAGAGGCTTATATTACTACCCTACAGAGACTCCAGAGACGATAACGCAAGACCACAAAACAGTTTGCAAATAAGAGAGGCCATCACAAAAATGCGCTTCACTGTGTCCATACAGCCCGGATCTGGCATCTTCAGACTTCCAGGTTTGGGCCAATGAAGGATGCTATTCGTGAAAGAAAGTTTCAGAGTGACGATGAGGTTGTTGAGGGGGTTAATAGGTGGCTCCAACGGAACCCAAACGGACTTTTACCAGCAAGGAATAAAGGCCCTTGTTTCGAGGTGGAGGAAAGTCGTAGAAAAGTATGGAGACTATGTGGAAAAATAAAAACTTGTAGAAAAGGTACTTGTGTACAAAATTTCTAGAACTTACAAAGAAACTTGGAAAGAAAAAAAAAGGTGTGGCAAAATATATTGAGTGGCCCTCGTAGTTTAACCAGCACCCAAAGGTGGGCAGTTGCGCCGCAAAAAGTTGCGGCGCAACTTGCGGCGCAACATTTTTGGTTGAGCTTGCGCTTGCGGCGCAACTTTTTGAAAAGGGTTGCGCTTGCGCGTGCGGCGCAACTATTTCAGCAGAGTTGCGGTTGCGGTTGCGGAGCTACAAAAATTGTTGCGCGTGCCCACCACTGCAGATATACGTTAAATGCAAAGGTGGGCAGTTGCGCTGCAAAAAGTTGCGGCGCAACATTTTTGGTTGCGCTTGCGCTTGCGGCGCAACTTTTTGAAAAGGGTTGCGCTTGCGCGTGCGGCGCAACTATTTCAGCAGAGTTGCGGTTGCGGTTGCGGCGCTACAAAAATTGTTGCGCGTGCCCACCACTGCCAGCACCGTATGTCACTACCAGGCTGTGGTATCAAAGAGTGGTAAAAGACTCAGGGACAAGAGTAGCTTCTCCCCACAAGAGACATGTACAACCAGACCCTTTGTGGAAACTGCTGTGAAGTATAATTTTGGTAAGTAAAGTGCTTGCAATGCATGTTGTTTAAACTTGTTTATATTCTTCAGTTAAATCTTATATATTTCAAATCGGTAAAAATCGTATACTAACGAGGTAACATGGTAATCAACATCTGCTTAACTAATATTATCATTATCATCATCATCATATATATATATATTTTTTTTTTTGTATATATAATCATATAGAGGTCTCTGGAGAGCTCTCTTGCAATTCAGTTTGGTTGTTTAGATACAAGATTGTTGCATCGTGCAATGGCGCAGGTTCTGTTGTTGTTGCAAGGTTTAGAAAGAAGACCATAAATAGTGCCCCTTTTGTTTTTTCATAATTTTATGCAACTGAAGCCTAAAGTAGGCCCACATCGAGTCAGCAACCCTGAGGTAGCACCTAATAGGACCCCCAAGTCCGTAAGTTTGTTTTAGGCTAGCTTAACTTAGGCTATAAGTTAAAGTAGCCCCTCAGAGCTTGGCCGTTCAAGGCTCAGCTGGGATTCTGAACCCAATCAAAATAAATAAAATAACATGGTCCTTCGAACCGGATTCTAATCCAAGACTGAGTCAGTGACTATTTTTCGGCAAAGTTCTGATTGTGGAAATTGTAGCCTAAGTTAGGCCTGGACGAATTGAGCATAAGTGAGTTAAGGTCCCATGGTAGAAAATTTGGTCGCCCAATTGCGAAACTTGGCCGCTAGTCTGTGGTTGTTTTGGGCCTACATTTGTTTTTATTGTTCGTAGGCGAAGGTTGCAGACTTCAGTGCACCAGTTACTTGGGTGGAAATTTTAGTATTCCATCCTGGTGGTTGGTCAGTACCAGGGATGGGAAACTGAATCGAACTGGAATCGATAAACTGATAAAACTGATATTAGTTTATGAACTGAAATCGAAAAAAAATCGAACTGAAAAAAATTCTAACAACTAAAATCGAAATTCGAACTGAAATTGAAAAACAATCAAAAATTGAAATCTGAATTCGAATAGATTAATTCGAATAGACTTATCCCGGCTTCCCCGCCCTCTCGGCGGCCCTGGTGTGCCCTGGAACAGGTGGCAGGTGTCGTTTGTGGAGTTGTCTAGTCTGTGTTTATATGTCTGTAAGTTGGGGTGATGTCCACATCGGAATCCTACTAAGTTAACTCGATCCAATCTGCTCAGGCTGGTCTCTGACCTGTCAATGGGTGGCGGCTTCGCACCTAGGACCGCATTCGGACCGAGTCGTGTCAGTGCTTTGTGGGTTAGGTGTGTGTGTGTGTGTGTGTGTGTGTTTTCTGTACTGTGTGATGTCTGTGGGGCGTGGTATGGAATGGAGTATTTGGTTATAATGTCTCTCTGGTGTTACCTTAATGGTGTGAGGTGTTGGTGCATGATTGTACATGTAGTGGCAAGGGTGTTGTGGGTTAGTTGTCGCTGCTGCCATGAATTCTGTTCCCCTCATGTTTAAAAGTTCCCTAATTTTCAGTATTTTTGTTTATGTGTGAAGATGTTCTATTGGTGTTGTTTGAGTACATCCTGTAATGATACGAAGTGCGTTGTTTTTTATTGTCTGTAAGGTGTTTATGTGTGTGTTTGAGATATTGGGTGCACAGCATGGGCTAGCATAGTCCATAACTGAGCGAATAAATTGTTTGTATATGAGTGATGTTTTTTCTCGCTGGTGTCCAAAGTTTGTGCCTGTTAGTATCCTAAGTGCGTTAAATCTTGACGTACATTTGTTTTTAATGTCCTGAATGTGGTTTGCAAAAGATAATGATGTGTTGTATGTGACCCCAAGTATTTTGGTCCTGTGAGTGTGTGGAATGTTGGTGTTGTTTAGTGTAAGGTGTGGAGTTATCTGGTGTTCTTTTCTTTTATGTTGCTTGTTAGCAAGATGATGGTTGATTTTGTGGGCGCTACTTTGAGTCTATTGTGTGTGAGCCAGTCTTGTATACTGTTTATGTATGTTTGTAGGTTATATGTAGTAGTGTCGATGTTGTTGTTGGTGAATGTTAGAGTGATGTCATCTGCATATGATGATAAGGTAAGCTTGTTATCTATGGGTGTTGGAATGTCATGCATGTATAAGTTGAACAGTGTTGGTGAGAGAACAGAGCCTTGAGGGACCCCGTTCGGAAAACGTTTGTTTTTGGATGACTTGCCATTAAATGTGACATGTGAGTATCTTCCTGAAAGATAGTTGCTCAGCCACGTTTTAGTGTTGTTGTGCATGTTTGTGTTGAGTATTTTGTTTATGAGAGGGAAGCGTGGGATAGCATCAAATGCTTTACTAATGTCTATTGTTGCTAATAGTGTACGTTGAGTTGGTCGTCTGGAGTTGATGCCATCCATGATGTGCTGCGTGAGGTTAGTGAGTAATGTCGTGGTTGAGTG
This sequence comes from Bathynomus jamesi, assembly GCA_023014485.1. Classification (NCBI taxonomy): domain Eukaryota; kingdom Metazoa; phylum Arthropoda; class Malacostraca; order Isopoda; family Cirolanidae; genus Bathynomus; species Bathynomus jamesi. The sequence goes on from JAJOZX010000935.1 coordinate 290,525, forward strand.
GTGAGGTCTGAATCCATGTTGAGTACGCGATAGTGGAATGTGTGGGTTGGTGATTTGTAAGATTAATCTTTCTGTTACTTTGGAAGGTGTGCATAGTAAAGTAATGGGTCGAGGAAGCTGGTTCTGTTGGATTTTTGTTTGGTTTGAGTAGTGTAATAATTTTACCTTGTTTCCATATGTTAGGAATAATACAGTGTTGGTACGAATAAGTGCTGATGTTTGTGAGAGCTAGTATTCCCTGTGGGCCCAAGTGTTTAAGGTGTATGTTAGATATGTTCTCTAGTCCAGTAGCCTTCGAATTCTTAATGTTTTTGATGATCTTGGTGGTCTGATCTGTATTGAAGGGTGTAATGGTCGTGTCGAGTCTGTAGGTTTTCTTGTGTCTAGCTGATTTTTGCGTAGTGATTAACTAGAATGTTAGCTTGTTGTGTATATGTTGGGATATTATTTTGGCTGCGACAGATAGCCGCGTGTGAGGTGTGAATGCCGCTGTTAGAGTGGGTAATGCTGTTTATAGTCTTGTATAGCCTGGATGTATCTGTGGAGTGGTTTAGTGTTCTTATGAATTCCCTAAATGTTTCTGTTTGTTTTCTTTAAGTTTGTTGTTTATTTCTGTGTTGAGCTGTTGTATCTGCTGTTTTATGGCTTCTGTGTGAGGTTGTTACGTTGCCTTATGAGGTGGGTTATTTCTCTAGTGTAATTTGGGTTGTATTTCCTAATGTTGCCCTTGGGTATGTATTTGTTTTCATTATTGATGATCTGACTGAATGTCTTGAGTGTTGTATTGATGTTTATGATGGGTGTGCTGTTTAATGTGGTGAATTTTTCTTCAGTCTGTATTTTGAACTGTTCCCAATCAGCTTTCTTCTAATTTCTGTAAGTGTGCCCAAGGCTGTTGGGGCAGAGTGTAGAACGTGTTGTAATGATGATGGGCAGGTGGTTTTATGACAGTTGTTTTTCTGTTCTCCAGTGTGTATGTGTTGCTAGTGAGGGAGAACAGAATGTTATGTCTGGGGAGGAGTTTCAGTATTCTGCTTGATGTGGTAGGTGTGTATGTTCTTCTGTGTTGTTAAGAATGAAGAGGCTGTTTAGTTGTGTGGTTGTGTTGGCGCCTCTGGTGTTGTTTTGGTTGTGCAGGTACCAACTAGTGTTTTTAGCGTTGAAGTCTCCTCCTAAGATGCCATTAGTGAGAGTGGCCAGATTGTGTAACTGTGGATTGTAATTGGCTGGCACCTGAGGTGAACTATCTGGTGGGGTGTAAATGTTGATGAGAGGGGTGTTGTGTTTTGCGCGTGTTTTAATGTTAACTGCCTGTATTTCTATCGTGTTATCTGCTTGGATTGTTTTTGTAATGTTTTGGGTGGCATCAGTGTAGCTAATGCTTTTACGTATGTAAGTGATGAGTCCACCCCCGTGACCCCCAGTACGATCTTGACAGATCGCCGTGAAGTCAGGGATGGTGAGTGTTTTGTGTGTGCGTTTTAGTTTTGTTTCTTGCATAATAGTGGGCTGGCCAGAAATTTAAAAGTCCTCTAGAAAAAACTTAACGGCGTTTTTTGTTAATAGTAGGCACCCACCTTAGATAAGTAGTATTGAGAATGCCAAACAGGATGTGGGTGGATGCCACTCTCAGTTTTGGGTTTGAAGGTTCCATACAAGGTTACCAAAATCAAATTTTGAAAATTCCGAATTTTTGCATTTCAGTAGTGGCTCTATGTAACAGCGTGTTTGAAGGTGTATCATTAGCACATAAAGCATATTTTTGTGATTTTATGGATAATAATTGAATGTAACTATGACTCTGGATGTTTTTATTTCCATTAAAACTACATTTAGCATGCTGGGTAAGGTGCGCTTGTGCCTACTACTAACATAGTACAAGTAATAACATACTTTCACATGTTGAATATTTTCAATGCACTGGCTGGCCAGATATTGGTTTGGTGTATGCAATTAAAAGAGTGCAGACAGTGCCAGCTGGTAAAATAACAATAATAAAATAATAATAAAGGATAGGTATGTTTCGAATTGTTTCAATATATCTGTGGCTACTACATACTGCCATTCCCACTTGTCTTTGCAAATAGGGAGCTCATCAGCAATGGACCCTGTAGCTGTCAAGCGCAAGAGGAAACGTCAGGATGTCAGTAAGGATTGTTGCTTCTTCTGCCAAAGCAGCGCTGGTGACCTGCGCACAGCATCAGCAGAAGGAAAAGCAAGAACTATGGCTGTGGGCGATGAGAGAAAGAACCTGGGAGATACCTACTATCTTAATGTTTTACAAAGACTGGAAAGTCATTCCAAGGATGATTTCAATGCATTGGAACTCAAGTGGTATAAATCATGCTACTCTTCATTCACCTCTGAAGGAAAACTCGAAAGGCTGCGAAGTCAGCAGCAGACGATGGGTGCATCGGCGACCACAAAAACTGCAGGCTCTCAGACTTTTCCCCCAAAGCGTAGACGTTCAACACCAGTGGCTGACTGGACACTCTGCATGTTTTGCTAAAAGAAGACCACAAAGAAACTGCACAGGCTGGAGACAATGGAGAAGTCAGATGACTTGATCCAGCGTGCCAAACACGACCATGTCATGAGCATACCGTTGTCAGCGGTGAGTGATGTGATTGCAGTTGAAGGCTGCTATCATCTGGCATGTTTGGTGACATTTGAGAGACGTACTAGAAAACAAGCGGTGTCAGAGGAGCAGCAAGGGCCTGAAAATCAGTGCATGACGAAGCTGTGCAAAGACTTGACAGTAGGCCTGTCTCGTCGTCACGTATACGACATGGGAGACGTCTGGGACAGATACGAGAGTATGTGTAATGACATCGGCATCACCGTGAAATACTCCAGGAGAACAACGTTCTACGAAGATGTACAAAAGCTGCTTGGATCAAACGCCAGTTATGTACGCCCATTGTCAAGGGGCCCGCTTCTGATTTACCCTGGAGAGAACTCAGATTTCATCATCTCCAAAGCACTGGCTAAGTCTTGTGAACAAGGTCTTGTCACCTCTGAGTCAGTGTCTACTAAAGATGAAGATGCTGATGTCCGCATGTGTGCCACTAGCAGCATATTCCAAGATATGGTACACGTGGCTCTGAAGGTTCGACAGGATCTTCTTGAAACTCCTGGACACTCCGAGACATGGCAAGGCCTTGGTCAGGAACATGTTGATCGCGTCATACCCGAGAGTCTGTACCTGTTTCTACGATTGCTCTTTGGGGGAATGGATGCTGTGGATGAGGGAAGTGAAGAGGACCAGAAAGTGAAGCAGAGTGTGTGTAGCATTGCCCAGGACATAGTCTATGCAGTCTCCAACCGACGAAAGTTGACACCAAAGCATGTGGGCTTGGGTCTTACTCTGCACCAAGCCACCCGCTCAGAAGCACTCCTAGATCTGTTCCACGCGGCAAATCACACTATTGGTAACGACACTGTAAGAAGGATAGACACCACCATCGCTCAGAAAATCCTGGAGAGGTATGCTGAGAATGGATGTGTCTACATCCCTGACACCATCGTCAAAGAGAGAATGATTCACTGCTCTTGTGGCAACATAGATGTCTTGGAGTCAACCTTAGACGGGAAGAACACCTTCCACAGCACTCAACTGATGGTATGGCAGAGAGGCCCCCCTCCACAGCAGAGTCATGGCCAAAAGGGTGGCAAGCACAAGAGATCGAAATCTATCAAACCTGATGACCTACAGGAGTTCCAAAGGCTGGACCAGGCTACCCTCCCATCTAGCAAGAGCCATCTCCTCCTGACTACGACACTGACATAGACGATTTGTCACATGAACCTGAGAGGGACCGGGAACATGCCAAGGACTTGGCCTGGGTTGTGTCACGCATCCATGATGAAGCGATGTCCGTTCCAAGCTGGGAAGCATTCAATCAATCTGTCAGCACTGCGGATCCACCAGTAACGACCGCCGGGATGTTGCCAATCCTGCAGGCACCAGCTCATGACAATGACACCATGACCACCGTCATCAATCGCTTCATGGCCATTTCTGAGTATGTCAGCCAGAAGTACACCATCATCACTGCTGATCAGCCTCTGTACAGCAGGGGTAAGGAACTAGTCTGGGCAAACTCGAAATTTGCCAACGTGGTCTTACTCATGTGAGGCCTCCATATCTGCTTCAACTTTCTGAAAGCCACTGGTGAACACATGGAAAGTGTGGGACTTGATGACTTATGGACAGAGGCAGGTGTGTACGCGGCTAACACCACTGAGACAATGCTGGACGGCAAGCCTACTACCGAGCTGTGAGAGGTCACCAGCTGACGTATGAGGCACTGTGGCGCATCAAGTGGCAGATGTTTGAGTCATGGCTGGCTGCAACTGGCAACGGAGATGAGAACGTCAAACAGCTTGCCTTCAATGTTGCTTCGCTTTTCAAAGACAGAGCTGACATAGATGCGATGCGCGATGCTGTTGACAACTTCTCAGACGTTTTGGCAAATGAGAAATTCCAGTCTCATGGAGGAATTCAATGACCAGCACTCTGAAAATCCCAACTTCATGTTGTGGTCATCCGACATGGAAATGGTAGAGATCCTACTGGCCTTCATCAGAGCTCAGAGAGATAGCATGTGGAGTCTCCACATAGAAGCCTTTGCTGCAATGCTGCCTTGGCTAACTATCTATGACCAAACAAACTATGCACGTTGGGGGCCGGTCTACTTGGCTGATATGAAAGGTCTTGAGAAGTCAGCACAAGAAGTTCATGCAGAGTTCTGTAATGGGAACTTTGTCGTCAAGAGGACGGCGAAGCGCTTCAACCAAGTTCCAGCTGATCAGGCAACCGAATGGATAATCGTACATGCAAGATGCACAATGGTATCATCGGCATCACAAAGAATGACCAAGCAAGAGACAGGTTCTGCATCACATGGTCAGAGCGGTCACGCATCTCTCAAGACACAAGATGCCTCTTCAATCTTCAAGATGATGATGGGGAAGCCACCTTCACTCGGGTGACAGTCTGCCTTCTCGCACTAGGCGTGACGCTCATGATGTCATGAAGCTAGTTCAGCAGTTGAAGCCACAGATGTTGTGTATAACCTGCTGACAGCTGAGGATCGAGGAAAGCAGCATGTGATCGGCTTCATGAAGGAGAGACTGATTGAACAGATAGTAGGCTTCCATGAAACGATGAAGAAACATCGGTCGAAAACCTTCGCTGATATGTACAAAGCTACAGTTTCCACCAAGCAGAACATGCAGAAGACCATCAAAGCTGACAGAAAGCTACTACAGCGGCTTCTGAATGCCGCGACCGCAGGTCGCATGGTGGAGATGGTCAACGTCTTGAAGCATGAACTGTCCCCAGTCACATTTAGTCTGGCGAAGGCAGGAGGAGAGATGAATTCGACATCGAAGTCTGAGCTGATAAACATCCTGATGGCTCAGCAGACCATAAGTTCAAAGGTTCCAACCTCTGATCTGAAGACCTGTGTGATAGATGGCCATGCACTCTTCCAAGCTCTTGGCAAGCCTGGCTGCTGTCGGACATTCGGCGACTATGCTGAAGTGTTCTTCAAAGCCGTGACGATTTATTTCATGAACACACAACAAGAGTTAATGTCATCTTTGATCGGTACGCAGGGGAAGGAGCGATCAAAGCAGTTACCAGGACAAAGCGTGCAGGCAAGAAACCGATTCGGAAAGTCATTGATGGCCCACAAGTTCCACTGCCTGAAGTGTGGAAAAACTTCATGGCCCTGGATACAAACAAGGCTGACCTAGCCTTGTTTCTGTCTAACGTCATCACTGAGAAGGACAGAGATCTTCAAGAAAGATGTCAGCTGGTGACAGGGGGTGGCTTCTCTGAAGCCACTGAAGTACGGTCAACCAGGCGACATGACGTTCCACTGCATAGCATCCATGAAGAGGCGGACACCAGGCTCATCCTTCACTCATGTGATGCAGCGTCCCAGGGCTATGAACGAATACTGGTAGTGTGCAGAGATACTGATGTAATGGTGCTGCTGATTCACTTCGTTTGCACCAAGGTCGCTGAAGTGTGGATGCTGTGCGGAACAGCCAAGAAACCGAAAATGCTACCCCGTGCACGATGTATTCAAGAGTTTGTCGCCCCCAGTCAGGGACAACCTGGTCAGTTTCCACACCTTGACAGGTTGTGACACAGTCTCGTCCTTCAGTGGTCATGGAAAAAAGAAGTGTTGGAAGGTGTTCAGTGACCACCCACTCCTGCTGAACGCCAGCGGTCGAGATGGGGATATCGCAGATGTTGAGAAGTTTGTGTGTCATTTGTATGGCATCCTGGAACAACACACAGTTGATGACGCCAGAGTTTACCTTTTTGGGGAAGGCCAAGAAGACTCTGGAAATGTTCCCAGCGACAAAGGACGCCCTGGAGCTCCACGCCAAGAGGGCAAACTATCAGGAAAAAATATGGCTCCAGGATGACAAAGAGCACGTAGATGTTGAAGATCCGGTGGACATTTCAGCCTGAAAGTTGGAAGATGGGAGCCTCCTACCAGTGTGGACAAGACTTCCTCCAATCCCTGAAGCCTGCCTGGTGCTTGTTGCTTGTGGTTGCAATAAAAAGTGCAAGACAGCTAGATGCAACTGCTTCAGGAAAAGGATGAAGTGTACGACAGCGGTTGCTGTAACTCAGCTGGAAAGTAGATCTATGTCTCTCTTCCGGCTGAAATCGAGAGAAGCTGGAATGTGCTGTAAGGAACTAATAACTGTTCTTAAGTGATTGCAATCCACACAATTGTGACTGTCAGTGCATCATTTCGGTGCTGTTCATCAAGAAACGTGAACTTGTAGATGTTACTAGTGTGTAAACTGTATAGTTATGGGGCTATATTTACTGCTTTGTGATTTAGTTGTGATAATTCTGTTACTGTGAGTACTTAATTCATGCCATCAAACTTATTAGGCACTAATCATGTTAAAATAAACTGTTTTGACAAATAGACTTGCTCAATGTTTTTTTTCACCAATTAAAATAAAAAATCACACATGTTTAGCACAATTTCGATCGTGATTAACTTCAATTTGACCTTCATTTGGTAATTCGGATGGAATAAGCGTGTCATCATACTTCTTTATCACTAAGTGTGGAAAAATGAAACATTTGGTCAAACCAACTGGCTCAGAATATTTTTTTTTAAATTAAAATTAGAAAATATCATTTTTTGCACAGTTTCACCTCGAAAATTACCTTCAAAGCAAAAGACGAGAGTGGCATCCACCTGTATTTTATTCCTCACCCACAAGTACATTGATTTAGCATGGGTGCCAGCTATTAACAAAAAACGCCGTTCAAAGTCAATTTTGAATTTTGGCCGGTCCACTATAAGTGCTATGTGAATGATTTGTTTGTGCGAATTCCCTAAGCTGCATGATTTTGTTTGTGAGGCCATCTACGTTGTACTGTAATATGTTAATATTATGCTTCTGTATGTGTCTCATGGTCCTATTGTGCCTATGTCTTTGTGCATGGTGACATGTGTAAGTTACAGTGTGGCCTGGATTAGTCTTAATGTCGCCGGAGAGTAAGAGTAGTCCGGGGAGCACGTCCGGCACGCAATTGCTCCCCGTAAATGAAAAAATAGCACGCTGGTGTAGATCCGGCACCGGGAGCCGATCGGCACTCTGACCGTGCCACGCAACAGGCCGTCGACTGCCAGTCTGCCCAACCGTAGACTGCCCGCTGCACGGAGATTTGAGGAGGTTTGGCCACCAGCGCGTTAATGTCTTCGATTTGACGTCGCCTCTTCTTCGCGATGACGTTCCACGTTGTTTCATTGACGTTGACGCGCTGACGTGTCCCGCGCTAGAGGATACAGCCACTTGCTAGAAGCTTCCTCGTCAGCTGCTAACTTTTGGTTTTAATATTGTATGTAGATTCAGTTATTACTGTGAATCTATTCAAAGAACATTCTGTTATTTTGTGCTTATCCTTCGTCTGCAATTTTGTGTTGCTCTCTTTGTTGGAGTTCTGAAAATGTATTGCCCGCCTGTCTGCTAAATTGCTCTAATATGGATTCTGTTTTTTCTCTTTCTTCTTCCTTTAATTTTCACCAGAAATATGTCTAAAATTCAATACAGAAAACTTCTTGGGAAGAAATTACATATGCTAGAGTGCTCCTGATCTTCATACACGCAAAAGAGAATAGCAGTCGTAATTTATCTGTTTTCACTGAATAATAATCTTTGAGTTGTTTGATGAAGGGACTTTATCGCAATCGTATTAGTGTAGAAGTTCCACATATTCCACATATGAGTTTACGAGGTATTTGTATTTTGTATATAATAAACAGAGGTGCATTTAATTGTTTTATTCTCCTTTCTAATACTATTATTTATATATTTTATACATGTCGTGTGCTTTAAAATTTAAAAAATGTACGAATTAATAAAGCATTTCGAATTGAAAGTTTTTTGTTAAATAAAACTTTATGTGAAAGAAATTAAGCGAATAAGTAAAAAAAAAGAGGAGTGTTTCGTGCTGATTCAGTTGGCTATAGATGCTACATATTTAATCATACAAAAGTAAAGATAGTTTCTAAAGCAAATTCTCTCTTTGAAAAACAGAAATCGAATGCAAATACAAATATAAAATTAAATCTGAATTCGTCAATAGGGTACCCCAAAAAAAATAATATAAATAGTACAAAGAAATTCTTAAAGAAATAAAAAAAAAACTGGAATCGAAATTTAAATTGAATCGAACAGAAAAATATAAAACTTGAATCGAAAAATAAACTCAAATCGAAAAAAAAAATTACAAACTTAACTCGAAACTGAAATCGATATTTTTGCAAACTTAAACTGAAATCGAAAACTGGACTTAAAAAATTATCAGTTTCCCATCCCTGGTCAGTACCCCAACCAAGCAATTCAATTTATTTGAAAAAAGGCAGATTTTGAGTTTGGTCAGTTTGGTTAAGTATTTTGGTCAATTCAGCTTATTTGGCATTGAGCCCAGTTATGTTTGCATTGAATATGAGTGCAGCTGAATTGAACAAGTTTCGAAAAAAAGAGAAGCGCCTACAAAGGTCTAATTATGATACAAAGGTCATTGCCACTATAGATTCTGCCATAGATCAAGAGGATTTAAGTTTAGTAACTGCGCAGCTTTCCATATTAGAAACTAAAAAGGTTGTTCTAAGCGAAGTAAATGTTAAAATTGAAGCTTTTATAGAAGAGGATGAAATGGAAAATGAAATAATTTACTTTGAAGAGATTATTGATGACATAATTAAAGCATACCACAGAGTAAAAGAGTTTAGCAGCTCAGTACAGTTAGAGACCAAGTTTAATAATAACACACAGCCCTCAACAAACAGTGTTTGTGAAGTTATGGTAAACAGATCTGCAGTTCAATTACCGAGGCTTGTACTCAAAACATTTTCTGGGAGTTCAGGAATGGCAAGGATGGTCAGACAGTTTTCAGTCAGCAGTTCATTCTAGTCAAGTGTTAAGTGCTGTGGAGGAGTGTAATTATTTGCAGTCCCTCTTGGAAGGGGAGGCAGCAAAGACAATAGCAGGATTAGCATTAACAGAGGCTGATTATAATGTGGCTTGGGATATATTAAAGAAACGGTTTGGTAAGCCAGAGATCTGTATTAAAAGCCACCTCCGCGAACTTTTAGCTGTACCTCCTGTTAATAATCCCAATAGTGTCAAGGAGTTACGGCAGTTATATGATGAATTTGAAGTTAGAACTAGGTCCTTGGACAACTTGGGTGTAGGAATAGAAAGGTATGGTGTAATGTTGGTCACTATACTGGAGTCTAAATTGCCTAGCTCAATTTTGCTTCAATTAAGTAGGGGACACTCTACAGAACATGTGTACATCCTCCTTCAGCAGATGTTAAGCCTTTTAGTCACAGAATTAGCAAGACGAGAGGGAATTGAGTTTGCACAGTGGGATGTTAAACAAGGGGACAAAGGCAGGCACAGCACCAAAGTTTCTACAAAAGGAATAGCCCAGGTACAGTGTCAGCTCTACATGCATCCTCTGAGAATAAATTAAAGGGAATCAGGGAATGCATACTTTTCGAAGGCAACCACAAGTCATATAAATGTGAAGTGGCTGAGGCTTTACCTATTAAGGAGAGAAAGGACAGGGTAACTAAGTCCACAACATGTTTTAAATTATTTTTGAAAGGTCACAGAGCAAGGCTTTGTAAGTTAAAAATTTTGTGCAAAAAATGCCATGGCCGGCATCAGCCATTATTGTGTGGAAACACTCCGAGTAGGCCTACCCCAGAAGTAGAGACATCAGTGGCACATGCCACCGCTATGAAAGGGAGTAAGAGTAAAGGGGGGTTATTGCAAACAGCTGCAGCATTATTAATTGGGAATGATGGAGAAGCTACTGTAAGAGTGTTGTTTGATAGTGGTAGCCAGTGTAGCTTTATTAAGACAAGAATTTCCAGAAATTTGAAGTTTAAAGAATTTAAGAGGGAAAATTTAAGAATTTCTGGGCTTGGGGGTTCAGTTCAAAACCGAACCAAAGTTAAGAAGGTAGAAGTTCTGGGGTTGTCACCACAAAGTCCCACTATCAAGGTCCAAGCTGTAGAGATTGAGGAACTTTGTGCTCCAGTCACTACTTGTTTAGATATGGCATGTGTCCAAGAATGGCAAATTAAGGGAATTAATTTGGGCAATAATGAGTTTGAAGGAACAGAAGGTATTAGTCTTTTGATTGGAGCTGACTATTATTGGGACTTCATCACTGGTAACATTGTCCACACATCTCAAGGTCCTGTAGCTATTGAAAGTAAGCTAGGCTGGATGCTACATGGTAGCTATTGCGATGAAATGGAGGTTAAAGCTCTTTATGTTAAGATTGAGGAGAACAGCCATGGTTTGGAAAGGCATTTGAAAGCCTTTTGGGAATTTGAATCCATTGGCATAAAGGACACACAGGAGAAGCAGGCAAGTACAGTGAACAGTGATGTTTTAGAGCAATTTGAAAAAGGTATTGGGTTTAGAGATGAGTGCTACGAAGTTGGCCTCCATTGGAAGGATTCTTGCAAACCCAGCTCAAACCTTCAACTAGCTAATAGGAGGTTGGCGACTTCATTGCACAGGCTAAGGAAAAATGAGTTGTTAAATGAGTACAATGAGGCCATCCTAAGTTATGTAAAGAAGGGCTATGCTGAAAGGGTGCAAGGTGAGCTGGTGAGCCAGGAGGCACATTATCTGCCACACCATGCAGTGGTACGGCGAGACAAAACTACTACCAAACTGAGGGTAGTTTTTGATAGCTCAGCCAAGGACAAAGGTCTTTGATCCTCTTGGATTCCTGGCTCCATTTGTGATAAAGTAAAAAATTTGGTTTCAGAGCCTCTGGGAAATTGGACTTGGTTGGGACCAAGATAAGTATTATAAATACTCTTCTTTTACAGATCTTTTGTCGGTAACTTAATTCTATATTCATTTAGTATAAATTTGTGTTACAAGAACCTTGTTCTGTGTTTCAAGAACGCGGTAGACCTACGTTGTAGTTTATTAATTTCCAAACGCTAGTTTTTTTTTTTTTTGCGTTTTTTGTTTTTAACTAATTAAAAGCATGGCACCCCCGTCAAGTACTTGCAGTCGCTGTGAAGGGAAATTTGCCGCTTACGCGTTTACAATGGCTAATAATAATGAACAGTTAGTTGCAGGTGGTGCTCAAGCATTGGAAGTGCTGAGGAAACGAGTTAGAACGCGAGAGGAGAGGCCAGGCCAGGGTTGAGGCGTGAAGAAAGCGTGATGCTCCTGACGGCAAAATTAGAATCCCTTGAGACTCCAATTAAGACCCCTCCTGTCTCAGTTTCTACTAATAATATAAATAGTATTAATAGCCCTCTCTCTTCCCCTAGTTCCCAACCCTTCGTTCGAGTGCGTAATGGAGCCCCATTGAGGAAACCTAAGACATGTCTACCAGTAATAACAAGCAATAAGTTTTCTGTTTTAGGTTTCGATGATGCTGATGAACCGGAAATACGATTCGTTGGCGATTCCATTGTTCGAGGGCAGCTCGAGGAATTTCTGTGGGAGAAACCCTCGTCGTAGGCGCCGTTACTGCTACCTGCTGCAAGGGTGGAGGATATAACTAATAGTGTTGACCAATTTACAGACGGTACCTTCGAGGAAACACGTATGTATTCATGTCGGTACTAATAACGTTTTAAATTCTAGATCGGAAGAACTGCTGGCTAGGTACAGGGACTTACTAGAGCGATTAAAGGAAAAAACTAATAAGATTGTTTTAACAGGTATACTTCCTCGAATTATCCAACGTAACGATTTCTACAGCAAGGCGACCTATATTAACAATAACCTAAAGTCTCTTTGCCAACAGGAAGGAGTGCATTTTGCGAATTTTTGGAACAGTTTCTACGGCAGGAGGGACTTGTTCCTCGGAGATGGACTTCATCTTAATGACGTTGGAGCTGCGCGTTTAGGAAGACTATTTCATAATACTGTCTCTTCTTTTCAGGCTGCCGTAACTCGAACGGTCCCAGCGTAAATTCCACAAATTTCCCCTGCGCTCGCGAAGGTGTCGCAATTACAAACAATTTGAAGGTTCTATCCTTAAATGCTCGTAGCCTACGAAATAAAAGAAACGAATTTTTTTCTTTAATTGCTTGTAAAGACTATGATATAATTGCGATAAATGAATCGTGGCTTAGCACTGAAACTCGTGACTTTGTAGGGGAGTATCAAATTAAAGGTTATAGACTTTTTGTTAAAAACAGAATAGGTAGGCGAGGAGGCGGTGTTATGCTGTATATCAAAGATAATATTGCGAACGTTATAGAAGTAAAGCATACAATTCCTGAACCGATAGATTCGACAATAGCAGAACTTAAATTGAACGATTTCAAACTTCTTGTTGGGGTTATATATAGGCCCCCTAATCAAACAACTGATACGGACGAAGCGTTATATCGTGAACTAAAGAGAATAATCGGTAGTGACCAGGCTTTAGTTGGGGACGAATTGTCCAGGGACGAATTGTCCGGACACCCTTATTCAAAAGGTTGGGGAACCTACGAGGTTGGACAGTATTTTAGATTTAGTAATAACTACGGATGATAGGCTAATTACTGATCTTCAAGTAATAGAACCGTTAAGCAATAGCGATCACAATATGGTAGAGTTTCTCCTCTCAGTAAGTCACTCGAAACCAGCTAACTCGACTAAAATTCCTAACTTCCAACACGCAGACTTTAGTAAATTTCGAAATAAATTGTCACACGTCAATTAGGAAAACGTAATGGAGAACTCCAACGCAAAACTAATGTGGGAATCGTTCGAAACAGTATTTATGACTATAAATGAGGAATGTGTACCGTACAGAATTAAGCGTGCAAAAGTAAACAACAAGCCCTTGTGGTTTACTTCTAGAGTAGGAGACATTATAAAGAGTAGAGAGAGAGCTTATAGGGTACATAAGTGCGATAAAGACAATTTGTTGTTACAAAACAACTACATATCTCAAAGGCGTGAAGCGAAAAGTGTAATAAAAAGTCCAAGCGCGAATTGAAGTCTCCATAGCTCGTGACAGTAAAGAAAACCCCAAGCGATTCTTTCAATACGTCAATAATAGAAATCCAGTAAAAAGTGTCTTGGGGCCTTTGAAAAATGTAAATGGAGATCTAGTTTCTGAAAACAAGGAAATGGCTACCTTGCTAAACGAATTTTTTACGTCAGTGTTTACTATAGAAGATGTAACGAATATACCTACGGTCATAGACATAATACCCTTTGATAATGGTAATATTTTGGATAATATCGTGGTTAGTGAAGGGGAGGTAATGCGCTATATTGATAAAATGAAAACGCGTAAATCACCGGGGCCGGATTCCATATATCCCATACAACTAAAAGAATTAAAAGATAGCATTGTTGTGCCGCTAACAAAGATTTTTAATGCGTCTATTTCTGAGGGGTGCGTACCAGATAATTTCAAGTTAGCAAACGTAACACCTATCTTTAAGAAAGGCGATAAAGGTGCGGCGGGAAATTATAGGCCAATCAGTTTAACGTCTGTTGTAGGTAAGCTACTGGAATCAATAATTAGGGATCGTATAGTCGAACACTTAGAATTGCATAAACTAGTTAGAAATACGCAGCACGGTTTTAGGCGAAACAAATCTTGCTTAACTAATCTTTTAGAATTTTTCCAAAGCGTGGTTGACGTTTACGATAGACATCGGGCGGTTGATGTAGTGTATTTAGATTTTCAAAAAGCGTTTGACACCGTGCCGCACAAAAGACTCATTGAAAAAACTAAGGCTCATGGAATCAGGGGTGTAGTAATAAATTGGCTAGAAGAGTGGTTGCGAGGTAGGAAACAGAGGGTGGTCGTTGATGGAGCGGAGTCGTGTTGGGCTAATGTAGCGAGTGGCGTTCCTCAGGGTTCTGTATTGGGCCCCTTGCTTTTTCTTATATATATTAACGATTTAGATGTCGGCCTAGTCAGTACAGTTTCAAAGTTTGCGGATGACACGAAGCTGGGTGGTAGGGCGATTAATGACGAAGATAGAGGTAAAATCCAGGAAGATCTGAATAAAATCGTTGATTGGTCAGTCACATGGCAAATGAGATTAACGTTGATAAGTGCAAAATTTTGCATATAGGTTCGCGTAACGGTAATTTTGCGTATAGTATGTCAGGGAAAGATTTAACAAGCGTAGAGCAGGAAAAAGATTTAGGAGTTATAGTCACTGGTGATTTAAAAGTAGCGAAACAAAGTACAGCAGCGGTCAATAAGGCGAACAAAGTGTTAGGTTTTATAGCTCGAAATTTTGAGTACAAATCGCGCGATATTATAGTTCCTCTTTATAAATCATTAGTTAGACCCCATTTGGAGTACGCGGTCCAATTTTGGAATCCGCATATGCGCAAAGATATAGACAAAATCGAAAGAGTTCAAAGACGAGCAACTAAGATGATTCCGTCGCTTAGGTCAAAGTCGTACGAGGATAGGCTTAAGGAGTTAAAATTGACTACACTCGAGACTAGGAGGCTAAGGGGTGATCTAATCCAGGTTTTCAAAATTATGAATGGGTTCGATAACGTAGATAGAGATAGCTTTTTCGAAATATCTCAATATAATAGGACTAGAAATAACGGGTGTAAGTTGACAAGTAGAAGGTTCGAGACAGCAGTTGCCAAAAACTTTTTTACGCATAGAATAGTAAATAGCTGGAATAGTTTGCCGGTAGAAGTAATTAGTAGCACGTCTATAAACATGTTTAAAAATCGATTAGACGCATATGTTGATAGATTGGGTATAGTTTAAGGTAGTAAAATTAAGGCTTTGTGGTGATAGATCCCACAGCTCAACACAAGTGTTGTGGGATATAGGGAGGCAGCATCTTGGGTTAGGGATACTCTCTGTCCTTACACACCCCATTTAAAGAGATTCCTCTGCCGAGCGGTGCCCCCCATAGTACTGTGAGGTATTGAAAAACTCATGATCTTCACTTGCCCCACAAACACCTTTAAATGGGAGACCCAAAATGGGTGCACACACATTTCTACATTACTGTACAGTCTTTACAGCCACACCTACACTTTTCCTCCTAAGTATATATATTGTAATGTATATGTGTAAATTTTGACTTGGTCCGCAATCGATATGGACCGTGACTTATTTTTGGTTGGCAAGGTACTAGTATTGATGGATACCGTAATGAAATTGACTGGATTCTTTGGATCTGATATATTTGCATGTCGGTTATAAATAGATATAGAGTGTAACATATTTGTGGATAGTAGTCTATTATGACTTGATCCTCTGGATCCAGAGATTCTATCTTTAGTTTTAAATCGATAATTAATTAGTTTTAAATCGATAATTAATTAGTTCTAAATTGATAATTATATAGTTTTGTAAAAATTGGTCATTGCCAATGTACAGGCAGTTTTTACATAAATTTCTTAAGTTCTTGTGGTTCGGAACCCACGTAAAATTGTAGGTCCCCTCCGCCACCACGGAGGACATACACAATACACAATTACGAACACAGTTAGGTAGACCAGCCATGAGTGGATCCTAGGGTCTTTGTTGGTCTGAAACATTATAACATTATTACATTATATGGTGGTAAAGTGGAAATATTGGTTCAAAGAATTGGCACATCTTGGAGACATTGAAATCCCAAGATGGTACTTTGCAGAGTTGAACAATAGTCCAGCTAATTTGGAGCTGCACATCTTTTGTGATGCAAGTGAGGAAGCCTATGCAACTTGCATTTATATAAGAGGCACATTCGAAGAGGAAGTAAGTTGCAGGTTGGTTGCTGCAAAGAGCAGAGTACCACCTTTGAAAAGGCTTTCTATTCCAAGGTTGGAATATGGGTGCAGTCATTGCTAGTCGGCTTGCAGTTACAGTGCAAAACTCTTTGGGCCTTTATGAAATTCCAAGGTATTATTGGACAAACTCCAATATAGTTTGGCACTGGTTAAGAAGCCAGACAAGGAAATGGAAACCATTTCCATTTCCTTGCCTGGCTTCTTAAACAGTGCCAAACTATAGTGGAGTCTGTCAATAGGGTGGAGGAAATTCAAGCACACACAGATCCAAAGCAAAGGAAGCATTGTCCAGGCACCCAAAACCCAGCTGATTTACCAACACGAGGAATTTCAGTGAAAGATCTTGCACAGTCAAGTTTGTGGTGGAATGGGCCAGAGTGGCTAAAACTTGGAACTGAAAATTGGCTTTCTAATCAGCCTATTGTAGGAGAATGCCAGGCTGAAGAAGAATGGGTGAGTGAGATGAGAAAATGCACTGTGAGCAGTTGTCAAGTTTTGCAGCAGGACCCCATATTGAGGCTTGAGGACATTAGCAGTCTGAAAAGGTTGTTAAGAGTGACAGCATGGGTATATAGATTTACAGACAACATTAACGGAGAAACAAGAAGGGAAGGAATTCTGAACAGTAAGGAGATTCAGCAAGCCAGGCAATAATGGGTGGTATATTGCAGAAGGAAATATTTGGTGAAGAGAAAATTGCTCACCAGCAGTCCATTACAGGTTCTACCAACATAGTCTGCTCTCAAGGGTTTGGATGTGTTTTTGAATCAGTATTTATTGAGAGTAGGCGGTAGACTACAGTTTTCTGGGCTTCCAGAGGAGAAAAGACATCCAATTTTGCTACCTTCTGGGGGGAACTTTGCGGAACTTTTGATCCTGGATACATGCTGGAGTTAGAGAAGTGATAATAGAGATCAGACAACAGTTTTAGATTCCCAAAATTAGACAAATAGTAAAAATGGTCTTGCATAGATGTGTGGTTTGCAAGCGTTGGAGTGCGAAGCCTTATCATGAAAAGGTAGCTCCACTTCCACTAGAACTGTGTGTCTTTACTGCCCCATTTGATGTAGTGGGAGTAGACTTTGCAGGTCCAGTCTATGTGTATGAGCAAGGGGAGTCTAACAAAGGTTATATATGTCTTTTCACATGTGCTACCACCAGAGCAATCCATTTGGAGTTGGTAAGCAACTTAAGTAGTGATGTATTTCTTTTGGCCTTTAAAAGGTTTGTGAACAGAAGAGGTTTCCCAAATAAAATCACATCGGATAATGCAAAAACCTTCAAAAAGGCTGCAAAGGAACTTCAAGAAGTTTGGTCCTTGCTAAAAGAGGAGGGATTCCAATCCTATTTTTTGCACCATGGGGTACAGTAGGAGTTTATTGTTGAGAGAGCACCATGATGGGGAGGATTTTGGGAAAGGCTAGTGAGAAGTGTAGTGTCCATTAAAGAAACGTTTGGCTAATTCTCATTTGAGCAAAGAAGAATTCTGCACTGTTTTGTGTGAAGTAGAAGCAATGGTGAACAACAGGCCCATCACCTTTGTTTATAACAGTATGCAGGATGCAGAGCCATCGACACCAAATCATTTTCTATGTGGTAAACGACTAACATCTAGCCCCAGTTTGCCAGAAGACTTACAGCCTATCCAGAGCAGACAAGAAGAGTTAACCAGAAGGTTCAAATACCTTGAAGAGCTACAAGATCAGTTATGGAAGAGGTGGCAGATGGAATACTTGCCAGAACTCAATTATTACCCATCAGGCAATGTAAAGGGCTCCAATGCAAATTATATCAAGGTGGGAGAAATGTTAATGATTGGGGATGAAAGATCAAGGCAATGCTGGAAGCTTGGCATAACTGAAGAGTTGTTTGTTGGCAAAGACAATTTAGTTAGGTCTGCACTGGTAAAGACTTCAGGAGGAAAATTAAAGAGACTTATACAAAAACCATATGCTTTAGAAATCAGCAAAAACACGAATAGTCCAGATGAAGCATTGGGTTACAGCCTCATGGGGAAGGCTTGGCTAAACTTGCAGAAGGTAATGACAACCATGCCTCTTCGGTGGGGAGTGTTAGAAAATCTAGAAGAGGAAGAGCCATTGTTGTCCCAAGGCGATATGATGACTAAGCTGATTCATGGAGCATTGCTTGTATATATTAAGTTAAGGTGTGTGTGTATATATATATATATATATATATATATATATATATATATATATATATATCCATCTCATAATTGTAAGGTTAGTGAAAAATTCACTTAATTTAGAGCTAGCATTTTTGGGCTCTTGTGGCATCTTTGTTTGGGCACTCTTGTGGCAACATTTTTTTTTGGGGGGGGGGGGGACACTGGCACGTCTTTTCTACTCGTTTGTTGAATGCGGCACTTACACGGCGTGGTCTTATTGAGAGCTCTCTTGCAATTCAGTTTGGTTGTTTAGATACAAGATTGTTGCATCGTGCAATGGTGCAGGTTCTATTGTTTTTACAAAGTTTAGAAAGAAGACCATAAATAGTGCTCCTTTTATTTTTTTCTTAATTTTATGCAACTGAGGCCTAAAGTAGGCCCACATCGAGTCAGCAACCCTGAGGTAGCACCTAATATATCTCCAAGTTCGTAAGTTTGTTTTAGTCTAGCTTAACTTAGGCTATAAGTTAAAGTAGCCCCTCAGCGCTTGGCCGTTCAAGGCTCAGCTGGGATTCTGAACCCAATCAAAATAAATAAAATAACAGTAATACAGGGAGGCTACATAGTACAGATAATATAGGGAATTCTTTGTAAAAATAAAACGCATGTCAAAGTTAAAATTTTCTATATACCACATTTATTGGACCAGGTCAATTAGACAATTACAAAACTGAATTATAATTCTAAAACTACTTGGTAAACAACACGTTAGAATGTAGAACGTATAAACAAACGAAACATGACTTAGAAGTTAGATACAGCGCAAAATACAAATTGGTAATAATTACAAAATAGTATAATGCAGTGAGGTAATTTTTCTTTTTTCTTTTTTCGAATCTAATAGTTATTGAAAAATAAACAGCAACAGAAACATTGCTTCCAAATTTAAAAACAAAATACAGTACTTCAGTACGCTAATAAAAATAATAAAATTACTTCAAAACAGTTGCAACTTTGTTTTTTCATCATTAAATTTTCGGATCACTTTAACATATTGATTCCAAGGAACCTCTCTTTAACATATTGCTTCCCAAAAATAGACATTACACAACCAATTAGTTACATTACAATAGTTTATAATATTTAGAGATTAGCTGGTCGAGAAAATGTAAATTTATGGACAACTTAACTTATTATGCTTTGCCATTTTTTGGGAATGTAAAATATTTGGATCACCTTAAGATCAGGGCCCCCAGCCTTCTTTAGTTAGCCTTATAAGGCTAACTAACGAAAATATCACGACCTAACATAACCAATCGTTAGGTCAACTGTACGCCCTTGACGATTGGTTAGGTTAGGTCGTGATATTTTCGTTAGTTAGCCTAGATTACCAACCTCTTTCTAACCAACCAACCTTTCTCTTTTTAACATATTGCTTCCCAGTGTTAATCACTTTAATATATTGCTTCCCAGGAGGGATCACTTTAACATATTGCTTCCCGAATGCTTTGGGAAGCAATATGTTAAAGTGATCCAAATTTTCTTAGAAGAGTATCTATGCTAATTGCTTTCGAGCGTTCTTTCTCAAATGCCAGTAGAACTAAATTCGCCATTCGTTGGTGACACTCAAAATTTTCGAGGGGAGGCTCAGCCACCCCTGGCGGCCCCCAAACAGAAAGCGGTCGTTCATTTTAGTTTCGTGGAGAGACTAAATTTAAATATGATTGTTTACGCTCATTTTATCTGAAATGAAATATTGAAATATATATATATATATATATACAGGGTGTCCCATAAGTCCGGCATCATAGGAGAAATTCATATTTTTCTATTTCTACAAACCATAATTCATATTTTTCTTATGCTCAGGATGCCAATTTCCCGTCCACCATTCTGTTCAGTGACGAGGCTGTTTTTTATGGAAATGGTGAGGTAAATCGACAAAACACCCGCTACTGGTCTCAAAACAGCCCTCACTGGTATACCTCTTCAAAGGAACAAGGTGCATCTCGGGTGATGGTATGGTGTGGCATTTGGAAGGATCGCATCGTAGGCCCCCTCTTTTTCGATGAACATGTCACTGGAGGCACCTACCTACGTATGCTAAAGGAAGAAGCATTTCCCAGTGTCTTGAACGAAGAAGGAAATTTCCCAACATGGTTCCAGCAAGACGGCGCTCCTGCACATTACAGCACCCAAGTAAGGGAATGCCTGTACCAACAATTCCCTGGTCATTGGATAGGACGTCGAGGGCCTGTGGAATGGCCAGCTAGAAGCCCGGATCTCACGCCACTAGATTTTTATCTCTGGGGCCACTTGAAAGCGCTGGTATACGCAGAGAAAATTAGGAGTGTTGAACATTTGCGGCAGCGCATTACTGGGGCATGTAACACCATTACTCCTGACATCATTCACCGTGTGCTTGCTAACTGGGTATCACGTCTGAATTTGTGCATTGAAAACAATGGTGGACATATTGAGCACGTTCTGTAAATAAAAGCTTTTGTTTTGCCTTTTTTTATTATTTTTCCTATGACGCCGGACTTATGGGACACACCTGTGTGTATATATATATATATATATATATATTCGGGCATTTCAGTTCCTAATTCGGGGTCTCAAGAAATTCACCATCCTCGGTTGATTGTGGCAGTTTTTTAATTTCTGATGAGGACTGTGTCAAACAATTTCTTTTCATTAGTTTACTATTGTGCAGTTTTCAAATGCAGACCGTAATCATACAATTGGAGAAAGGAATGCAGTTTATCTAACAGCACCATAACATACTGTGCATTAATTCGTATCAGGATGTATAATTAAGTTCATTACGAGTTGCCAGATATGCACATTTGTAAATTGCAAAGGTTGTGAAAAACGCTTTTGCTACAAAAAAACAGTGTAACACTGATTCTGTTTATATAGAATTTTTTATGTTTTTATATGCATTTGTGGGCGCTGAGTCCAAATCTGGCCTTGGTTTGTGTGTATCATCAATGGTTTCAGAGATAATCCATTTTTCATGTTTTACCAGTATAATGTTATTATGGACGCAGCAATATCAGAATAATCAGGAATTGTTGAGAACAATCCGGATGTTCGTTGACAGTTTCTTGCTCTAGAAATTGCCCGAAACTTCCACTGTGCTATATAAAGAAGAACGCAGAGTCTGAGAAGTCAGTAAGTGTGAGCACACAAAGAAAGCAGGTTGTTTGTCTGATGGTTACCAACACTGAGGTACTGTGTTTCTGTGCTTTTCTGTACTGACGATTTGAGTGTTATCGATCCTTTTTTATTGCGAACATTATTTCAGTGTTGTGAATACATCTTTTTTCTGTAATCTGTAATCTATTGCAGATTTAATAACTCTTCTCTCTATATCTGCAGGTTATGATTAATGTAGTACAGTTTGGTAAAGAGAATGGCAACTAGAGCTTGTAAACACGCCGGATATATTCTGCTACGTTTGTTGGTATTACATAGGCCCCAAGCAAGTATCGCACAAGATTGTGAAAGGCACCAAGTTCTGGATCGCGTACCGGCTCTATTTTGGTATGCCTATGGGTGACCAAGATAAGCCCTGGGCACCCCATGTGATCTGTGGTGGCTGCGGGAAGTACGCAAGGCAATGCCCTTTGTGGTACCCAGAATATGGAGAGAACCAAAGAGCCACCACGACGATTGCTACTACTGCATGGTAGATGTTTCTAAGTACAGGAAAGTTTAAGGAAGGCAGACTCTTCAGTATCCAAGCATAGCGTCGTCCATAGCTCCTGTACCACATGGCGAAGGTCTTCCAATACCACGTCCAGCAGAACAGGTATCTATCCATTACTTTACCTTCTGTATTTACAGACTGTGGGTCATTATGTGTCGATTTTTCTTAGTGCTGATGCTCTTCTACATATATAGCTATGCCTATATTTTGTTTCTTTGCTTTGCAGGTTGAAAATGAGGATGCAGCTAGCTCATCTGAGATGTCGGCTGGTGAGGACAGTCGTGATGAAGAATATACGGTAACTTTCAGTACAAACCCTCACTTTCCAAATCAGAGGGAATTGGACGACTTAATTAGAGATTTGGGTCTGACGAAATCAGGGTCTGAGCTTCTGACCTCCAGACTCAAAGAGTGGAATTTGCTTGAAGAAGTGTGATAATCTATATTTTTGAAACGGTTGATGATAGAGCAAAACCAATATCATTTATGGAATCAGCGCCAGGAAATCATTAAGAAACGAAAGAAAAATCACAATAAACAGAAAATTTTTCAAATTTTTTACCCAGTGTAATTGCATACTACATCTCCAGTACAACAAAAATAAACAATAAACAACAGTATACATAATATATCAAACGTTTTTCATTAACAAGCTATAGATTTTGTTGGTCATATCCATCGTACGGAACGCACAAACCAAATTAAAATAATGGGGAAATCTGCAAACTGTGTACTGCGGCATAGACCTATGATCGGTTATATAAACCCAGAAACCTGCCCGAAAACTCATTCTTTATGCCCGCTGAAAAGCGGCGGTTTGCATGAAACTTCGTTGCATTAACGCCTTAGTAAGTATTTTCCACCCTTTCTTTCTTAAACATTGTGCTAGTTACACATCTATTACACATTACACACGCACACAAATACACACACACACAAACACACACACACACACACACATATATATTATATATATATATATATATATTAGTCGTGGACCGGATGTCAGTTTTTCAACATCTGCGGATGCAGATGCGGATATTTAGTTAATCTATCAATATAATATAGAATTATGAATATATGACATAATTTTTCAAATTTCGTGATATTACTATTATGGCAGGCAATGCATAAGAATTAAAATTAATATTAATGTTTTCATTATGATTAAAATAATAACTTTCTCAAGAGTTTCAGCCACAGAAAATTCAATGAAACAAGTTTCATTCAATTTTCTGTGTTACCAGCTATTTATATTTTGACGTTTATATATTTGTTTGTTCATTAATAATTAATTAATACTTTACATGAAATGTGCATGACTGGGCCTTATAAGCTATTTTATAAGCTAATTTAATTGTAAATTGCATAATTTATTAGAGGTAATATCCGCATAACATCCGCAGTCAGAAGTGCGGATGCGAATGTTAAAAATTATGCGGATGCGGATATCCGGTCCACCGTTAATATATATATATATATACACACACACACACAGGGTGATCCGTTTGTGTATGGATAAAATAAAACTGATGTGAAATGGAAACAGTAACATTGTATAGTTTAATATTTGGCAAAGAATGTCCACAAAGATGGTAGACTGTGACAAACCTAATTAGTCTTCAACATGACCCCCCCCCCCCTTCCGGACACGACAGAGGTCATAACGAGAGGCTAATTCTTACGACCACCAGCATGTGGCTTAGTGATAGGGCCCGTTTCTTCAAATGTGCGGTACCACTGCACTATGGAGTCGTATTTAGTAGGAGCTTTTCGAACACCATACACCACACGGCGAAACTCACGCTGTACCGCTGCCACAATCTCAAACTTAGCAAACCAAATGACACACTTCGCACGTTGTTGTGCATTCGCCGCCATCTTTCAAACTGGCATATGTCTCATAAGTCTGACAGCAGATGTCGCTCGTACGTCTGGCAGCGGATGGCATAGCCTATTACAAACTCCCACATTTTATGACCACACGAGCAACAGATGAGCGCTGTATCACTTCTCGGTAGATTCTCCGAGCGTTTTTATTTTATCTATACCCAAACGGATCACCCTGTGTATATACACTGTCATTCACGATAATCCCATTTCATTTAATAAATCTTAATTTCTTAGTAATGAAACATACTGTGAAGCCCGTTATCTGCAAAATCTTAACCTATATTTAGACAGTAAAATGTTTTTCACATATTACTCGCCGATTTATGTATCGTCTAAATTTTAAGTCTCTCTTCTGCAACAAGATACCTAGACTTTAGAAAGGGTTTCAGTTTTATGGAAATTAAAATGTATTGCTTCTGGAAGGGCCTACATTATCTTCAAAGCCAATTTGCAGCTATTTACAATAAACATACTTAAATTAACTTTGACTACTTTAAATATGTTTCAACTAGTTGAGTCATTACATCATTAGTCTTCAGCATCTATGACTGAATGCAAAAAAACCCACGCACGCACACACACACACACACGTGTATGTATATATATATACATACATATATATACACACACACACATTTTAACTGCAAACAACACACAGTATAATTAATGTAAAGAACGACGCTTGTATAGAAGAACGTTCCGCACAAGATGAGGAGGGAGAACGAACAAATGAAAAATGAGGTAACCACCCGGGAATCGAACCCAGGATCTTTCGATTGCCGATCAGATATGCTATCCACTACACCATGGGCCTCGATTGATCAGAAGTCGTAATTCTCCTACATACGAGCAGAAACCAATGCCCTGAGGGGGCACCTCCCGCATGCCGCACATATATACATTTTAACTGCAAACAACACACAGTATAATTAATGTAAAGAACGACGCTTGTATAGAAGAACGTTCCGCACAAGATGAGGAGGGAGAACGAACAAATGAAAAATGAGGTAACCACCCGGGAATCGAACCCAGGATCTTCCGATTCCCGGGTGGTTATCTCATTTTTCATTTGTTCGTTCTCCCTCCTCATCTTGTGCGGAACCTTCTTCTATACAAGCGTCGTTCTTTACATATATATATATATATATATATATATATAATAGGAAATAAGAGGATAACACGTTGAACAATGTATGCATACGTTTAGAGATATTTTAATTTTCGTCATTAGTGCTAAAAAGCTAAAAATAGATGTGTAAAGTAATCAAATATAACGAGTAAAGAATATTCTGTGATGATATAAATATATTAATTTACAGTGCTATTCAACCTGGGTGGACGGTCCACCCTTGGGTAGATGAGATTGAATTTGGGATGGATAGCTTACGTAGGGTGGATGAATGGGTGGATGAGATGAGCAGAATGCAAAAACTGCTTTCTACAAAACCTTTTAATTTTATAAAAAACCATTACACGTTCGTGCATACTATTAAACGTCCTTAGAAGTTGACCAATTATTCTTATGGCTTTGTTTATCGCTATTTTACTGTGTATTGTATTGTCCATTGTTATATGTATTGTGCTCTTTAATTTATAATTTTATGTTTACTTTTCAGTTTTTGCTCTCATGGTGTCTTTGTATAAATACTTTAAAAAAATCTGTCACCGAAAGTCATCGTTGGTGAAAAGAAGCCAGTCGAAGAGCAGTCTGAACACAGCAGTGAAGAAGAGGAAAAATCTAATAGCCCTTCTACGACTGGAGCGGTAAAATGGAAGATGAGACCAGCCATCGAAACAGAAAGAGCGAAAATGGAAAGAGGACCACATCAGGTTTGGGTTTTTCGTTCGAAGGAGGAGAGTTTGAATCCTTATCCATCAGCGAACTGTCTATTCTGTCCTATCATGTACAGCAACGGCAATGTTGTTCCATCAAAACTTGTCCTTCACTTGAAGTCAAAGCACCCTGAACATTAGAAGAAGTCAAAGCAATTCTTCGAAGAAACTTTGTCTTCTTAGTGGAAGCAACAATCCTCTTTTGAGAAGCAAGTGAAACACGGAGACAACAAACTACTTGTTTTGGCTTCGTTGAAGATGGCACATGTACTTCTCAAAACGGAACAATCGTACACTGAGCTGGAAAGAGTGGTACTGCCATGTCTGGAAATACCTACAGACCTTGTTCATGGAGGAAAAAAGGCTGTGGAGAAGGTCAAAAAGATTCCCCTGTCAGACACCACGACTCATCAGCGATGCATGAGTATAGCTGAAGATTTGAAGGATCAACTTCTCCATAAGTTGCGGCACGCACCTTCATTCGGCATCCAGCTCGATGAAACAACAGATGTGGGAGGGGATGCACAGCTCACCGTGTACTGCGTTTCCCAGATCTGGAAGCAAAAACGATCGTGGATCACTACCTCTGCTACCATAAGGTGGGAGTAAATACGACATCAGATGCTATATTTAAGAAGCTGGATGATTTAATGAAGGAAGAGAAACTGGACTGGAAGAAGTGCAAATCTGTACCCACAGATAGGGCGGCTGCCATGATTGGATCAATGAATGGAGTAGACAGAAAGATACAATTAATTTCTCCGGATTATATTTCGATTCACTGTGCTATTCACCGTGAGGTACTTGTGGCAAAACGGCTGAGTGGAACTGGAAATCGTGGTCAAAAGAATGCATTCGAGGAACGTCTTGATGATGTGGTGAAAATGGTGAAATCTATTCGATCTCACGCGAAAAAAAGTAGGATGTTTAGCGAACTGTGCAAAGATATGGCGGCTGAGTTCACCGAACTACTATTTCATTGCGAAGTGCGATGGCTCTCTCCTGGAAAAGTTTTAAACCGCGTATTTGCATTGAGGGAAAAGTTGTGTGTTTTCTTCACAGAAGAGGGAGATGAGAAAGCATTCAAACTTCAGAACAACTTCTGGCTGGCAAGATTGTCTTATATGGCTTTGGTTTTCGAGCATTTAAACAAATTAAACTTAAGCCTTCAAGTTAAAAGTGGAGATATTTTTGGAGTAATGGGAAAAGTGAATGGCCTCAAGCTGAACCTGCGGCTTTGGAAGTCCAAGGTAGAAAAGAAGGATTTTTTCAGAATTCGCAATCTTTGATGAATTCATGAGGGATTGTGGATGGGAGGCACAGATGGAGGAATTATTAGAGCAGAGGATGTCTGCCCTGATCATGGATCATCTAACTTTGCTTGGAGAGAACCTCGAAGCATATTTCCCGGAGAGAGACACTGTCTTTGAACTCTCACCTATGGATTGTTCAGCAGTTTACTGAAGATCAAGTTGACGTTGGGCAGTTGAAAGTGGATTTGATTGACCTGAAGACGGATTTTGCACAGAAAATTAAATTCAGGAATTGTGAATATTATGGTGATTTTTGAGTTTTCCTCCTTCAAATTCCTGAGTACCAGAGGTTAAGTGAAATGGCTATATCCATTCTCATTCTAATGGCAACGACTTATTTGTGTGAGCAGGGGTTCTCTTCTCTTACTGTAATCAAGTCGAAGCAGAGAAACGAGTCAAGGATAACGCCGCGCTACGAAATGATCGCAGGCCATGTACAACAGCAACGAAGTCGTATTTACCTGTTTTTATTGGTTTGTGGCATAAATTCGTAAAATATAACTAGTTTAATTATTGAGTGTTATACAGGGTGTACATAAAGTCAGGATCTATTTTTGTGAAATAATTATTTTTTTCTATTTTTCTTTTCAGAAGCCCTTAGAATGAATACAGAAGAGCGTGTGGTAATAGTAATTTGGCGAATCGAGGGAAAGAAATACAATGACATCAGAGAGAAGTTTAGAAGGAGATTTCATAAGCCGGGGCCAATAGACAAGATAGTACGAAAATTGGTGAACAAATTTAAACGAACGGGATCTGTAAATGATGAAGCAAGATCAGGACGACCGTGTATGTCAGATCTTACCGTGAATGCAGTACGCGGAATTATCACTGAGGAGCCACGTACGTCCGTTCGTGCTGCATCACACAGATTCGGCCTCCCGACGTCATCTGTGCACAAAATTCTGAAAGTTAATTTGCAGAAGAAAAGCTATCATTTGCAGGTTTTACATGATTTACATGAGGAAGATTTCCCTCGACGAAGTGCTGTGTGTGCTGATCTCGTAGAACAAATCTGGAGTGATAATTTAATGGACAACATTCTCTTTAGTGATGAAGCCACTTTCCATACGTGTGGAAAAGTAAATCGCCATAACTGTCGAATTTGGGCAGATGAAAGACCGAATGATTTCGTCCAAAATTGGGAAAGAGACTCACCTAAAGTGAATGTCTGGATGGGTTTAACAAAATCTAAGGTTTATGGTCCTTTTTTCTTTGCTGAAGTTACAGTTACGGGGCTTATTTATCTGGACATGTTGCAGCAATTCCTTGAACCTTAGCTGATTGGGGATAGGATTGTTAGTACCGTCGTCTATCAACATGATGGTGCTCCTTGTCACTATGCCAAAATTGTTCAGGATTATCTAAATGGACGTTTTCCAAATCGCTGGATCGGACGCGGAAGCAACATACCTTGGCCAGCGAGATCACCAGATTTAACCCCTTTAGATTTCTTTGCATGGGGCTTTATCAAATCGCACGTCTATCAGACGAAGATTACGAGTCTTGAAAACTTACGTACACGTATAAGAACTGCTGCAGATAACATAACCCCGCAAATGCTCCAGAATGTGTTTAAAAATGCTGCGGAACGATTTGAGCTGTGCAGGGATACTGATGGGCGTCACGTCGAATCCTACTCTTAATTATTTAATAAATGTTACCACTTTATCATTTTATGATTGAATTCCATATAATTTCGAAGTGCTTCACAAAAATAGATCATGACTTTATGTACACCCTGTATGTCCAGCTGTTTTTTAAACTTTTAATTCTGTGAATATAGCAGTTTCCTTTTTGTTAGAGAATTTTTTTTTTTTTCTTGAAAGAATGTTCTGTTTTCTTTTGTTTAAAGTTTTGGCTTATTTTCATGGTGCCAATTAATTAGTAAAACTGCATTTATGGTTTTATGAGTGCAATTATTTGCCCGACGAGTAATTCTAAGTTAAGAGTCTGCTAGCCTTTGTTCCCTACAGAGGCTACTAAACGCTAAAAATATTTAAACAATGATAATAAGAG
Source organism: Bathynomus jamesi (assembly GCA_023014485.1). Taxonomy (NCBI): domain Eukaryota; kingdom Metazoa; phylum Arthropoda; class Malacostraca; order Isopoda; family Cirolanidae; genus Bathynomus; species Bathynomus jamesi. The sequence continues at coordinate 319,743 of JAJOZX010000935.1, forward strand.
GTGGCTAATGATATTTTTAGTTGAGGCTTTAATTAAAAACAAAGAAATTTCGCTTCGAAAGAGAGGGGTAGATGAATTTTCTTAATTGTTTGGTAAGGGTAGATGGCCCCAGAAAAGGTTGAAAAGCACTGTAATTAATATATCATATGATGTAGTTTTCATGTTACACGGTACTATAGAGGTTTTCATTACATAATATTTATAGGAAACGTTGGGGAGCCTCAACCAATCAAAATATGGACGTCGCTCAAAATTTACTCGATATGTCTCTATTATTTGCTCACTTTTTTGCTTTTCATTTTTAGCACTGGTAATAGAAATTGAATTTCCGAAACGCCTGACTAATAAACATGTAACACCTTGTTCGTCCTCTTATTCCTTACTAAATTGCGGTTCCCCAAGAACAAACCCTTCAATCAAGTTTATATATATATATATATATATATATATCTTTACTTTAACCTTTCAAATGTCCCGTCAATGAATCTTCATTTCACGAAGGTCAAGTTTGTTGCCCCTCCTCTCGAGTTGACCTGGTGAAGTAGAGAGTTGGTTTCTTGTACTCTCCACCTCACACAGCCAGGTACGCCCGGTAACACCACTCATGTTCCTTAGTTCCTTGTGCAGCTGGTTAAACAGTCCTGATCCTCTCACAACAAATCTACTTTCCTTCAGGGAAGAGGATATTCCCTCTCTAGCCTTTAAGTTGGGAACACGACACATTCTTCCTTTTCTACTTTCCACTGTTCTTTGAGGAGTTATAGGGGTCAGAGTAAGATTAGGGGCTAGTTTCTCCATTACTTTCCAAGTGTAAATAGTGGTGTATCTCTCTTTTCTTTCCAGTGAATATAGGTTTAATTCCTTTCCCAGTAATTTAGTTCTTTGCGCCCATTGATCTTGGCTGTGAAGCTTCTCTGAATCTCTTCTAGCTTTCTAATGTCTTCTTTTCAATATGGGGATGTTGCAACCTAGCAGTATTCCAACTTGGGTATGATCAGTGTTTTCAATAGAGGAATCGTTTTATTCCTCTCCCCTCGTTTAAAGGTTCTCAGTATCTATACAGTTATTCTCTTTGCACTGTTCACTGCTATCTTATTTTATGTTTCAAATTTGGCCTCATCAGTCATTACAATTCTTAAATCTTTTGCTTTAGAATTTCTATGAATTTCCGGTCCATTTGGGGTATAGTATTCTATGGATTTTAGGTCCTCCCTTTTTCCGTGCCTTATTAGTTGAAATTTCTCAGTGTTAAACTTCATATTGTTGTCTTCCAACCAATTGTAGCTTATGTTCATGTTTGTTTGTAGAGTTCCTATATCCTCTGGGTTTCTTGTTTTTCTGCTAATCTTTGCGTCATCGGCAAAGAATGTTACTGTGCTCTCTCTGGTAACTTCATCATCTATGTCAGCTAGCGTGACTATGAAGAGTAATGGACCTAATACTGCTCCTTGTGATACTGAGCTGAGGACCTTTGATTTCAATGAAGATATTCCTTGAACTGTAACGACTTGCCACCGATCACTAAGGATATATATATATACCCATTCGTTTTACCAACCCTTTATACATGGCCCCCTTGTTTATAAAAGTCAGTATTCTTTCTGCTCTTTCAAGCAGTTCTTCATCAATTTTATTTCCACCATGCTTTTTTGTCATTTAGACAGATTCATTTAGAGTCTTTTCTCCTGCTAGAGCTCAAAACCCCTGCTCAAACATCGCATCCATCACAATCTTGGAGGGTTACTGTGTTACTACGCCAATATTTCTCAGAGAAATTGTACTGTCGCTCGCTCATCCCTTTAATTTATCAAAGAACTTTTAAATTGAACAATCTGTCTTTACAGCTCTATATCGGAGAATCCACCTTCCACATTCCTATCCCTCTTCCTGTTTTTAGACCACCAGTATTTGGCTCAGATGTGTAGTGTTTGGTACAGAAATATTTTCTGATCTGTTTTCAAGTAGCAACTTTAGGGTATTTATTTCACGAAGCCATGAATTAATCTCACGTCATACTGAATGTTCGATTTTCTCCATTACCTTACTATTACTAGTTCACAAGTGAGGTCAATAATGTGCATGTATCAACCACATCTTTACTATTCCGTCTGACATTCAGCAGTTTAATTAGGATTGGACCCTTACCCTTCATCACTCGACCAGGGAAGTACTCCCTGGGTGGGGGGGTTAGACAAGATAGGGAGTGCTGGAACACCCGTTTCTCCTGTCACTGTCCTCCTTAGCTGATCTTTTTCCGTGTCTCATCTACCTTGTGAGCATTCCAGCATGCTCTCAAACACACACACATCTCTCCCTATTCCTCACTACATATACTGTACATGCATCTTACACACACACTACATAATCTTTTTAAAATTTAAAGAAAATGACATCAACTTCAAGAGCCTCGGGGTCTTCTGGAGAGGGAACCATAAATGTCCCCACTTCTGACTCCCAGCTGTCGATACAGGGAACGCAGACCCAGGTAGCGGGGCTGGATCTGCTACCACCCATTCGAGATGTTCTTGTTCCTCAGCCTGATTCACTTTTCATAAACTTCTGCAACATTCGTGGCCTGTTCTCAAATTTTCAATCTGTTGAACACCACTTCTCTAAACCTCATCTTCTTTTCATCACTGAAGCTCAGGTGCCTGCGATGACTGTCAGCAACACTTTTTCTGTACCCTCTTACTTTCTCTATACTCAATTTCGCTCCAAAGGTGGATGTTGCGTGTCTGTACGCAATAACCTAACTTGTTCTCGTATTCCCGAAGTCGAATTCTCCGGATTCTATACCCTCTGGCTGCGGCTTACATACCAATCTGAAACTAAATATATCTGCGCTGTTTACCTTTCCTCTAATTCTACTGACTATCTAAAATTCTTTGATTACCTCACTTCCAAATTGGAATACATTCTTTCCCCTCTACATTTGCCGAAATCTCCATTTTAGGAGATTTCAGTGTTCACCACCATCTTTGCCTTTCCGTCCGTTTCATGAACATCCCTGGTGAACTAGCTTACAACTCTTCTATTATTTCTGAAATTAGAATCTCTTCCAAAGATGTTCTTTCCGGGGCATCTGGGGTCAACTCTAGGAAGGCGTATGATCCTGATGGTGTTCCTCCTGTTGTTTTTAAGAACTGTGCTTCTGTGGTGGCACCCTACCTAGGCAAACTCTTACGTCTTTGTCTCTCATCTGGTACTTTTCCTTCCTGCCGGAAGTTCGCTTTCATTTAGCCTGTCCCAAAGAAGGGTGATCGCTCTCAGCCCTCCAACTATCGTCCAATTGCTTTGATTTCTTGCCTTCCAAATTTTTAAAATCTATCTTTAATAGGAAGATTCTTAAACACCTTTCCTCTCACAATCTTCTTTCAGGTCGTCAGTATGGATTCCGCAAGGGATACTCTACTGGCAAACTTCTTGCAGATCTCTCTGACTCTTGGTCATCCTCCTTTCGGGATTTCGTTGAAACTTTTGCTATTACGCTCGACATATCGAAAGCTTTTGATAGAGTCGGGCACAAATCTTTAATTTACAAACTGCCCTCCTTTAGTTTCTATCCATCTGTCTGTGCCTTCATCTCTAATTACCTTTCTGGTTGATTTATAGCTGCGGGTATAGATCGCCACTGTTCTTTCCCTAAACCTATCAACAGTTGTGTTCCTCAGAGTTCTGGCCTGTTATCCGCTCTTTTCCTTTTATTTATTAATGATCTTTTAATTCACCCTTCCGTTTCTATTTAATCCTATGCCTACTATTTATTCCACTCTTCACTTCTCCACCCACTTCCAAAAGCATCCCTCTCAACAGTCACCCCATGATTCGTGCAGGACGGCTATGGAACACCTTACCTCTAATTTTTCTGCTATATCTGATTGGGGAAGAGAAAACCTTGTGGTTTTCAATGCCTCAAAACTCAGTTCTTCCATCTGTCCACTCGTCACAATCTTTCACGCGACTAACCCCTTACCTTCTACAACATACAACTCAATCCTTCTTCTTCTCTTAACATTCTTGGCGTTTCCTTTTCTCGTGACCTTTGGAAAGATCACATAGACGCTCTTTTCAAAACAGCTTCTAAGAGGTTAGATGTGCTGTACTCCCTCTGCAGTTTCTTCACCCCGCTCAGTACTTGACCAGGTGGAATCAAAGGCTTTTCGTCTTATCAGTTCTCCGCCTCTTACTCACTGTATTCAGCCCCTCTCTCCTCCCCGCAATGCTGCCTTACTTTTTCTTTACAACCGCTATTGTAACGGCCACTGCTCTTCTGAACTCTTTAACTGCATGTCCCTTACTTTAAGGAGAGCAGGCATCACCAGACTTTCGACACTTTCTCATTCCTTTTCTGTCCAACTCTCTTTCACAAGGGCTAATCGGTATTTTCAATCTTTCATCTTCTCACCCGGTGAACTCTGGAACAGTCTTCCTCAGTCCATCTCTCCCCCTGTCTACGATCTCCAATCTTTCAAACGCAGAATGCCTAGGCTTCTCGAAAAACTTGGAATTCGGTTTTGGCTCTCTTCTTCTTCTATGGTTCTATGGGGAGGCGCTTTTGTGGGCATTCGCCCTTGCTCCCACCTTCCACCAGAGAGAGAGTATGTTTAAATACTTGTCCGCATGAATGTAATCCTTTTCGCATATCATGGCTTCATCGTCTCTACACGTAATTACTTCACCAGCACGGTGCTATGTTTTATACCTTTGTTTAATTCCATAGGGCTTCTTATATTCCTCAAACTCTTGAAGAAGTTTTGATGTTTCTTGATAAAAAATTCCTTAACTAGACAGAATGTTTTGAACGCTCAATATATTTAGAAAACTACTGTATATATATATATAAAAGATCATGTACAGAATTTGAAAATGACGTGACTTTGTCATTAATGACTCTACTGTCATTAATAACTCTACTAAGCATAAACATAGATTTACCCCACCTTGTACGACCACTTATAATACATGTTGAAGGACTTGTGAACTTAATTTTTTTCTAGAGACTCTAACTGTTGTATGGCATGTTTTCAAGAAACTCGTATTCATTAATTTCCTCTTTTTTTCAAGGTTAGTGTATGACGACCCTTTTAAAAGACCTCGATATTCATTACCACCAACGTGCTCGAGTGACGAAAAGTCGGATCGAGAGAAAAACCAGGAACCCTTCGGCTTTACTATTGGGGTACCCCCTTAAGTAACCAGCCAAGACCCCTACACTTCCACAGGCGTTAAAAGATCTAGGCCTGATGAAGACCAATCTCCGGCCACGTTTAGTATGGAAGCTAACCAACCAAGGCTCAACGTCACGTTCATCTCTGAGGACCAGGATTCATCGTCGACAAATTCATTATCAGAAGAATCAGCTGAACAATCCCCTGAAAACTTCCAACCTTACACGTCAACCGCGACATTCCAAGCCCCTTCTACGGCCACAATCCATACAGAAAGAATGAGTCATCCTTCACGCAACGGTATATCTCTTGCCTTATTGCATAATGTATGTAATACCCCTACATTTTCTAGAAGTCGTTACAACGTCAGGATTGATCCCCGAGTAGCGTATTTGGAGGGTTTCGAATAAGGACTTCGCAATGTAGTCCGATGTATCATCGCATATGCTCTTCAGAGCAATGAGGACCGGGAGGTCCGGGTAAGGCTAGCGTTTGGGTTTGAGGCAAATGGTGTGGATAGCGATCTGTTCTGGATAGTAATGCCTTACAGCCGCCTGATGGTGGAAGACGGTGACTATATTCTCTCACGTTTTGCACAAACTTATCAAAGTAGTTCAAAGTTTAACTTGGATAATTTCACGGTTGAAATTGTCCACGTCCTCCTTGTTGAAGGGCATGATGTTACACCTTACACAGTTAATTCTCAGGCTATTCACAAACGCCATATAAACACCGAGCGTGGTTGCGGATTTATAGCTATAATCCTGGCTCATATGTTTAGCACTAAACAAGGCGTATAGAAGCTTCCGATTAGAAGCAATCGTAGAAAGAACACGAAAACTAGCTACAGATTACAATCTTAATTTTAACTGTAATATGGGTCGTGGAGAGCTGACGAAGTTAGAAGAACAGATGAAAGTTAGGATTGTCGTATTTGGTTTGGATCAGGATGGTAAAACAACGTATGTATTTAAAAGCTGCTTGAGCGATCGCACAAAACCATTACTTATTTTAAGTTTGACGGGGAAAACGTATCTGCCCGTTCGCAATATAAGGGTTCTTTACGCCAGTTACGATAAAATTCGTAAATATGAGAGGCATTACGATTTGTGTAAGGGTTGTCTCGAGTTTACGAATGACCGTTGAAACATTGTAAGGATTGTCACATGGTTTGCGACCAGTGTAAAAGCCCCAGATGTGAAAGCCGAATAGTTGAGGCTGAGAAGAGGGCCTGTAATGTATATAGACGCACATTTTTCAGTAATATATGTTTTAATTTCCATAAATCGAATGGGACATGTAGGAAAATAAGGATTTGCGAGTGTGGTATGTTTCATACGCTGAATGATAGCGGCGAGTTCGGGTATAGATGTGACGAAATTTGTTGTACTACATGTTATGAGAAATATAAGGCGCATGGTATAAAACATGTTTGTTATATGAAAGATGCCAAACCTAAAAATAAGCCTTGTATAACCGTGTATTATGACATAGAAACTTACACAAACCCCGAAACAAAAGAGGTTATCCGGCATTTACTCGTAAGTCAGACTATTTGTGATGAATGTATGAACATTGAGTGTGATGAATGTCGCAAATGTGCCAAACGTACAAACATTTTTTAGGTGTCTGCAAGAGATTCCCCGGTGAAACTGTTTGTGTCCTATATTGTCAAGTTAGCAGAACAATTTAAAAAAAATTACTGTGTATATTCTTGCCAATAACTCAGCAAAATTTGACACTCATTTCCTTTATAAGGAGCTGCTTTAACACAAGTCGTCAGAGATATTCACGGATGGCCCCTTGAAAAGAGGAAACAAACTTATACAGTTATGGATATAAGGCATCCTTATACAGTGTATTGTCACAAACACATTTAAAAACGTAGAAGATGGGGGCATACTATCCAGCAATAAAGAATTATGAAATGCTTCGTTATTATTTCTAATCAATTGTATATATTTCTATCCTTAGTATGTAAACTGTCATTGTACTAGGGGCACTCAATATATTTTTCCCCATCCTTTTTTCTTAGCTAAATAATAGGCCATGGGGCTGAAATGTCTTTTGAACTTTCTGCGCTTCACATAACAGGCTTTATCCAGTTTCAACCTCCCCTCCTTGTATAAAACCGCTTTTGAACGCCCTTCTATAAAACCAATGGTTAATGCAGTTCCGAAAATGGCGTCTGACAGTGATGTGCGTCGTAAACAGAGAGTTGTTATCGATTTCTTAACCGCAGAGAAGGAAACAGTTGGAAATATTCACAAACGTTTACAAAACGTTTACGTAGATGCTGTTGTCGATCGAAGCATAGTTGGACGCTGGTCTAAACGTGAGATCATCGGAGAGAGGAAGAGCCAGCCTCGATGATGAGCCACGCAGCCGTCGCCAGGCATCAGCTGTGACATCTCATACTGTGCAACGTGTTAACAGCCTCATTCGATCAAATCGGCTCGTCACATACAAGGAGCTATCACTGGAGCTAGGAATTAGTGAAAGAAGTGTGAATACAATAATTCAGCAACTGGGATACTCAAAAGTGTGTTCACGGTTTGTTCCTCGCGAACTGACTGAAGATCACAAAGCCCAAAGAAAAGAAATTGCTTCTGAGTCGTTGGTTCGATACGAGACAGAAGGGGATGACTTCCTTTCACGAATTGTGATGGGATGAGAATTGGGTACACCACTTTGAACCTGAAACTAAACGCCAATCCATGGAGTGGCATCATGGTCACTCTTCACGCAAGAAAAAGTTCAAAATGGCTGCCTCTGCACGAAAGGTTATGGCCACCATTTTCTAGGACATGAAAGGGGTGATTCTGGTGGACACTAAGAAGAAAGGACAAACAATCAACTCAGACGCATACAGTATATTGCTACCCTACAGAGACTCCAGAGACGTATAAAGCGAGTTTGACCGGAGAGAAAACTGGAAGATGTCCTTCTTTTGCACGATAACGCAAGACCACACAACAGTTTGCAAACAAGAGAGGCTATCACAAAAATGCGCTTGACTGTGTTTCCCCACCCTCCATACATCCATACAGCCCGTATCTCGCATCTTTAGATTTCGATTTGTTTGGGCCAATGAAGGATGATATTCGTGGAAGAAAGTTTCAGAGTGACGATGAGATTGTTGATGAGGTTAAGAGGTGGATCCAGCGGAACCCAGCGGACTTTCACCAGCAAGGAATAAAGGCCCTTGTTTTGCAGTGGAGGAAAGCCGTAGAAAAGGATGGAGACTATGTGGAAAAAGAAAAACTTGTAAAAAAGGTATTTAACTACTTGTGTTCAAAATTTATGGAACTTACAAGGAAACTTGGAAAAAAAAAATGAAGGTGGGGCAAAATATATTGAATGGCCCTCGTATTAATAATACTTGTTATATGGACTATACTCTGCCAATAAACCTTTTCATTTTCATTCTCCCTCTCTCTCTCTCTCTCTCTCTCTCTCTCTCTATCCGTTCTGCGCATGCTCAGAGTCGACTATCGCAGAAATTTCTAAACGCCGACATAGGTATCACTGTCCAATCAGGAAGTCAGGGACCTTTTGATTGGTGTACAACTATTCGTCACTCGAAATTGGGCAGCGCAATCACATATAAAAATGAGGCTTTTTCAGCTCGGCACCAAATTAGCTGATATGTTTCCAGTGAATAGCCACGCATTACTAGCCGTCATGGACACTGCCAGTTAGTCGTCAGAACTCTATTGTTTACCGGACTTATATGAAGTTGGAGATCTTGGGTAAGCCACACACACACACACACACACACACACATATCTCTCTGTCTATTTATATATATGTATATATATATATGAAAGAGTGATTTTATCCTGCCTTCCTTCAGGGCTGAAGCCACTAGGCTGATCTTCGCAGCCGCCGACCGGAACGAATTACTTTCAGCACAAGCCATTGCAGACATTTGTGATGCCAAACAGAATGATCCAGCGGAAAGAACTACAACTGAAATGTGACTACAGATAATTAATAATTACATAATAATTTAAAAACTAATTTGTGAAATGTGATTTAGTCTGATTGCTGCTTTCGATTTATATATATATATATACATATATATACGCGTAAAACTTCACACAATACACCGAGTGCGTACAAATGGGAACAGATTTTTTATCTGGCTGCACACTAGAACATCATTTCGCGCATTGTCACACAAATCGAATAATTGGTAAGGACTCCAGACAATTTGGGGAATGTGCAATTGCTCGAGAAATTTTAAAATAATAGCATCATTCCGAGGATAAACACCCAGTGAGTTAAAATAGTACATTCGCTCCCTATTTTTAAAATGGACGGCGATCCAATGAAGCCCTTCACCTCCGCTAACATCCGTATGTAGAATAAGTGCGCTGCAATGTCTCGTAGCTGGAAGCTTCAGCGTTTAATTCTTCACAAACACACCGATAAATTTGGAGCGTGTGATTCGATCACTAATCTTTACTCTCTGGAGTGTATTCGCGTCCATTTTAAAAGTCTGTAACTATACCTCTAAACCTATCGATCTCTATTAGGGCTTGTGGTTTGAGGTATACTAGTACACTAATAGGCGCGTCTAGCGGCTTGGCGAATTCCAATCTGACTGAGATGTTTCCACTATGTTGTGGACTTAAGTCGTGTTTACACTAGCAGAAAAGTCGGGGGTGATGTCAAACGGGTAAAGTTTAAATTGCTCGATGAATTGCTTCTGTGTTACGCCAATTCCTAGCTCATTGGAAGTACCAGCAATATTTGCAAGATTACTATAAGCTCTCGAGAAAAGCGGGAACACGGCTTCTGTTGAATAATCCGTTTCTAATATTCCCCCTAAGGCGACTCCATTGACGTATAGGGTTATATTTTCAAGACCGAAATTTTCGAAATTAAAGGCGTTCTTTTTTTATTTTCCAGTCACAGAAAAGTGTTCCTGCATTCCAATTAATAACCTTTTAGGTAGAGATCTCAGGGCGACGTTTTCTATCTGCTTCGATGCCAGCCCTGCTGGCACCGTGTATAGTTTGATCTGTACTCTGTTAATTGGGTAGTTTACTGTGGCGTGTAGTAATTTTTTTCAATTTCTACTGAAAAGTTAAGGACATTTTCCAGATAGGCTCGTAGGTGATAGCAGCCCGTTCCTACCGAGATGTTGACCTGGTTTAAATACACGTCACACTGGCTGAATATGGAGTGTAGAAAGTTTGTTTCTAGAAATACAATGTATTTGTCTTCGCAATCCGTTCCATCTGAATGTGCTATACGTAGTTTAGCGTACATGTGCATGCAACTTGGGTCAAAAGAGTAAGGGCCTGAGTTGGGGATCACGAATTATATAGAGACATTCGGGGAGCTAATGGTGTTTAACGGATTAATTGTAATAAAGTCACTGTGTTCAATAGAAACTTGAGTTGGGGGCATGTCAAAGAGGGATATCTCCGATATACAGCATTGTGAGCTACACGGATGGATGAAACGGGCGATGACGAGTCAGAAATAGTGGCACCTCTCTCGGCAAGTAGTAAACAGCCTATGATTCATGAGGTCAATGTCCTTAGCTTATATCAGTTAAAAAAAATGAACAACGATAGGTTTAACTCGCTCAGAACACTTCTTTTTTATGTCCTTTCACGTTTAACATCACGTGCTGGTAACCCCTTCTTCTTTTTCCGAATAGGCCTCCTCTTCTTCCCACCACCACGCATTTTTCTCTTTGCTTCTTTGATGATTTCGTCCCGTGTACGCTTTAAGTGCTTTTTTAGAGCTTCTTTTGGCTTAGCCCTGGCCATTGTGTCTTCTACCGTGTTAAGACCTGATTGTAACGCTTTCCTGCCGAGATATCTGGCATCACTCTTCAGCAAGGGGACAGCCGTATATAGTATGGTTGAAAAAATGGATCCAAGACCACTCCCGCACTGGTATCTCACCCCTCGATAGACTGTGGAAGGCATTCGGGTCATTATAGCACAGTGCGACGAAAGTGCAGCTTCACCGTTAAGTTCCCGTCACCGAGTGGGAAACTTTACCCCTCAATCGTTCTTATACGGGTGCGGCAAAAATAACGCCCTTTTTAGTTTATTCTCTTTTATTGAAGGAAATAAATCAATTACAGCATTTTAAGAGAAATAATAAGGTTTTTAAGAAAAATACAGCATTTTAAGAAAAATAATAAGTACTTTCTCAGTAAAAACTAACAAAACAAAAAAAAAAAAAACTATAAAGATAAACTATAACTATAACTATAAACTATAAAGATACAATTGTTAAGAGGGCGTTACTTTTGCCGCACCCTATATATATTGAGATATTGGTTAATAGATTAGTTGCGATATTGACATAATGAGGTTTGTCATATATAATGCTGAAGCTCCTTCCTCTATGATTGGGAATGTGAGCGATACGCAGCAGGTGCGCCTGGGTATCCCCCAACAAACTGATGTTCCATGATATTGCTGTAAATATAGCACATGTCTGGGGCAGGATAGCCATCGTTCAACTTCTCCAATTTCAGCTAATACATTAGGCTCCAGAAGTCATGTTGTGTTTCGTGAAACTTATCACTTTGGAGGGCTGCGCCATATCGGCCCTCAGCTATTATTTTGAGCAGCCCTTTGTCTTTAATATTTCCACTAGTCGTTGAATGTAACATCAACGTATGGACCGGCGTGCCTATGTTTACGACTTCAAAAAGTAAATCGGCGGTTACGTATGACTTTTCAAGACTCTTATTTAAACCCCACACAATATTGAAGGTACTATAGTACTGTCTCTTACCGAACAAGACTGATCACATCGTATCATCTAAGGTTATGACTAATTTTTCACACTCGTCGAATCTTCTAAGAACCAGGAAAACGTCTTGTTCCTTTTCAATACTTAAAAGCTTGGTGGCCATCTGAAATTCGCAAATTCCAACCTCATATGATTCACGACCCAATCCTATGGGGCCGTGGAGTTCTGTTACAAAGTTGGCCAGTGTGTTGCCAGGAGGAACAGACAGAAGAAGAGGACGTGATTGTGACGTAGCAGTGGTTAGGCACCAGTTTGCCTGTATTTAAGGTTCATTATTACATCAGCTTTTATATAGGTGTGGAAACTTTCTGGGTACTCTAGCCATTTCACCAGGTACATTTTTCTCTTTCCTGATCCTTTGCTACCTAAATTTTTTTTCAATTTTAAACACGTTTTTTCCTAAATGAGATGCCACTTCCTGCAGCTTCTCGCCGTAAAAGCCTCCTGCAATTTCTTCCCCATTCAAATCTTCAACGTATTACAGAATTATCTCGTCTTTAGGTCTCATAGCCCTAACTTTAAAAATCTCACGTGTCCATCCTTGCTCAAATCCCTTCGCGAATTTATTACCCGAACGCGACAGCCTTACATAATCATTGATTTTGAAACGCGCAGAGTGTGGTCGCACTCTATGAGTATCTTTTCTCACCTTACGCTCTGTGTGCGTACCTCTTTCTAAAATTTTGTTAGGTGTTGTCCCAATCGCACGGTGGTGTGAACGGTTGTATGATGATGCCAATGACCCGAGAACGTTTATATATCTCTATGTGTTTTATGTATAAAATAGCGATGCATGCGTTCCTTTATGGTACGTTGAACACTTTCAGTTAAAGAGGCCTTATGTATAGAATTGCTAGTGTAATAACGGATATTAAGCTCTGTCAACATGATCTGAAAAGCCCGGCCTATAAATTCTTTCCCCATGTCCGTACAAAAATAGCCTGAATTTATTTTTCAGGAGAATTAGCCACAGATATTTAGAGAATATATCTATTATGAAGAGGATGTAGCATCAGCCACCATTATACACTGAGTATCTTTGCATGAATTTTAAATCCGCTTGCCAAATAGAGTCAATCGAGGCCGCTGTTGCCTTGGCTGTTTTAAACCTTTTTCTCAACGGCTTATGAAGTGTATAAGCATCCTGCTCCCGCAAAAACCTCTTAACATCTTTTTCCCCTACTCCCTCATTATAAACACCTCTGTACAGTTTATCAACGCCGCCGAAGGAGGTTGGGCTATAAATATCATAATAACGTTTCCTTAATATGTTAGCCATTTGCATATTTTAGAGGCACGCGCGGATGGTTGTCCGTTTTTGTTTGGTCCCTTCTTTCTCCTCTTCAGAGATGCTACCTCTGGGGGTGATGGCGTGCTCTGTTGGGACACATGCGAGGCTTGTTCCAAGTCTTTTAACCTGTTCAGATTTCCTATCAATGTTTTGGGGACATTTATTTGTTATAGTCTTGCTTTAACATGCTTCCATCCTGATGGTGAGGGCATGTCCCACTTTCTCACCAGGTCATGGACGATGTCAACAATATTCGAGCCCTGTACCTTTGTTCCTTCAACAATGACCTCACCTCTATCGATCCACTGTATAATTGGGTCCTCACTCAATAGATTACAAAGACTTAAGCCTTTATTCCTCAATGTATGTGGGAGACTGATTTTTAATACATGCTCGATATGTCGTGGGGTCGATCCATTATTCTTTGACTGGTCATCTCTAGCCGCGACCTAAGGTCCTATGCCTCCATGTTCAGCGTCGTCTGCGCTGTGCCTAATAACTACAGGGACCTCTGTCGGATTCTTATAAGTTTCATACTCATGAAGAAATTTCTGCAGAGCTTCTTGGTATAAGATTCTTTTCTGATCAGGTGACTTTTCACTCTTTAATAGGTCTATCAAATCACTTTCTATTCTTTTAAGCCTGCTTATACGGGGTTCTAGAACCGTATCTGGACTCTTTGAGCTTTGTAATGAAGCATACACCTAGTGTGGAATCACGACTACTTTCTTCATTATATTAATCTAGTCAGTAAAGGACCCAAAACTGAAACTAAGACGAGGAGGAATGAACCCCCTCCTTGTACAATAATTCATTTTTTCTTTCCCGCAGTTTGACTTTTACGAGCTAGTGTGCGTATTGTTCTTGTAACGGCGTAGGCGAGCCTTCTGAGGTTTCATTGGTACATTATATTTTCTAACATTAAAACAAATTTCACAGATGCATTTTAAAAAGTCGGAGACAATATTTTTAACAAACAGCTGCTGCAGTGCTCGGGGCAGTCGATGATAGATTTTTATTAATTCATGGTATTTCTTTAGCCTCTTCTCTTTGTCATTCTGGAATATACACCGTTTCAGGCTCGCTTGGGAATATATTCGTTCTTAGAAGTATCCTAAACCTGTTTCTCGGAAGAATGTCACAAAGCAAATATCTGTAACGTTGGCTTGTAGTTTCTTTATAAACTTTAAAAAAATCCTTACGCTAATTCGGGAACATTTGATTGGCTAATACCCCAATTTGTGACACATCTCTACGTTGTGCGAATAAGACTAGATATTGTACATTTAACGACACCGCGCATGTATCTATTTTTGAAAAATAGATTCTGATTGATGAAAAATACGCTTTTGTTAAGATGGTGGGAGAACACTCTAAATGTCTCGGCAAACGTTTTATCCATTTCTAACATGAAATCGTCAAATGCAATGACTGTATGTTCATTTTCCTTTAAAGAATTAACGTCATATACACCTTTGTGGAACAAAATATCATCTTGGTACTCATTGAATACTGACTGGTATGTCGAATAGCACCATATGACTTTATGCACAAATTTTGAGAACATCTCCCCCTTATCTTTAATGATTTTAAACATAAACACAGTTTTACCACATCCTGTAGGACCAGATATAATACACGTGGACGGGCTCGTAAACCTGAATTTTTCTACAGAATCCATCTCTGACACGTCAAACTCCTAAGTGGAACATTTACAAAATATAATAAAATTTTAAGCGATGTTCCTTATATTCTAGTCTTGTTTTTCCTCAGAACCGTGAATGGGGAAGAGGTACAGCATCATGTCCCCATCATCGATATTACAGACGATTCCGATGAGAGTGTAGTTGTGGCTACAGACTCCACCCCGCTAGCGAGCCCCAAAAACGCCAGCTGTAGCGCCCCTACGCGACAATTCAAAGCGGAGGCATGATCATGAGTCGCCTTCCACGTCAGGTATAAAGCGTGCCAGGAGTGCACCGGTTGTTAGACTGGCAGTAATAGACCCCTATCCCTCTACGTCTTACGATACACCTCCCACACTAGTCCCTTCCTCAAATAAAAATGTGTCCCCTTATTCCTGTTCAATTCCTACGTACCCTTCACAGCAGCAGCTTTTCGTTCCGTAGAGGATAGTATAACATTTGAGCTGATGTTCACTGCCACCCCCACCCCAGCCCTGACTAGAATTCGGTACGTAGTCAGGATTGACCCTGGTGCTATGTATAGCAATGGTGTTGAACACGGACTGCGACACGTAGTTAAACCATTTATGTAGTTTGCCCTTCAGAACAACGACGGTCGTGAAGGGAGGACGTGGTTGTCCTTTGGGTTCGGGTCAGATGACGGGGATATAGAGATGATTTCTGGGTAGTAATACCATACAGGCGTTTGGCTGCTGTAGATATAGAATATACTTTGGGGCGTATAATGCAGGCCTCTCAAAGTAGTACAACCTTCAACATGGACAGCTTCACGATATATATTGACTGGGTATTGCGTGTTGCGGGACATACGGCCACACCTTATACTGTTGACTTCAATTCGCAGGCTATTTACAGAAGGCATATAAACACCAAGCGTGGTTGCGGCTTTATGGCAGTAATCTTAGCTCATATGTTTACTGTACTATGTGCCTGGGTCAAAAATATTTGGCTGCCGACGGTTGTGCAGCGTGCCCGTAAACTGGCTTCAGATTAGAAGCTTCAGTTTGACTGTAATATGAGTTCTAAAGAGCTGAGAAGGATAGGACAGGAAATGAATGTTCGTATAGTTGTATTTGGGATGGATGATTGTCGTAGGACTGTGGATGTTTTTAAAAGCAGTGTGAGAGACCGTACAAAATCCCTACTTATTTTAAGGCTGTCAGGTACAACGTATCTCTCCATCCGTAATATAATACGCGAGTTATGATAAAAGTCGAAAATATGGAAGGCATCATGATTTGTGTAAGGGATGTCTCGAGTTTGCGGATGATATAGTGAAACATTGTAAGGATTGTCACATGGTATGTGAACAGTGTAAGAGCCCCAGGTGTGAAAGTCGTGTGGTTGAAGCTGAGAAGAGGAACTGCAATGTGTGTAGACGCATATTTTTCAATAATAACTGCTTTGCTCTCCATAAGTCAATTGGCACTTGCAGGAAAATGAGAATCTGTGAATGCAGTATGTTTCATATGATGAATAATTGGGGAAAGTTTGAGCACAAATGTGATGAAATTCACTGTTCTACATGTCATGAAAAATATAAGGCAGATGGAGTAAAGCATATATGTTGTATGAAAGATGCTAAGCCTATAAATAAACCTTGTATAACTGTTTACTACGATATAGAAACATATACGGCTGCTGAAAACAAAGAGGTTATCCCCCATCTACTTGTAAGCCAGACTATCTGCGACGAATGCATGGAAGTCGAGTGTGACGAGTGTCACAAATGTGGTAAACGAAAAAACGTTTTTAATACGATCGCACGCGACAACCCCGTGAAACTCTTTGTGTCCTATATTGTCAATTTAGAGAACAAGTTAAAAAAATTACTGTGTATATTCTTGCCCAAAACGGCACAAAGTTTGGCACACATCTCCTGTATAAGGAACTGCTTGAAGACGAGTCATCGGCGATATTTACAGGCGATCCCTTAGAAAGAGGAAACAAACTTATACAGATGCAAATAAGAGGAAATGTTCAGTTGAAAGACACTTTATTATTCACACCTTGCAAATTAGCCAAGCTACCCAAGGTGATGGGTGTAGCCGCCGAAGTTTCAAAAGGGTATTTCACTTACACTTTCTTCACTAGCGACACTTCAAATTACGTATGTCTACCATCCCCCAAACATTACTTTAATTATGCCAACATGAATGATTGTGAGCGTGAAGATTTTTAGAGGTACTACAACAATTTTAATGAAGATATTCCTTACAATATAGCGGATGAATGTGAGCGTTATTGCGCGAATGATGTGCGCGTACTTAGAGTATGTTTCCAGGCTTTTAGAAGAATGTACATAGACCGGTTCAACTGCGACCCGCTACAAATCGCAACCACAATCGCTTCATTGTGCTTTACGGTGTTCAAGAACAACTTCACGCCTAAAGACACACTGGCCGTCATTGACAGACACATCCCACGCAGTTATCGGCATAAGGCTATTTACTGGCTCATACACCTTCAACAATAGATCGATGTATACGTAAAAAATGCCCGCAACACGGGGGAAGTGGCCATTAAGGTCAATGGTCGTACTTTTTGGGTGGATGGTCTAAGCGAAGACTGTGTCACTGGTCAGAAGACTGCGTACTCCTTTAACGGGTGCTGGTGGCATGGGTGTCCACGTCCTGAGTGTGGAATCGTAGGAGATATCCATGGTAGATCTCCTGCCGATAGTCTCACATGGACCCGCACCCGCGATCAGCTTATAAGCTCTTACTTCATTCACAAGGTAATGTGGGAGCATGAATATGATGCACGGATGGAGAGAGATAGGCAGTACCGCGAAGAAATAAACACCATCAAGCGTCCAATGGTATTGAATCCTCCCAAATGCTGCGATAGCTTGTTTGGCCGGCGTACAAACCCCTTCAAACTATACTTTCAACCTGCGTATGGTGTGAAACTCCATTACTACGACTTCTGTTCTTTATACCCTTGCATGATGAAGAACAATCCGTATCCCGTAGGAGCACCTGAAAAGTTGGTGGAACCTGCCCTACCCACCATCGAACAGTTCTCAGCTAATTTGAACGAGAACTATTTCGGCCTTTCTTTCGTAGATGTACTCCCCCCTCGCGACTTATGGATGCCCGCCTACCCGTCGTTACAGACCACAAACTCATGTTTCCCCTGTGCGTGAAGTGCGCAGAGGAGAACAATGGGGCCTGTAATCACACAACCAACCAGCGGAAGATCAGAGGCGTGTATACAAATCCAAAGCTGTCCCTAGCCGTTCGTCACGGTTACAGAATATTGAAGGTATATGAAGTGTGGAGGTTTCAGAAGCTACCCAACCTTTTCACACCATAATAAACACTTTTTAGAGGGATAAGGTAGAAGCATCAGGATATCCGCGAGGAGTTGAGACCAAAAATGAAAAATTGGCCTATATTCAGTGCTACCGTGATCGTGAAGGGATACAACTTGACCGGTCCCAAATTGTAAAGCAAGCGCTTTAGTGCAAAGTTGTGCCTAAATAGTCTTTGTGGGAAATTTGTTCAGAATACAGACAAAGGGAACGTCCATCTAGCCCAAAGTTATAGCGAGGTGTGGAATTACGCCAACGTTCCCGATAAAGCGTTCATGGAGTTCGTGAATGTGGGCAATACGTACATAATAAAGTTCAACAGAACCGAATTGGCTACAGATACATCACGTGTTACAAACATACTTGTAGCCAGTTTCACAACAGCATACGCCCGCATCAAACTTTTGGGACTACTGCAGTCTCTTAGGCGGACACAGATAGTGTGATATTCACAGAGAGGGAGGGTGAATACATGCCGCCCATTGGGAAATTCCTCTGAGAGTTGAGTGATGAGATCAAGGATGAGTATAGTGATAGTGCATACGCTGATTCTTTTTTATCAACAGGTCCACAAACTTATCGGGTACGGGTGGGGGTGGGGGGAGGAAGTGAGATATATCGTGAAGGCGAACGGCATCACGCTTAACCAGGCGAACCGACGGATCGTTAACTTTGACTCGTTGAAGGAGCTCGTGAGCTTAGAAGATGAGGGTGACGAACCACCCCAACTGACTCTAGGGACCCACAATTTTCTGGCACAGAAACTGGGGGGCGTGAAGGAACTTAGGGGGACGAAAGTGTGACGTAACACCTATAGGAAACGTTACCAGGTGCCTGGTAACTACGATACCGTACCCTTTGTGTACCATAGCCTTTGAATGTTTTGTTATATATATATTAGACTGGCCCGCCAAAACTTTTATTTGAAAAGTGAAAGTCTCACCCCCTAAAATTGTTACCACTATCATAATATACTCGCACACTAAATTTCAACAATGTGTACTTTTAGTGGTGCCGACAGCCTCTTGTACTGTATTTTTCATTTATTTATTACATTTATTCATCATATATTTATTTTGTAATTCGTATTACAAATATTGTGTGTAAACCATGCCTATTCACACTCTCGTGCATTGTGTTCCGCATGTTTCACTGTGTAACTGTGTATGTTGAGTAGAAACACGTCTTTTGACCTGACGTCATTACTGGTGACGTCATTGGCTACTGGCTACGGAGAAAAGTGGGTGGCTCGCTGTTCGCGTCAGTATTGTTTAAGACGCAGTGAGAGATTGATGCGCAAGTGTTTTCCCTTCATATTTGCAGACTTTATCCTTCACCATGTCAGATTCAATTAAAACAAGAAAAACTGAAATATGGCTGATTGGACAGCCAATTGACACACTTGGTAGTAAGAAGCTTCCATCTAATGGAGATGTACTACGTCGGCTTTTCTGTCTCACAAACAGTAACAAAACATTTAAAGAAGCATCCAACATAGTTTATGCTGAAATTTTTGAGATTTGGGACAAGGCGAAAATACCCATCAGAGCCAAACAGCATGTACTAACGAAAATTCAAAAAATGTATGAGAACTTCAGATCACTTCAAAAATCAAAATCAGACCGTAATCAAAATCAAATTAAAAAAGAAACTGAATTCCAAGGTAGTTTAGATAACCTTTTTGATATAGCTCACGCAAATGCTTTACAAATGATGTCAAATGAGGAAGATAGATCATTCCTACAAGCTCAGAGAGAAAAAGGGAGGCGAGGTTACATGACTGATATTGATAAGAAACTGGTCGCGAAGCAAATGCGACAACGGAAAAGAGATGAAAGACAAGCTGCACTAAAAGAAGCCGAGGCATTGCGAAAGAAATTGTCATCAGCAGTTGTTCACTTTAGTGATAGCAGTTCAAGCAGTAGTAGTGATGAGCAACCAGAGCCAGGCACATCGTACACTCCTGAAATGACATCCAAACCTTCAAGCAGCACAATATCAAATAAGCGTAAGCGCATCGTAACACCTGATCTGGCAATGGCATTAAATCGAACAAAAACAAGTGATCGTAGTGCTGTTATGGTGCTTTCAGCTGCTGCAACTTCTCTTGGCCATGATATTGACAATGTTGTTTTGAACAGAAGTACTCTACAGAGGGCGAGGAGTGTTGTACGCAAAAAAATTGCAGATGACATTAAGCAAACCTTTACCTCTGACGTTCCGTTTACCATTCATTGGGATGGTAAAGTAATGCAAAATATAACAGGTGATAGAAATATAGATAGGCTAGCTATTCTTGTATCCGGTGGAGGAAAATCTAAGCTTCTAGCAGTACCCAAACTTGCTTCTGGAGAAGGCGAAAGAATTGCAGTCACAGTTCTAGAATGCTTAGACGATTGGAATTTGCGAGAATGTATTAAAGCAATATGTTTTGATACTACCGCTAGCAACACTGGCCAAAAAATGGTGCTTGCATGATAATCGAAAGTAAGCTTGATAGAAAACTCCTTTCTTTGGCCTGTCGGCACCATATTAATGAAATTGTGATATCAGACGTCTTCCAGAAGTGTTACGGTGGTTCAACGGGACCGGATATATTACTTTTCAAACGTTTCTAGAATTCCTGGAAACAAATGGATGACAAAAGATTTGAAACTGCCAATACAAACATGCCGTAGAAAGCAGAAATCCTGGCACTGTGCTAAGAACAGCTTGCGAGAAATCACCCAAGAGCGGATTATCGCGAACTTCTTGAATTATCAATTATTTATTTAGGTGGTGTTCCCTCAGGAGTAGTACATTTTCGTCAACCTTGGGCTTTACATCGCGCAAGGGGGATGTCACGCTTGATTTATGCCATCAAAATTGTATTGTTTCGCTCGCAATTCAACCTGACAAAACAGGAACAAAGTGCAATGGAACGCTTCTCTCGGTATGCTGTTCGCTTTTATGTGCCAAAGTGGTTTGCGGCTTCCATCGCATCTTCTGCACCAAGAATCGATTTGAAGTATCTACAAGAGCTTCAGCAATATGATGATAAGGAACTTTCAGCAATAGCTACCAAAGCACTATGCCGTCACCTCTGGTATCTAAATGAAGAACTTTTGTCGCTTGCCTTTTTTGATGATGGCATAACTTTACAAGTGAAACGGCAGATAGTTCAGGCATTGGAAAGACCTGGTTCAGAAATACCAGAAAAACGAATTGCTTTTGACCACACTCATGATGACCCACTAGAGAAAAATCTGGCGGACTTTGTCACAAGCTTTGAGAAATTGTCCCTTCAGTCAACGTTTCTCGAAGTAGATCCTAGAGAATGGGATAACAGGGACGACTATAAATTAGCTAAGGAATATGTTAAAACAATGAATGTTGTAAACGATAGATAATGCAGAGAGAGCGGTCTCATCAATTCAGAGTTTCAGCAGTCATCTCAAAAAACGAAGAACAACTGCAGTACCTTCTTCAAGTCGTGGAAAAATACCGAGAGCGGTTTCCAGAGGCAAAGAAATCGATGATAAAGACAGGAAGCACATCATCATCATGAGTTAACATTAAAAAAAAGTGAATTAGGCCTATTGGTGATACCACTTAAAAAAAAACGCGCCTGTTCTAGTTACCTCCTGGGTGGTGCGGAAAAACTACACATTTCAGAGTCTGTCGGCACCACTAAATACTATTGAATCGGGCTGAAACTTCACTCAAAACTTTCTATCGACACGCATAACAAGTTCCAGGGGTGAGACTTAAGAAAAGAAAAAAATATTTTACACTAGCCAAAGTCATTCTGTATCATTCTGTATCGTGATAAAACATGTGCGAACATTATCTTGAGGTTATTCTATTATTTATCGTCCGTTTTCTAATCGAGCAGAATTTATGTTACATCCTGATACTTCATGTAACAGAAAAATTCTGATTGCCCGACATAATGGGGTACAAGTATTCACATGACTCTTTAATGTTGGAGCAAGCCCGTGCACGAATCACTAACGCTTGGTATGACGCGCCCATGTGACTCATCCCCCCCCCCACACCTCCCGCCGAGCCAAACAGCTCACCGGCTGCTCATATTCACCTCAGAGCTTCACCCGACTGGACGTACACTCCTCACATTAGAAAACGATGGATCTTCCGTTGAGCAGTATCCTCAATGCCGTATACGATGTCTCCCTGACGAAGTCAGTGCGTATGTTCAGGCGTAAAAGCGGCGCTGTTAACTATGTAGTGGAAATGTGTTGTAGACAAACAAACTCTGGTAAACGGAATGTTATTTATTTAAGAGTTGAGGAGATGAATAGAATCTTCGTGATAGTTGAGAAGTGGGGTGAGGATCATTATAAAATACCTGTAGCTGTACGCGCAAGAAGAGAGCAGATTAGAGATGCACCCTCATATGCCATTATTTGTACGTTGTGTATAAATCGCGACTAGCCATACATTGATATATGGCTGATGTGGAAGAATGCATTTGATAATAACGTCCTTGTCCCCACGCGAAACCGTTTCATCCTCGACAGAATGTTTAAAATCGTCGGTTTCCGCGAGCTAAAGCTTATATTAGACGCGCGTGTTACCGATATGCTTTTTTTTTACACGATTCTTGAATACGACGGGTTTATCGAGTGTAGGACTGAACAAGGCGAGAATGGTACAGGATTGAGCTCACCTACACTATTCACCCTGAAGAGCTATTTCTTTATATAACGAGCAGCTGTCGGCACGACTTAGAAGATTATTTCAATTGCCGATATGCTTTGGGAAGAAGAGTTCACGATTGAAAAGCTCGGATTGGAAGGAATAAACCCTCGTTTGGAAAGGAGTGTTTGTAAACTTGACTCTAATAATGATGTTGTAGCAAACGATGTTTTATTTGTGCGTGCTTTTGATTGTATTCTATCCGTGTTTAAAGAGAGTGATAATTTTCCACCAATTGTAGAGTGGGCACAAAAATAGTGTTCAACGAATTGAAGGCCCTTTACATTGAGTATAGGCAACCACGTACTTTGAGTGGTGAAATAATGTTAAATCGTATTTACTGCATAGTATAAAGCAATGATGATGTAACTGTAGACTCTATCACATGCGAGTTTAGTATTTTAATTAAATGCAGTAGAACATAAAGCACGTGTATTTTGATGTATATATAATATATATATATATATATGTTGCATATGTATTGGAATTCTTCTGCACTATTACTTTGAAGTTTATATATGAGTGTGTATTTGCTCATACATATATTAAATGTGCAGGTTGGTGTATCGGGGCCAAAAAAAGTAACGCGATACGATACTCGATACATTGGCAAAAATGTATCTCGTTACGATACTAGATATATGAATAATATATGTATCGCGATACGGTACGATACATATATATATAGAGTATAATGTATAATATATATATATATATATATAAAAATACACACACACACACACATATATATATATATATATATATATATATATATATAATATACATTATATTATATATATTTATATATATATATATATATATATATAGATATAAGGGGTTCCAAAAACCTTAGCCCTCCCATTTGCAGCTTACATGTTTACTTATATCGAAATAGTTTTTAGTGATTATAAAAATATATAAAATTCTTTATTTATTGCAGATATTAAAATTACTCTAGCTGATAAAGTGATAATATAATGGCTTCTCAATTAATTGGTGATTCGGAGAGACAACGTGTGATAGATCGCATACGAGCAGTAACATTTCGGGAAGCTCGTGATGCTGGAGCCACCTTTATAACACGTTCATGGGTAACCAAAAAGTTGCGAAGAAGTGAGGACTTCGTCAAAAGAAATTGGAATAAAACTTTGGATGAATGTGGAATGGATACAACCAAATCTGGGCTCCCAGATTTGCCACAAAGGACATCATTGAAAGCGGTACGCGTAAGCGGAAAAACAGCTGTGCTAAACTTTCTAGAGAGATCGAAGTGTTGAGAGGAAAGATCGTTCGTGGTGAGATCATTCGACTGTACCGTCATAGGCAAGGTTTAAAGCCTTGGCATGAACTTCCAAAGCCAAGAAAAACTCAACTTAACATCGATGACAGAATGTGGTTTGCCCATTATCTTGAAGATTGGGATGTGGATGATTTCATGCATTTAGCTGTCTCCGATGAATTTTTTGTTTACGTAACACGTCGGCCTAACCACCAAAATGATCGAGTGTGGGCCACAACACCAGATGAAATCGATGACAATGAACATTATCGCGAATTATTAAAAAGTCCAGACTGTGTTGGTGTGTTTGTTTTGTTCACTGCAAAGAAGCTCATGTGGGTGCTGAAACCAAATAGTCAGAGTTGGGATGGACAGTATTTTCGTGATATTATTCTATCCCAGCGTGTCATTCCTTTTCTAAGGAACCCAAACAATGTTATGGATGTCGATCAGGTCACACTTCTGCACGATAAGGCCCCTGATTTAAGGCATTAGCCACTCAACAGTTGTTGCGGAACCATGAGATCGATTTCTTTGGAAATGAAGAATGGCCAGGAAATTCTCCTGAACTGAACGTCTGTGAACACATTGGATCAGTTATAAAGGACAAGGTTGAATGTCTCTTGTTTCAAGAACCTGCAGCAAATCGATTTTCGAAGGATACAATGACGCAACACATTGAAACTGTTTTAGTAAATTTGCGTAACGATCAAGATCTATTCACGTCACTTTTGGCAAGCTACCCAAAGCGAATTCAGGCTGTCTTGGAAGCCAATGGCGGGAACACCAAGTTTTAATTGTTTCTCATTAAATGCAGGATTAAATTCTCTTTTGTAAGGGATATTTAGTTTTACTGTACCTCTAATGGTTTAGACCATGGGCGGGGGGGCTAAGGTTTATTGGAGCCCCGTATATATATATATATATATATATATATATATATACAGGGTGTCCGAGAATTATCTGTACAATTTTTGGCTGTTATTAAAAGTCAACCATCAAGTGTAAAAATTCCAATGTTGTCCCATTTTACAGAGAATCTCATTAAGTTTTTTCTGATACCAAGTTTTGACAAGTTTTTTAGAAATTCCAGTGTGTCCGAACATTATCTGTACAATTTCATCTTTTAATAAAATTCTTGATAACATACGTAAAATTCTTAAACAAGATTATTTAGAATCTGTATTTTCAAAAGTTTCTTTTATTAAAGTAACGTTGTTACAAACAATCGATATGTGCACCATTAGTGATTCGCAAAATATCCAATCGATACTCCAAATGTTGCCATGTACGCTGCAGCATATCCACATCAATTCGCTCAATAGCAGTTGTGATTCTTGCTTTTAAATCATCAATGTCTGTCACCCGCGTACATTTCTAAAAAACTTGTCAAAACGTGGTATCAGAAAAAACTTAATGAGATTCTCTGTAAAATGGGACAACACTGGAATTTCTACACTTCATGGTTGACTTTTAATAACAGCCAAAAATTGTACAGATAATTCTCGACACACCTGTATATATATTATATATATATATATATATATATATATATATATATATATATATATATATATATATATATATATACACATCATATATGACATATTATGAAACAACTGAATTACTTTCTATTTTTATTGAATTTTACAAAGAGTGACTTCTCAAACAATTCATCAGACATTCTGGGGAAAGCTCACTGACTGAGTCTATGATAAAGTATCGCGTTACTGACACTTATTTGTATCGTATCTTTCGATACGATACAAATAATAAATAATAATATCGCGATACGATACAAGTTACAAAAAATGTATCGCGGTACCTGTATCGCGATACTACGCCACCCTGTGAATGTGTATATAGATTTCTACTGTACTAATATTATTATTTAAGAATATATATATCCTTCGTTTAAAGTTTGTATTTTTTCTGTACAGAATTCACCTGAACTATTTTTGATTGTATATTTATTTTTTATATATTTCATGTATGTTAAATTATTTCCAATAATTCAACTAAATAAACAGAATGATATAGTTGTGCTGATGCTGTCAAGAACATCTCCATTAATATATACATTATATAAATTAATAGTGCAATCTAGCGCTACAAAAATTATTAATATATATATATATATACATACATATACTCTCCTTTCTAAACAAGACTTCTAAGCCAGATTACGCCTTCTAAGTCAACTGGCTGCTTAAGCCAACTGGGGGATTAAGACGTCTAAGCCAACTTTGAGGTCAAGAGCGATCATTATGCGCCTGGGTTTCCAGACGAAGGATGCTCTCTCTCTCTCTCTCTCTCTCTCTCTCTCTCTCTCTCTCTCTCTCTCTCTCTCTCTCTCTCTCCTCCTCTCCTCTCTCTTAGGTTAGGTTTGGGTGGCAGCTTTGGGGATAAACCACTCCCACTTGCTTGCATAACCCTCTTCCTTTGGGGGGCCACTGGCACCATGGGGGGAGGGGCTGGCACCTTGCAACAAGTGGAGGAAGGGGTCACCTTGCAACAAGGGGGAAGGGGTTGGCACCTTGCAACGAGGGGAGGGGAGGGGTTGACACCTTGCAACAAGAGGAGGGAATAGGGTTGGCACCTTGCAACAATTGATCAACATTGCAATTGCTCTGCACTCATCCATTTTTCGGGTATACTACTGGCTGAAAGACAAATTATCCTTAAAAAAAAAAAAAAACTTCCTGCTAGTCACAAACAAGAAATTATAACCAGACTTCAGTATTATTGTCGACTTGCACTTGATATCGCGCTTCACTGAAGGGAAATTATTAGGAGTTGTGCTTGATGACAAACTATCCTTTTGTCAAAATATTGGAAATATAGTCAATAAACTATCTAAATTTCCGTTTAGATTAACAAAATTACACTTCCTTCCCACAAATACACTTAAAACGCTATCCTTCTCTATAGTTTATCCACATCTCACCTACAGTATTACCGTATATGGGAGTGCATGTGATTACATCATCAACACTTTAATCATAAACTAGAGGAGAATGGAGAATTAGAAAAATAAACAAAAATGATTATTATGCTCATACACCAGGAATCTTTAAGCAGCTGCGTATATTGAAATTTAAAGACATATTTGAAATACAGATGTGCTCCCTAATGTTCAGAGCTAAAAAACACTGCTCCCGCCATATTAATCGAGAATATAATGAACAATCAGATATGTCACGAACATCAAACAAGGTATATAAAGAGTGAATACATTTCAAAGGCAAACCACGAGGTTTGTTTAAAAAGTATTCAGACTGATGCGATTACAGGCAGAATATGGTACTACAGGGTTTGGGGCTTAATCTTCTTCAAAGTACGCTCCTTCTGAAGCCACACACTTTGCCGAACGATCATGCCACTGTTGTAAACATTTTTAGAAAGCACTTCTCGGAATGCCAAAAGCTGCTCCGTCGAATTTCTTTTAATAATCTCAAAATCATCGAATCGGTGTCCTTTCAGGGTTTGTTCGAGCTATGGAAATAATAAAATGTATCATGGAGCCAAATCCGGCGAATATGGAGGCTGCTGTACTTAGGGGGTACAGTTTTTGGTTAAAAATTGGTGGACAAGTTGCAACGAGTGAGATGTCGCATTATCATGATGAAGCATCCAGTCTCAGTATTCCCACTTTTGCAGCCGTATCCTCCGAACTGTTTCACGTAAACGTCTTAGTAGTATGGGCGCAAAATGGACGAGTGTAAGAATGTTGCAGAGATAATGATCAATATTGCAAAGGGGTGGGGGTATGCTGCAAGGGGTGTGTGAATGTTGCAAAGGGGGTATGTTGCAAATGGGTGGAGGTTATGCTGCAAGGGGGTTATGCAATGAAGGGGGGGGTAGGCAATGAAGGGAGAGGGGGTAGGCAATGAAGAGGGTGGGGGTATGCAATGAAGGGAGAGGGGGTAGGCAATGAAGGGGGAAAGGGGATGGAGAGGAGGGGTCTTTGGGGGGAGAAGGGGGGATGACCTCCCCCCTAAGGGGTAGCCTTAACCTAAGAGAGGAAGAGAAAGGAGAGACGGAGGAGGTCTTTGGGGGAGAAGGTGGGATGTCCTCACCCCCCAAAGGGAAACCTAACCTAAGTCTTAACCTAAGAAGGAAGGAGAGAGTTCTTTATTCCAGCGAAGTTCGCATCATTATGAAGCTCCCGAAGCCAAGCAGCTCTTATATAGAGGAAGGTTGAGTTGCCTGATACCACTTTTTACTTTAATTGTTCAGGTATACATTATTAGGGAGAGTTGCTAGATACCACCATTTATTTTAATTCACACGAGTTACCGTTTTTAAAAGCAAACGAACTTTCTCCTTAAAGAGAATTAATTATTAAAACGAAACACAAAATAAATACATTTAAACTGAAATAAATAAAACACCATTACATCATTCTGTTTATTAATTATTTGAAATATATAGAAATATACACTCCTATACATACGATGGGATGATCAAAAAATAAAAATAATAATAGCATAAGAAATATGAACGAGGAATATATATGATCAAAAACTAAAATAAAAAATGTATAAACATCAATACAGGTGAAACGCACACACACACACACACACACACACACACACACACACACACAACACACCAATTATATTAAATAATAAATAAATTGGAAATAAACATTCACTTTGTTCTGTCTATTTAATTATGACAATCCTTTCTTGTGAGAGAAAAATCAGACTGCATCAGAAAAAATAACATTACACATCTTTTATATATACAGTGCCCGCGAAAAGTATCCGATCACTCAAGAAAATACAATATTTTCCCTTGATATTCAGAGACACGTAATTCACTTTCTATTTGTTCTAGCGACACCTGGTAACTTTGAGGTTGCTCGCTGATATGAGCTATCCAACGCATTCTCAAATTAGTGTTCTGGTAGCCTTCGTTGCGGGTGGCTGTCTCAAATTTGTCAGATTTCACTGTTTGTGTAAATTTCTTGATATTTTTTTTTTTTACAGAAAGTGGTGTAAATAAAATTTATATATAATGTGTGCTAAAAAACAACTTAAGAGTGATTGTCGAGGTGCTATTGTTGCTTTGCATGCATGTGGGAAATCACAGAGACAGATAGCTAAGGAATTAAACATATCCCAAAGTACCGTTAATTTATGGGTTTCACGGGCTAAGAACAATGGTGGCCTAACCACGCCAGTCCCTAAAAACGATCTGGCAGACCGAGAAAAACAAATTCGCGAACAGACAAACTTATGAAACGTTTAGTATTGAAAAACCCAACAATAACTGCGAAAGAAATAAAATTTAATATGAATAATTTGTTATCTGGTGTTTCTGAACGAACTATCCAGGAGCGGCTCCAAAAAGAACTCGGATTACCATCTCGCCATGCTGCTAAGAAACCGTTCATTAATGAAAAAATGCGTAAAAAACGTGTCGCATTTTGTAAAAAATACATTCATTGGACTGTTGATGACTGGAAGAAGGTTTTATTTAGCGATGAGTCGACATTTTTGACATTCAGAAGTTGTCCAAAAAAGGTTCGCCGGCCTATTGGCTCAAATAGGATGGACCCTAAATACACCCTAAAGACAATGAAACACCCTCCAAGTGTGATGGTTTGGGGTTGTTTCGGTTACTATGGGCGTGGAAACTTATATTTTCTTCCGAAGAACACAACTATGAATGGTGCACGGTATTTAGCAATGCTACAGGATAAACTTCCAATGGCAATGGCAATCCAAAGGACAAAAACATACATGCATGATGGTGCACCATGTCACAGGGCCAAAATAGTGACAAAATGGATTACTGACAATAAATTTGATATTTTGGATTGGCCTGGTAATAGTCCAGATCTCAATCCGATAGAAAATCTGTGGCTAATAATAAAAAATAAGGTTGAATGCCACGACACTGGCTCAGTCGAAAAATTACAAGAGGCCATCAAAAAGGTATGGTGCAAGGAAATATCAGTGGAAGTTTGTCAAAACTTGATTAAATCCATGCCAAAACGTCTAGAACAAGTCATCCAAACCAAAGGACAGATGAAAAATACAAATATAAGGTTAGTATACATTTAAACATTGTTTTTTATGTAAAAAATACAAATTTCAAGGGTGATCGGATACTTTTCGCGGGCACTGTATATATATATATATATCAGAAAAACAATATTTATTTTAACTAACTTCAACTAAGGTGTTTATTGTCATATGGACTATAGTCTACCATTAAACCTTTTCATTTCATTTCATTTTCATGTCATTTCACTCATCTCATATCATCTCACTCATTTCATTTCATTTACTTTTGTCATTCCTCTGTATAGGAGTGGAGGCAGGTACGGAGAAGATTCAAACATATTTAGCCAGAAGCTTTTTTGAAGGCCTCAAAACTTAACCGCAAAGTTCCATTTGACTTAAATTCTACCATTCAACTCGAGAAAATCTCCACTCGCATAAAATATACTTTGCATTATTATTATTATTATTATTACTACTGAAGTTAAAAACTTGATTTTATATTATTTATTAAAGGAGAGAGAGAGAGAGAGAGAGATTTTTGCCAGAGAAAGTGAGGAACACACACACACACACACACACACACACACACACACACACACATTATTGATTTTAAATCACTGTTAAAAATGATAATTATCAGAAATCAACTTAAGGGGTTTGCATCAGACAATCGGTCAGACGCAGCGCTCAACTCAAATAATGCATACATTTGTCCTAATTCTTGTATTATTATTATTATTATTATTATTATTATTATTACGTGCAGTGATTTTACGAAGTTCAAGCTTATCCCCCCTTCCCCTCCAGTTGGACTGGTGAAGTAATAAGTTGGCTTCTTTTACATGCGACTTCTCCTAAAACTTACTACATTATTATACCTGCCCCATCCTTCATGCAATAAAAAAGTTCTACTTTATTGGTAACCTTTGATTAGCATCCCCCGAATTGTTCATTTTGACAAAGATCAACTTTTCCCTCCGCCTTAGACCTACAGTTTAACGTGGAATCCGAACTAAGCTCCCGAACTAAGCTCACGATCTTTCAACCAGTACCCCAGCGTCTTAACCACTAGGATACCTAGAGTACCCATTTATCTACCAACCCAAGCAGACAATCAATAACTAAATACAAATTAATCACACTCCTACGCGAGAAGTAAAAAGAATAGTATGCCCGCAAAACATAATGCACATTCTGCTTGTGGAAATCTTCTAGATTTCCTAATGATGTTTGTGTCATAGGATATTACTGTGCTGTTAGTGCCAGGATTATGAAGAGTAGCAGAGCTAATTTTGTTTCCTGCGGTACTGGGCTGAGCCACTCTGATGAATATATTCCTGTAACGATCTGCATCCGAAAAATTGAGACTCAATTAGTATGACAGCAAAATAATAAAATATTGTTGTGATGGTTGCTCAATATTGCATAAAGGGGAGGGTTGGGGAAAACCGAGAAAAGTATGGGCGCAAATATTGTCGTGGTAGAGATTTACAAGTACCAATACACGATGTGAGCACTAAATCTACGGAGAGAATATAAAGACGCCATTAGTCGTCCAAAGCTTGGACCCATAATATAGCTGTTACGATTGGAACGCATTTTAGTCCCGCCCAGTTACACTGACAAACAATCATTACGAGCCACTCTTAGTCTTTTGGGGCGGTGCTTTGGATTATGCGTATAAAAGGAAATATTTTCAGCTGGGAGTCACAGTAATTATTTTCGCCAGTGAATAAACACTTCTTCAGCCATGAGTCAAGAAATTTATAGTTTACCGGATTTATATCAAGATGGTGACATTGTAGCATTGTCCACGATTAATCTTTTTAACGCTGCTGACTGGGATGGATTATTTCCAACGTAAACCGTTGATGATATTTGCAATGACGCTCCTTACGATCCGACGTAAGGGACTGCCGTAGAAATGTAAGTGCCTATAATTTTATTCTTTTTGAGACAATTACTCGCGAACTGTCAGAAAGAGGCTTATTTCATCATAATATATATGGAAGGTTGTAGTAATTTACCTCGTCAAATACGTCATCTAGGTATCCGCAATTATAGATTAGTCTACAGTTATATCCTGTTTTGACTCATTGAAATTTTTATAGCAATCTTTTGCATGTTTTTTATAAATTCAAATGTTATTCGGAATTACCTCTTAAATAAACTTCGCTGAGCGGTTCAAAGATATTTTCACATTGTAATATCTTACTAGATGTATACTCTGTATATGTTTTTATTAAAAAAGATTCAGTATGAACATTATTCTTTCTCCTTTAAGGTCCGATGAGGATTTGACACGTGTTATACAAACTTTTCGTTTTGAAGAACCCCTTGTTCAATACGGAGGATTTATCAAGCAGTCAGCCCAACGTATGTCACATAAACGAAATAATGTGGTTTTCTTTTTCGATCTTTGTTGGGGAAAGAAGACAATGTATTTTCATCAACTTATTAAATGAAAGAAATCATGTTTTTAGTACAATAACCATCTTAAACTACATAATATACAAACTAACATTATTGGTTACAAATATATACAAGAACAAAACATCATACTATACGAGTACGCACAATTGGAAAACGGCATTTTATCTGTCTGTATACCATTTCATCGTTTCATTGAGTGTGACACGGGTCGAATAATTTTTAAAAATTTATAGTCTTTACCGCGTGACATATGCATGAGAAATGAAATGCAGTACATTCCACACGTATTATTAAAATAACCTTGTAATCGGAAAGGGTTCCATACAACTTTGGGGATATGTAACTGATCGAGAAATTTTATAATAACAGGGTCACTCCAGGGTTGAGTCCCGAGTGAATCAAAATAGTACAGGCGGTCCCTATTTTTAAAATAGATTGCAAACCAATGAATCCCTTCATTACCGATGACATCTGTGTTCACAATAAGACTACCGTAATCTCGCGTAGTTGGCAAATTCAATGTTTCATTCTTCGCAAACACACCGATAAATTTGGAACGTGTGATTCGTTCACTGTTCATTACTCTCTGAAGTGTATTCGCATCCATTTTAAAAGTCAGTGATAACGCCCCTAAATCTGTCTACTTCTATTAGGGCTTGCGACTTGAGGTATACTAGTACACTAATAGGAGCGTCTAGACTCTAGAGGCTTGGTGAATTCCAACCTGACTGAGATGTTTCCACTCTGCTGTAGACTTAAATGTGTATTTACGCTAGCAGATAAGTCAGGTGTGATGTCATACGGATAAAGGTTAAATTGATCAATGAATTCTTTCTGTGTTACCCCATTCCCGAGCTCATCACAATCACTTGAAATATGGGACAGATTACTATATGCTCTCGCGCAAAGAGGTAACACAGTATCTGATGAATAGTCCGTATTCAATGTTCCTCCCAACGCAATGCCATTAACGTATAGAGTTATATTTTTAAGGCTGAAATTCTCGAATTTAAAGGCACTCTTTTTATATTTTCCATTCACCGAAGCATGGTTTTGCATTCCGATTAATATCCTTTTAGGAAGATTTCCCAGGGCGATGTTTTCTATCTGTTTCGATGTCAACCCTGCTGGCACCGTGTATAGTCTGATTTTGTACTCTTTAATAGGTTATTTTACTGTGGCGTTTAGTAAATTTTTCTCAATTTCTAGTTGTTTTGGTGAACGTAATTTCACTCGTCATACGCGGAGGTATGTCTCCATAATGTGAACCACAACGGGTTTTGCTCCCTCTTCTTGATCAGCATCCAGATTAAAGCAGATCTCAGGACTCGTGCGGGTAAGCTTTATTTTCATATCCACCCCATTCACAAGCAACTTCTGCTGGAATGTGAAATCTGTATGCAGACGTCGAAAACACTCGTACATCTTTTTAGAATTTTTTAATTTGTCCTTTATACTACTTTCGTCTTTAGTTTGATAATATCCCTCGGCACTTAAAAAGGTAGCCTTCGCTTCTTTGGAAAAGTTGAGGACATTTTCCAGATAGGCTCGTAGGTGATAGTACCCCGTGCCTGCCGATATGTTGAAATGATTTAAATATACGTCACACTGTTTGAATATGGAGTGCAGAAAGTTTGTTTCAGGGTATACAGCATATTTGTCATCGCACTCCGTTCCATAAGAATGGGCTATACGTAATATAACGTACATGTGCACACAGCTTGGATCAAAAAAGTAAGGGCCTGAGCTGCTGGGTATCACGAATTCTATAGGAGCACTCGGGGAACTAATTGTGTTTAAAGTGTTAACTGTAATAAAATCACTGTGCTCAATAGAAACTTGAGTTGTGGGCAGCTCAAAGAGGGATAGCTCAGATTTACAGCATTGTGAAATATACGGATGGATAAAGCGTGCCATGACGAGTTAGAAATAGTGCCTCCTCTCTCGACAAGTAGTAAAGAAACTATGATTCACGAGATCAATGTCCTTAGCTTATATCAGTCAAAAAAATGGTCAACCATAGGTTTCATTCGCTTAGAACACTTCTTTTTTGATATCATTTTACGCTTAATGCCACGTGGTGGTAATCCCTTCTTCCGGCCAGCCCTCTTCTTCTTCCCACCACCACGCATTTTTCTCTTTGCATCTTTGACGATTTCATCCCGTGCACGTTTTAAATATTTTTTAGAGCTTTCTTAGGTTTAGCCCCAGTCAATATGTCTTCTGCAGTGTTAAGACCTGATTGTAGCGCTTTCCTTCCGAGGTATCTGGCACCCCTCTTCAGCAAAGGAACAGCCGTACGTAGTATGGTTGAAAAAATGGACCCGAGTCCACTACTACGCTGGTATCTCACCCCTCGATAGATGGTGAAAGGTTTTCTGTCCAGTACAGCTCAGTGCGTCGAAAGTGCAGCTTCACTGTTAAGCTCCCTTCACCGAATGGGAAATTTTTACCCTCAATCGTTATTATATATATTGAGATATTGGTTATTAGATTAGTTGCGACATTCACATAATGGGGTCTGTCATATGTAATACTCAAACTCCTTCCTCTATGGTTGGGGATGTGGGTAATGCGCAGCAGGCGTACCTGGTATCCCCAACAAACTGGTGCTCCTCTATATTGCTGTAAATATAGCACATGTCTGGGGCTGAGAGCTTTCACCCAATTTCTCCATCTTCAATTGATACATTAAGCTGGACAAGTCATGCTGTGCCTCGTGAAAAATGTGTCTCTTTGGAAGGCTGATCGATATCGCCCCTCGGTCATAATTTTGAACTCTCTTCGGTCTCTAATATTTCTGTTAGCCTTTGATTTTAGGATTAGAGTATGTTCAGGGTTTCCTTTGTTTACGATTTCGTATACTAATTCACTCGTAAGATTTGAGTTTCTTAAACTTACGTTTAAGTCTCTCACAACATCCTCAGCCGAACCATAACGGCCCGGACCTAGTGCTACTACTGTACTGTAATACCGTGCAACCTCAGTCCGGGCGATACGTATAGTTTCATCCCGAGTTACCCCGGCTTTTTCACACTCATCAATGTCTCTAAGAATCGTAAAAACGGTATCTTTATAATCAATATTTAAAAAGAGGGTGTCCAGCTGAATTTCACATATCCCCACCTCATATAAATCACGACCCAATTCAATGGGTCCATGGAGTTCTGTTACAAAGTTGGCTAGTGCGTTGTTAGGGTGTACAGACAGGGACGAGGAGGACGGGAGTGTGACGTAGAAATGGTTAGGAGCCATGTTGCATACTATTTAAACTTCATTATTGCATCAGCTTTTATATAGGTGTTGAAGCTTTCTGGGTACTCTGCCATTTCACCAGGTACATTTTTCTCTTTCCTGAACCTTTGCTTCCTATAATTTTCTCAATTTTAAACACATTTTTTCCTAAATTAAATGCCACTTTCTGCAACTCCTCGCGGTAAAAGCCTCCTGAGATTTCTTCCCCATTCAAATCTTCAACGTAATACATCATTAGCTCACTTTTAGGTCTCATAGCCATAACTTTAAAAATCTCACGTGTCCATCCTTGCTCAAATCCCTTCGCGAATTTATTTCCCGAACGCGACAGCCTTACATAATCATTGATTTTGAAACGCGCAGAGTGTGGTACTGGTATTCCTTCTCTTCTCACCTCTGGGAGCGTACCTCTTTCTAAAACTTCGTTAGGTGTTGTCCCAATCGTGCGATGGTGTGAGCGGTTGTAGGATGATGCCAATGATTCCAGAATGTCTGGAAATCTGTACGTGTTTTTATGTGTAAAATAGCGGTGCATGCGTTCCTTTATGATACGTTGAACTCTTTCAGCTAAAGAAGCCTTATGTATAGAATTGGTAGTGTAATAGCTGATATTAAACTCTGTCAACATGTTCTGAAAAGCACGGCTTATAAATTCCTTCCCCATATTGGTACAAAATTAGCAAAGAACCCTGTTTTCTTTTAACATCAGCGTTTTGGTGGCTTTAGCAACTGTTTCAGGTGATTTATTTTTCAGAGGAATTAGCAACAGGTATCTAGAGAATACATCTATTATGAATAGAATGTAGCGGTAACCATCGTTATACACAGAATATCTTTACATGTCTGTTAAATCTGCTTGCTAAATAGAGTCATTCGAAGCAGCTGTTGTCTTGGCTGTTTTAAACTTTTTCTCACAGGCTTATGAAGTGTATAAACGTCCTGCTCCCGCAAAAATCTCTCAACACCTTTTTTTCCTACTCGGTAAACACTACTGTACAATCTATGTACGCCTCCGTAGGAGGCTGGGTTAGAAATGTCATAATAACGTCTTCTTAATATGTTAGCCATTTGCGTATTTTAGAGGCACGTGGGTAGGGTTGACCGTTGTTTAACCTCTTCTTTCTCCTCTTCAAAGGTGTTACCGCCGGGGGTGATGGTGTCTTCAATTGTGTCACGTGCGTTGCATGTTCCAAGTCTTTTAACTTGTTCAGATTTCCTATCATTGCTTTGGGGACATTTATTTGTTTTAGTCTTGCTTTAATATACTTCCATCCTGATGGTGAGGGTCTATCCCACTTTCTCACCAGATCATGGATAATGTCTACGATATTCGATCCCTGTACCTTTGCTCCTTCCACAATGATCTCGCCAGTATCGGTCCATTGTATGGCGGGGTCCTCATTCAATAGATTATAAAGACTTAAACCTTTATTCATCAATGTATGTGGGAGGGTGCTCTTTAATACATGCTCGATATGTTTTGTGGCCGACCCATCA
This sequence comes from Bathynomus jamesi, assembly GCA_023014485.1. Taxonomy (NCBI): domain Eukaryota; kingdom Metazoa; phylum Arthropoda; class Malacostraca; order Isopoda; family Cirolanidae; genus Bathynomus; species Bathynomus jamesi. The sequence continues at coordinate 357,195 of JAJOZX010000935.1, forward strand.
ATCTTTGGTTGGTCAGCTCTATCGTTGGACATATATCCTATGTCACCATGTCCATCGTTCCCCGTTCTGTGCCTAATAACCACGGGAATCTCTGTCGGGTTCTTATAATTTTCGTACTCGTGAAGAAATTTCTGCAGAGCTTCTTGATATAAGATTCTTTTTTCATCAGGTGTTTTTTCACTGTTTAATAGGGCTAGCAGTTCGCTTACCATTCTTTTAAACCTGCATTAACGGGGATCTAGATCCGTGTCTGGATTCTTTGAACTTTGCAGTGAAGCATACACCTCGTGTGGAATCACTACCACTTTCTTCATTATATTAATCTAGTCAGTAAAGGACCCAAAACTGAAAATAAGATGGGTAGGAATGACCCTCTTCTTTGTACAATAATTCGTTTTTTCTTCCCTACAGTTTGACTTTTACGAGCGAGTGCACGTATTATGTTCTTGTAACGGCGTAGGCGAGCCTTCTGAGGTGGTTTCATTGATACATTGCAATTTATAACGTTAAGACAGAATTCACAGATGCACTTTAAAAAGTCGGAGTCGATAGTTTTAGCAAACATCTGCTGCATTGCTCGGGGCAGTCGATGATAGATTTTTATTAATTCACTGTATTTCTTTAGCCTCTTTGTCATTCTGGAATATACACCGTTTCAGGCTCGTTTGGAAATATATTCGTTCTTAGAAGCACCCTAAACGTGTTTCGCGGATGAAGGTCGCAAAGCAAATATCCGTAACGCGGGCTTGCAGCTTCTTTATAAACTTCCAAACACTCCTTACGTTGATTCGGGAACATTTGATTGGCTAATACCCAAATTTGTGATGCATCTCTACGTTGCGCGAATAAGACTAGATATTGTGTATTTAACGACACGTCGCCCATGTATCTATTTTTGAAAAATAGATTCTGATTGATGAAGAACACGTTTATGTTAAGATGGTGAGAGAATACTGTAAATGTCTCGGCAAACGTTTTATCCATCTCCAGCATGAGATCGTCAATTACAATGACTGTATGTTCATTTCCCTTTAACGAATTAACATCATATACACCTCTGTGGAACAAAATATCATCTTGGTACTCGTTGAACATTGATTGATACGTCGAATAGGACCATATAACTTTATGCACAAATTTTGAGAACATCTCTCCCTTTTCTTTAATGATTTTAAGCATAAACAGTTTTACCACATCCTGTAGGTCCAGATATAATACATGTGGATGGGCTCGTCAAACTGAATTTTTCTACAGTCTATTTCTAACACGTCACACTCCTAAGTGGGTCATTTACAAAATATAATAACTATTTAAGTGCTACTCCTTATATTCTACAGTCTTGTTTTTCTCTTCTCCCACAGAACCGTGAATCGACATTACAGATGACCCCGACGAGAGTGTAGTTGTGATCACAGAATCTTTCCCCGCCGACGAATCCTCACCAGCGATACCTGTAGCACGCGACAATTCAAAGCGGAGACATGATGAAGAGCCATCCACGTCATGTCTAAAGCGCGCAAGGATTGCGCCGTTTGTTGGACCACCAGTGGTAGAGCCCCAACCCTCTATGTCTTACGACACAGCCCCCACAAATAAAAATATATCTCCTTATTCCTGTACAACTCCGTGTATATCCTCCGCAGCAGCTTCTCGCTCTGTTGACGATGGCATAACGTTCGAGTTGGTGCGTACCGATCCCCCTACCCCAGTTTTGACTAGAAATCGGTATATAGTCAGGGTTGATCCTAGATCCGTGTATAGCAATGGTGTTGAACACGGACTACGGCGCATAGTTGAGCGTATTGTAGAGTTTGCCCTTCAGAACCACGACGAACGTGAAGTCAGGACGATGCTGTCTTTTGGATTCGGGTCAGATGACGGAGATGTAGATGATTTTTGGGTAGTAATACCTTTCAGACATTTGGCAGCTGAAGATATGAGAGTATATATTAGGCCGTATAATGCAGGCCTCTCAAAGTAGTATAGCCTTCAATATGGACAACTTCACGGTAAATATTGACCGTGTATTCCGTGTTGCGGGTCATAGCGCCACACCTTATACTCTTAACTTCAATTCTCAGGCTATTTATAAACGGCATATAAACGTCGATCGTGGTTGCGGCTTTATAGCAGTAGTCTTGGCTCGTATGTTTACTGTATTAAATACACGGTTCAAAAACATTTGGTTGCCTACGGTAGTGGAGCGTGCCCGTAAACTAGCTGCAGACTGTAAACTTGAGTTTGACTGTGCTATGGGTCCTGAAGAACTGATAAGGGTAGAACAGGAAGTGAATGTTCGCATAGCTGTATTTGGACTGGATGATCGTCGTAGAACTGAATATGTTTTTAAAAGCAGTGTGAGAGATCGTACAAGGCCCCTACTTATTTTAGGACTGTCAGAGACAACGTATCTCCCCATCCGTAATAAAAGGGACCTTTACGCGAGTTATGATAAAAGTCGAAAATATGGGCGACATCATGATTTGTGTAAGGGATGTATCGAGTTTGCGGATGATATAGTGAAAAATTGTAAAGATTGCCACATGGTATGTGAGCAGTGTAAAAGCACCAAATGTGAAAGCCGTGTAGCTGAAGCTGAGGAGAGGGACTGTGATGTGTGTATACACACATTTTTCATTTATAACTGTTTTGAGCTCCATAAATCAACTAGCACGTGCAGGAAAATGAAAATCTGTGAATGTGGTATGTTTTCTTTGATGGATAATTGGGGAATTTCAAGCATAAATGTGATGAAATTCACTGTCCTACATGCTATGAGAAATATAAGGCGGATGGAGTAAAGCATGTGTTATATGAAAGATGCTAAGCTTAAAAATAACCATTGTATAACTGTGTACTACGATATAGAAACATAAACAAACGCTGAAACCAAAGAGGTTATTCCACATTTACTTGTAAGCCAGACTATCTGTGATGAGTGTATGGAGATCGAGTGTGATAAGTGTCACAAACTCGGTAAACGTACAAACGTTTTTAAAACGAGTGCCTACGATAGCCCTGTGTCCTATATTGTCAAGCTAGCGGAGAAGTTCAAAAAATGACTGTGTATATTCTCGCCCATAACGGGGCAAAATTTGACACTCAGTTCCTTTATAAGGAGTTGCTTGAGCACGAGTCATCTGAGATATTTACAGGTGACTCCTTGAAAGGAGGCAACAAGCTAATACAGATGCAAATAAGAGGTAATGTACAGTTTAAAGACACTTTATTATTCACACCTTGTAAATTATCAAAGCTACCCAAGGTGATGGGCGTAGCCGCTGAAGTTTCAAAAGGATATTTCCCTCACACGTTCCTCACTAACGAAACTTTAAATTACGTAGGACTACCTACATCAAAACGTTACTTTAACTATTAATGTATGAGTACAGATGAACGTGAAGATTTTGACAGATACTGAAACAGTTTTAATGAATATAATCCTTATAATATAGCTGATGAATGTGAGCGTTATTGCGTGAATGATGTGCGCGTGCTTAGAGTATGTTTCTAGGCTTTTAGAAGGATGTACATAGGCCGTTTCAAATGCGATCCTTTGCAAGTCGCAACCACCATCGCCTCATTATGCTTTACGGTGTTCAAGAATAACTTCATGCCTAGAGACACCTTAGCCATTATTCACAGAAACAATCCCCGCAGTTATGGGCACAAGGCTATTTACTGGCTCATACACCTACAGCAGCAGACAGGTGTATACGTAAAACATGCCCGCAACACGGGTGAAGTACCCATTAAAATTAATGGTCGTGTTTTTTGGGTTGATGGTCTAAGTGAAAACCGTGCCACTGGTGAGAAGACTGTGTACTCCTTTAACGGTTGCTGGTGGCACGGATGCCCCCGTCCTGAGTGTGGAATCGCAGGAGATATCCACAGTAGATCTCCTGCAGAATGTCTTGCGTATACCCGCACCCGCGATCAACTTAGGATCCTAGTTCACTCACAAAGTCTTGTGGGAACATGAGTATGATGCACTTTTGTTCTTTATACCCCTACGTGATGAAGAACAATCCGTACCCCGTAGGTGCGCCTGAGAAACTGGTGGGGTCTGACCTACCCACCATCGAAGAGTTCTCAAGAAATTTGAACGGGTACTATTTCGGCCTTTCTTTCGTAGACGTACTCCCCCCTCGCGATTTATGGATGCCCATCTTACCCGTCGTTATCGATCACAAGCTCATGTTTCCCTTGTGCGTGAAGTGCGCAGAAGAGAACAATGGTGATTGTGACCATACAACCCACCAGCGTAAGATTAGAGATGTATATACAAGTCCAGAGCTGGATCTAGCTGTTCGCCATGGCTACAGCATATTGAAGATACATGAGGTGTGGAGGTTTCAGAAGCTACCCAACCTTTTCACGCCATATATAAACGCTTTTTTGAAAGATAAGGTCGAAGCATCAGGGTATCCGCGAAGAGTTGATACCGAAGATGAAAAGTCGGCCTATATTCAACGTTACCATGACCGTGAAGGTATACAGCTTGACTGTTCCCGAATTGTAAAGAACCCTGGCCAGCGCTTTAGTGCAAAGTTGTGTCTAAACAGGCTTTGGGGAAAATTTGCACAGAATACCGGCAAAGGGAACGTTCATTTGGCACAAAGTTATAGTGAAGTCTGGGATTATGCCAATGCTTCCGATAAAGAGGTCATGGAGATCATGAATGTAGGTAATACTTACATAATAAAGTACAACAATACCGAATTGGCCACAGATACCTCACGGGTTAAAAGCATACCTGTAGCCAGCTTCAGAACGGCCTACGCACGCATCAAACTTTGGGGCTTATTGCATTCTCTTGGGCGGATGGTATTGTACGCTGATCCAGATAGTGTGATACTCACAGAGAGGGAGAAAGAAATACATGCCTCCTATTGGTGAATTCCTCGGAATCAAGGATGAGTATGGAGACACCGCATACGCCGACTCTTTTGTCTCAACAGGACCAAAAACTTATGGGGTACGGGTGAGGGTGGGGGAGGATATGAAATATATCGTGAAGGCAAAGAGTATCACTCTCAAGCATGCGAATCGGCGGGTCGTTAACTTTGAATCGTTGAAAGATCTAGTGTGTTTGGATGATGATGATGATGAGGGCGATCGGCCGCCCGAACTAACTGTAGACACCCACAATTTTCGGGCGAAGAAGCTGGGGGGCGTGAAGGAACTTAGGGGTACAAAGTTGTGCCGTAACACCTATAGGAAACGTTACCAGTTACCTGGTACTTATCATACCGTACCCTTTGGATACCATAATCTTTGATGTGTCTATTGTTAACTTATTTATTACACGTGTTTCTAAATATACATACCTTGAGTATAATCTTTGATGTGTCTATTGTTAACTTATTTATTACACGTATTTGTAAATATATGTATATATGTATATATGTATATATATATATATATATATATATTATATATATATATGCCTTGAATATAATCTTTGATAAGTCTATTGCTAACTTATTTATTACACGTATTTGTAAATATATATACACCTTCAATATTTCGTTTATTAAATAAATCGTGTTTCACTTAGCGTTTCAATTTCTCCTTTGTGTGTGTATGTGTGTGTGTGTGTGTGTGTGTGTACACAGGAGAAAGTTCTAAGCTCCGCCCACTGTAAGACCAGTAACGTGAGTCATGCTACTACCTGGGATTCCCTGCGTGCTCAGTTGATCGCAGTAAGCCCTGGACATCAGACGTGTATTCTCCAGCGTAAACAGAAAATAGTAATGGCTAACTTTAATATTGCGTGTTCAACGTTTATGAAATGGTATTCAGCAAAATGTCAAGATGTGGTGGATACTGAAAAACTCCCTATTCCACCCTCCTTTGATGCTTTTAAGGCTACATTGAATCGTGCGAAGGAGCAAGATGTACAAGTACAAATACTCTATGGCTATTCTGGTGAGAGCATTGTAGGATTTCGTGGGACAAGTGATGTATTAAACTATGTTGTAGGACTAAACTTTATAAAAGCTTACATATACCGTGAAGTAAATGAAACAACACCTGCAGAAGAGAAGCAACGGATATGGATAGTGAGCCTTGTTGATGAGTGGTGTAACAAGCGATATTATGTCATGTTACATCATACCGCGTACTCGTGCCCTGCGACTGAGAATGTAAATCTTGTCATCATGGAGAATCTTAAGTATTTTGATCACTATATAAATATATATCATGACGAAGTTTGTAGTGAAGTTGTGGCTAATGCCTTGTGTGTTTTTAACAGACTTTAGAGACGAGTATCGCTTGTTAAACAAAAATGAAAAATATGGGCATATGTTCCTCTCAAATAGTGCGCCGGAATGTGACGATGTTTAATTTGTGAAAATGAACGTGTGGTGAGTGGTAAAACATTAAAACCGTTATAAAATTTGTTTAGTTCGTGAAAATCACCCTGAAGGAAAATGCCTGGTGCGTATTCGGGGAAGTGGGAGTGATAAAACATTAAAACCGATATTACTTCGTGTGTCGCACATAGAAAATTTCTCAAAACACCTGCCCAATATAATGGGATACAACGATTCATGTTGGAACAGCGTCGTACACGTTTCATTAGCTTATGGTGTGACTCACTCCTCCCGTCGAGCCGACGCGTTGCATGTGGCTCATAGTTATCTCAGAGCTTGAACCGAGTGGACGTTCGCTCCTCGAAAACGATGGAACTTCCTTTGGGCAGCATTCTCAACGCCGTGTACGCTGTGTCCGTGACGAAGTCGTTGCCTTTGTTCAGGCGTAAATCCGGTGTCGTTAACTATGTATTGGAAACGGATTGTAGACAGACAAACAAACGGAATGTTGTTTATTTAAGTGTCGAGGAGATGAATAGAATCTTCGTGATAGTTGAGAAGTGGAGTGAAGATCGTTATAAAATTTCTACAGGTGTAGGTACAAGAAGAGAACAGATTAGTGACATCCCCTCATATGCCGTTGTTTGTACGTTGTGTATAAATAACGATCGGCCATGCATTGATATACGGTTGATGTGGAAGAATGCTTCTGATAATAACGCTCTTGTCCCTACGCGAAACCGTTTCATCCTCGACAGATTGTTTGAAATCGTCGGATTCCACAAGCTGAAGCCTATATTAGACGCGCGTGTTAGGGATATGCTTTATTTTGATATGGTTCTTGAATACGCATACACCGCTCTGCTCGATGGGTTTACCGAGTGTAGGGTTGAACAAGTGATAATGGTCTAGAGCTGGAGGATTATTTAAAAAGTTTAGACTCTTTGAAATATCATGAACTTTGGTACAAAGCACTTGATCGGTACAGGGCTGAGCTCACCTACACCGTTCACCCTGAAGAACTATTTCTTTATATAACGAGCAGCTGTTTTAACGACTTAGAAGATTATTTAAACTGTCGCTATGCAGTGTGAAGAAGAGTTCACGATTGAAAATCTTGGGTCGGTAGAAATAAACCCTCGATTGGGAAGGCGTGTTTATAAACTTGTATTAGGCGTTGTGGCTAACGATGAACTCTGTGCGTGCTTTTGATTGTATTCTAGACGTATTTAAAAATAACTTACCAAGCGGTTGTAAAGTGGGAACAAAAATAGTACTGAACGATATGAAGGCCCTCCATATCGAGTACAGGTTCTCTTACCTTAAGCGGTGAAATATTATTAAACCGCGTATACTGCGTAATGCAAAGCAATAACGATATAATTGTAGACTCGATTCTGTGTGAGTTTAGTGTATTGCGCAGTAAAACAAGGTGAATGTATTTATTTTCAATATATTTAACATAATTTTTATACATATTTCGCCTGTACTGCTATATTGATGGCTATACGTTTTGTATTTCTTATTTTTTATTTTGTGCGGTAGAAAATAAAGTATTTATTTATTTAACATAATTGTGTATATATATATATATATATATATATATATATATATATATATATATCCTGTATATCCTGTACTGTTATATTGACGGTTATATTTTTTAATCATATATATATTCCTCGTCCATATTTCTTATACTATTATTTTTTTTTTTTGATCATTCAAATGTATATGTATTTTCTATATATTTATAATATTTAATAAACAGAATGATGTAATGTTGTTTTATTTAATTCTTTTGGTTGTAAACAATTATACCAAATGGCTGGTTACGCCTTCTAAACCTACTGATGAAATTCTAAGCAACTGTTAAGAATTAATTAAATAAATGGCACAATCTGGCAACTCCATCTGATCAAGCCATTTACGCCTTCTAAGCCAACAGTCAATATTATATGTTTTAAATAAATAAATAGCACAATCTGGCAACTCAACCAGTACAAGCCATTTACGCCTTCTAAACCTACTGACGGATTTCTAAGCCAACTGTTAAGAATTAATTAAATAAATGGCACAATCTGGCAACTCAACCTGAACAAGCCATTTACGCCTTCTAAGCCAACAATTAATAGCATAGGCTTTAATTAAAAAAAAAGCACAACCTGTCAACTCAACCTGTACAAGCCATTTACGCCTTCTAAGCCAACCGGCGGATTAAGCCAACTGGCTGATTTACAACTAATAAAACAGCGGCGGGTCGGCTGAAGTGTTAATATGCACTTGGCTCTTGCCGGGTGAACACCTCTCTTCCTTTCTCTCCTTCTCCTGTCTTTCTCTTGGGGGATAACGCCGCCTCCAAGTTTCATGACCCTTGTTGCACCTGCAACAATGCAACATTCCCCTCCCCCCTTTGCAGCATTGAGTTGTTGCATAACCCCCTTCATTGCATACTCCCCTCCCCTTCATTCCATACCCTCACCCCCCTTTGCAACATACACCCACCCCCTTTACAACATTCCCCTCCCCCATTTGCAACGTAACCCCCCTTTGCGACATTGATCATTATCTCTGCAACATTCTTGCACTCGTCCATTTATCGCCCACACTACTCGTCTCAAAACTTCAATGTAAAATTCCTTGTTGATTGTTTGTCCCTGTTGAGCATATTCATGGTGCACAACTCTTCCACAGTAAAAAAAAACAAGTGACATGACCGACATCGTAAGAAATCGCCGCGAAACAAAACACGTTTAACTTTATCGGCTCACCACAGTGGACTGACGCTACACAATGAAGTACAACCATATCAGTCAATTTATTTCGACATGCAGAGACATGTTTAGCACAGTCACAACTCCAAGCGTGACCTTGTTCTAAAAATAAACACCCTGTCCGTATACTTTTTGAACAGACCTCGTATACTCTTCACTGTATTGTAGGAATTCTTACACTGATTTAGCAATGAAATTATGGAACAATCTACCGAATGAATTAAAAGCAATCAGTGCACTCTCATCCTTTATAAAGCGATTAAAATTTAACAAATTCCAAAGCTACTGAAGCCAATTTTATCTTTTCCTCGCTAAAATTCTCATTATCTTTCTTCTATAAAGCTTTCCTTTTAGTTTTCACCACATCTCACACTTCATTATTTTTTGTACCAAGTGTCTAATAAAAGTATATGTCCTAACTTCTAAGTTCCTTACAGTTTTATGCTGGTTTCATTATTCGTTGTATTTAGCTCCTAATATAAGTATATGTCCTAGTGACCCTAGTCTGTAAGTTCCCGTTAGTATTTAAGTCTATTATAAAAATCTATAAAAATCCTGTAATCATAAAAAATTATCTATTATATAATTATATCTAATTAGTAGATTTCGGCCTGTGAAGCCAGTACGCCTGCTAAAGGTAGTTTACAACTGTATATGTACAACATCTGTATTTAATAATGAAATTATACTCATCTATGAAAACTGTATATGTTTGTAAAAAATAAATAAATAAATAAAATTAGAGATGCCTTTCGGAAACATATCTCGTATCGAAGATACATGTTGTTCGGTATCTCATAACCAGTTTAAACAACTGAGGGATTCTCATCAGAGACCCATCTTTGGAACAGTTTGTTATTTAAACTTTTTGAAGGGCTCGCAGAGGAGGACTCGGAACTGTAAGCTCTTTCAGTCGTTGCTTTAATTACTTCGGTTCTTGGGTATCTTCCCAGAATTTGCCAACCCCCTTCTTTTCATTTCTGCAACGAAAATTATCTGACATTCTTTTTCCATTATTATATTCACATTTGACTAAAGAAAGTTATCCAGTTCATTTATGAATTTACTGTAGGTTCGAAAAGACTTCCAATATATGACACACACACACACACACACACACACACACACACACACACACACACTACATATGAGTCATGGTCAGAAGTATTAGGCATTCCATTGAATTTGGTCGGAGAAGAAAAAGGAGTTATTGTAATGACTCATTCACAATAGTAATTTTGTTGAAAAATCGGTCATAAAAAAAAGGGTTGCATAAAGCTGTTTCCAACCATGTTTTATATTAATTATTATTATTTTTTTCAGCATGTTTTATGTAGAATTTTTCCTTGCTCTCTCGGCGAACATTTCTCCGTGAATGTTCATATTTGGTGGAGCTGGAACTGGTCTAAAATTTTATTTGTTTCTGAGTTATGCAAAATTAACATGAAAATATGAGGCAAATGAAGCAATGTTTTTAGTCGTGCACATTCACTACACAGTTATCATTACAGCAGTGTAAAATAAATACGCATAGGCGAAGTAGACTTAAATAAAACTAATTTTATACAGAATAATAGCGTTATACTGGAGTGTGCTATAGTGCCTAATTACTCATACCATAGTTTCACTCCTTTGCTTTAAGGATTGGAATAACGAGGACACAAATGCATAACTGCCACTTTTAAACTTAATGTTTGCATTAGGATTGGCAGAAGCTCCGTTCTGGAGCCACAGCTGGAGGAAGGGTATCTGCAGCCGGAGCTAGACCGGCTCCATATAATACAGGCTGGGCGAGAAGTCCCTATACCCTTAAGATATTAGGAATCCGGATTGTCTGTGTGAGCTTCCTCGTTTTCACAGCATGGAATGATACGTCGCCACGTCCTGTATGACAGCTTTCGCAGCATCTACCGTGTGATTGTTGTAAGTGCAGTAGTAAGAGCATTCTTCAATTCCTCACTCGTCTGGTAGCGCTGTTTTGGCACAATCTTTTTGATGTATCCCCAGAGAGAAGTGCTGAGGTTGGGGCTCCCTGCAGGCCACGTTAGTGGTACTGGAGATGTCGCAAACTCGCAACCGATCCACTTCCTGGGAATGCTTCATTCAAAAAGTCCCTAACTATTAGTGCATAATGAGCCGGCTATGCATCATGACTTACGCCAAGTTCGTCAAGTTTTGGTATGAACCAGTTTTTCAACATTGTCAAATAAGAAACTTGAGTGACAATGATTTAGTTCTGTATTTATTTCTGTATTGGCATAAGTGAATATATCGCATTTAAGTTAGAGTTAGATAACAAAATTTCGGTTAGACATGTTATAATTCAAAAATAAGCATAACACTGGTATGCATCAATTTTGCTGTCAAGGGTTTTGTAAGTGATTCTTATAGAGTTTTTCCTACTGATTTGAATCTGCAATCCGTTTTTCTGAATCAGCTCAGGTTATCCGGCTATGGCCTCATAAGTAAAATAGAATTTTTCGTGATTTTGTCAAAGCGGAATTGGAACAGTAACATCTATCATCACTTGTTTCACTTGTATAATATCTTTTTTTACTTTTCAGGCATATAGATAAAATATTTCATAATGAATAGAGCGTGTAAAAATGATCCCAATAGATTCTGCTACATATGTGGGACGGTTACCATGCCAAATAACCAGTCCCAAATCACTAAATTTGTGAAGACAATGTATAGAGCATACTTTGGAATTAAGCTAGGGGACCAGGACAAAAATTTCGCCCCTCATATGTGCTGCAAGACGTGCATTGAAAATTTGAGAAGATGGAGCAAAGGCAGAGCGAAATCTTTGCCTTTTGAAATTCCCATGATTTGGAGAGAAGGAAAGGATCACGTGACAGATTGCTATTTCTGCATGACAAACCTCCAAGGTGGGCTTATAAATTAATTTTTCTTAAATATTTTGAAATCCTCGTATGAAACTTGACATAATATTCACCATATATAGCATAATATTCACCATAATGTAATATACATACATATTGTTATACAAGTTACATTTACATATACAATGATTGTATATTTTCTTTCTTTTTCATTCATATTGTCCCCGAAGGGACAATATGAATGAAAAAGAAAGAAAATATACAGACTCCATTGACCTATTTCATATCTTACAGACCGCAGCCTTCCCTCACGAGCCGCCACTGTCTGAATGCTTCTTCTATTTCATATGCAAGTTTTATATCCATGTTTCTGTGTTTCTATTTTCAGGAGTTAACAAGAAGAATAAACACATTGTTGTATACCCTGACATTCCTTCTGCTATGAGACCTGTACTCCATGGTCCTGGAATTCCAATACCCTACCCACCTCAAACCCTGGACTTCGATGATTCTGATGATGAATCAATGACCAATGCCAATGACCAGTCCCAGTCGTATATACCTCAAAATACCGCTTCAAATGAGCCGAGGCCTCTCAACCAGGCCAAACTTAATGATCTTACCAGGGATTTAGGACTTTCCAAATTAGCTGCCGAGATCATGGGCTCACGACTTCGAGAGGACAACTTGCTGGCTCCGGGAACAACATTCTCCTCGTATAGGAAACGAGAGGAAGAATTCCGCAAGTTTTTTGCAGTGCACGAAAATACTTCTTCCTTAGTGTACTGCTGCAATGTTGACGGGCTAATCGAATCCTTGGGCCTGCCGTATAACGCATCAGAATGGAGGCTATTTATAGACTCGTCTAAAAGAAGTTTGAAAGCAGTACTTCTCAACATTTGGAATAGGGTTGCATCAGTCCCTGTAGCACATTCCGTACAACTTACTGAGAGCTACGATAACATGAAAATTTTACTGGATGCTCTCGTATACGACCAACATAACTGGAGGATCTGTGGAGATTTGAAGGTAATACTAATATCATAAGTAAACTATTGCTATTGACTATGTTGTTTTTCCAAAGGTTATTCGAGAGCGTATAAGAACACTTAACTTCCCCACAGAAGTGATACAGTCCAATGCATAGATTTTTTTTATCTTATAGAACAAATTCTCTAAATTCTTTAAATATTTTCATTTTTTTTCAGATTGTGGCATTTGTATTGGGAATGCAAGGGGGATACACGAAATACCCATGTTTCCTCTGCAAATGGGATAGCCGAGCGGATGAGAAGCACTATGCACAGCGTGAATGGGCATCCAGAGAGAATTTTGAACCTGGGTCGCATAATGTCGTTTCAGTGCCCCTTGTACCACCAACAAAAATTTTGTTCCCACCACTTCATATTAAGCTGGGCTTGATGAAAAATTTCATCAAATCAATGAATAAGGAGGGTTCAGCATTCCGATATCTCGAGAGTAAATTTCCTCATATATCTGATGCTAAACTAAATGCTGGGGTTTTTGATGGTCCTCAAATTCGAACTTTGATCAAGGATACTCAGTTCGGAAACGCAATGACTCCAACTGAGAAGAATGCCTGGCAGGCATTGAAATCAGTTGTCACTGATTTTCTTGGCAAGCGTAGAAGTCCAGAATACGAGTCCGTTGTCGAAAACTTGATGGAAGCTTTCAAAGCTCATGGGTCGCGCATGTCCATAAAAATGCAGTTTTTGTGGTCCCACTTGGACCATTTTCCTGAAAATTGCGGGGATTATAGTGAGGAACAGGGTGAACGATTTCACCAAGATATCAAAATAATGGAAGAGAGGTACCAGGGAAACTGGGATATCAATATGCTGGCGGACTATTGCTGGTGTTTGAAGCGAGACGTGCCCGAAGAAAAACACAGACGGAAAGCCAAAAAAACTTCATTCCTTCCTCAATAAACTTTTTTCCATATTCATTGTATGAATAAAAGTATTTATTCACACAATGTTTTCATTTTTCACGAGTGTTCTTATAATATTACTCGTATCTACAGTGTTTAAGCTAAAAAAATCAATAAATTTGGGGATAAAATTGGACTTATAATAAATGGCCAATAGAGAAAAAACCTGACCTGATTGAGGAAAACCAATGTCATTTTCGAATTCAGCATGGCTAAAAAAATCAATAAATTTGGGGATAAAATTGGACTTATAATAAATGGCCAATAGAGAAAAAACCTGACCTCATTGAGGAAAACCAATGTCATTTTCGAATTCAGCATGGTCGAATTATATAATATGAGTTGAAAAAACCCTCACAGCAGACAAAAAAATTTCATATGCATACCAGTGTAATATATGTTTAATTTAAGAAAAATATATATATTCAAATTAAATAAATACTTTACCAAAATGTAATTTTTGTTTAGAAACACCAAAGAAAAATTGGTGGTAAAATTTTTATTTCATTTAAAAAACATTATTTGGGAATTATTCAAATGAGTTTTTGTTAAAAACAAAAAATAAATTAAAAAATACTCGAAAAAATTGTTTAAAAACCAGATATGCATAAAACCAATGTACGGTAGCGAATCAGGCGAGTTTGTCTAAAACAATTCGTCTAAAATACAATTTGTCTAAATCAATTTGTCTAAAACAATTTGTCTAAAATAGTTTGTCTAAAATCAATTTGTCTAATAACAATTTGTCTTAAAATACAATTTGTCTAAAAATAATTTGTCTAAAATACAATTTGTCTAAACAAACAATTTAATATAATATGGCATACAAATTGTTGCCTGATGTACAATGCTATTTATTACTTGCCACGCCCCATCTTAAAAGGTTACCTCTTGTGCGGAATAGTACATCGAAATCAGTTATCCCGGAACCCATAACCCGGTTTAGGTTAGGTTAGGTTAGGTTAGGTATATTATGAAATAAAATCAACCCATTTTCAATCTTTTCATCCTCACTCCAAATTTATCAAGCAGACAAATGCATTTCTAGTTATCTTCAGTTATTAGTCAAATTGTATTTTAGACAAATTATTTTTAGACAAACTATTTTAGACAAACTATTTCGATGTACTATTCCGCACAAGAGGTAACCTTTTAAGATGGGGCGTGGCAAGTAATAAATAGCATTGTACATCAGGCAACAATTTGTATGCCATATTATATTAAATTGTTTGTTTAGACAAATTGTATTTTAGACAAATTATTTTTAGACAAATTGTATTTTAGACAAATTGTTATTAGACAAATTGATTTTAGACAAACTATTTTAGACAAATTGTTTTAGACAAATTGATTTAGACAAATTGTATTTTAGACGAATTGTTTTAGACAAATTCTCCTAGACGCGTACGGTAGATGGCAGCCGAATCGCGTGCAGTGTTGCCAACAATGACTAACGAATTCACCCGATACAAACATAATCAAAGTACTGTAGGTTCTTTAGTTACCAAATTATACGCCGTGTAAACTTATTTTCTGATTACCCCTCGTATTAAAATTTTTAATAACTGTGAATACAGATTGGTTACAAATTAATATTTTTAGTTATGTGCGAAAAATATCGATTCACTAAACTTAAATGATGAACCATTCTTTTTAGTTTTCATTCCATGAGTCGTTCTATTTCAATAACATAAGAACAAAAAATAGAACACAAAGTTCTATATATGTTTCCGTTCCGAAGCATATCTGAAAGAGAAATTGCTGAAATTCATATAAAATTTTCCTTTTTAGTCAAACCTTCGGTATGTTTAAAGAACGTAATCATATCTGTTTCTATTAATTACATTTTCTACTCCCATATATTTTAATCAATCTATCAAAGGAAGAAAAATAATTACAATTTTTACAACCTTATTATATGCCTTAATCTGACGTTTCACAGTGATTTTTCATTTATATTAGAACCCAAAGTTAATGATAACACAGGCCTGCGATGGTTTTCTTGCCCAAAATATTTTAGCACTTATATAGTAATTTTTGCACGCAGATTCCAAAAATAATATTAATTTTTCGCCATTACGTACATATTTTTCACAAAATGTCATTATTTCATATTACATATGTAAGTAATTTTCATTAAAATTGACTCAATTAAATTTCGATTAAAAAATACTGCCTATAATTGCTTCCAGATCAGAAGTGACGTCATAGCGTCTTCTTGAACATTCGAGAAACGCACATAAGTGATTGACAATCCACGAGATGAGTCAGTCTGTCTAGTGCGTGCGAGGTTATAGTTCTTTATTATTCAAAGGTGAGCGGTGACTATATTTCTCTTTTGAAATTTGTTTATTTCTCGCTATGGCAACCAGAGGGTGTGTAAATAGCCCTAACATTTTTCCGTTATATTTGTGGAAAATTTACTGTGAAAAAACAAAGGCGAGATATTACAGACTTCGTCAAGAAAGCATACTATGCGTACTTCGGAATGAAACTTGGAGGTCAAGACAAATCATGGGCTCCACATTAAGTTTGCGGTGTTTGTGTTGAACAACTTAGACTGTGGAGCAAAGGTAAAAAGGATTCTTTACCTTTTGGGATTCCAATGGTCTGGCGTGAGCCTAGAAATCACTGCTGTTTTTGTTTATGTAACGTGCAAGGCTACAATACTAAAAATAAAAAGGAAATTTCTTATCCATACTTTCAGTCTGCTATAAGACCTGTTGCTCATGGATCTGGTGTACCTGTACCTACTAAACCAAATACTCTTGATATAACTTCATCTGATTCGATGTCTGATGACGATGGAAACGATGATATTGATTGTTTTCAAATCAAAACATCTAGTGAACCCCAATTGTTTACACAAAGTGAAATTAATGATTTGGTAAGAGATTTGTCTCTCCCGAAGGATTCTTCAGAGATTTTGGGATCCAAACTTCATGCAAATCACTTGCTTTCCCCCGGGACATCATTTTACTGGTACAGAAATCGAGAAAAAGAATTCATCCAATATTTTTCCCAAGAAAATTCACTGGTGTATTGCAGCAATGTTTCGGAACTAATACTTAAGCTAGGCGCTGCAGTCTATGACCCAAATGAGTAGAGACTTTTCATTGATTCCTCCAAAAGAAGTCTAAATGGCATCCTCCTTCACAACGGTAACTTGTATGCGTCCGTTCCTGTGGCTCATTCGGTTCACTTGAAGGAAACGTACGAAAATCTTGAGCTTCTTCTAGCTAAGATTAAATACAAAGAACACGGTTAGTTACTTTATGGAGGCTTAACCCTTTCAGCCCTGAATTTTTTGTAGGGTTAAGTTATGAATGCGTGTATTTGAAACGTTAGCAATTGGCATCTTCAGTCCTTAAAGGGTTAAAAGTGATTTGTATGTTGTTAGGTCAACAACCAGGTTATACGAAGTTTCCATGTTTTTTGTGTGAATGGGATAGCCGAGCAAGAACTCAGCACTGGATAAAAAAGGAATGGCCACGCAGAGTCACCCTGACACCTGGTTCTAAAAACATTCAACATGAAAGTTTGGTTGACACAAAGAAAGTCCTTTTACCTCCGCTTCACATAAAATTGGGTTTCATGAAGCAATTTGTCAAGGCCTTGGACGAAGATGGAGATTGTTTTAAGTATCTGTATGGTAAATTCCTAACTATTTCCGAAGCAAAATTGAAAGAAGGAATTTTCGTTGGTTCCCAGATCAGAAAACTGACTTTGGATGAACACTTTGAAAGAACAATGAACAATCTTGAAAAAGAAGCGTGGATTGTTTTTAAGGATGTTATCAGCAAATTTTTGGGGAACAACAAGGACCCAAATTACCAAAACATCGTGAACAACATGCTAAATAAGTTCAAAGAGTTGGGTTGTAATGCGAGTTTAAAATTACATTTCTTACATTCACACTTTGATTACTTCCCTGAGAATCTCGGAGCACTTAGCGAAGAACAAGGAGAACGGTTTCACCAAGACATCAAAGAAATGGAGAAGAGATATCAGGGAAGGTGGGACATCAGCATGATGGCTGATTACTGCTGGATGTTGAAACGGGATACTCCAGAATTATTACATGAAAGTTGCGATTTGGAGAGAAAATAAAGTGTGTAAAATTTTTTTGATCTACGTCAATACCTTCCGGTGGCGGCGAGTCCTTAAAAATCGAAAAATAGGCCTAACGGGGTAGATTGGAAAATGGTTTTAAAGACTTACAAAATAAACAATAAAAATTTCAGCACAATCTGTTAATAACTTCCGGTGGCGTCTTAGCCGTTAAAATATCCAAAATATTGATTTAAAGCAAGTTTTAACAAGATGTTATAGAAATGTTAATTCCGGTATATTTCTGTGCAAACAACCCTGAGAACACTATTATAGGCTTGAATAAATTAATAGCAGTCATTGAACAATGAACATTATATAAAAATTATATAAAATTATATAAAAATTTTATGTTTTTAGGCCTATTTTTCGATTTTTAAGGACTCGCCGCCACCGGAAGGTATTGACGTAGATCAAAAAAATTTTACACACTATATTTTCTCTCCAAATCGCAACTTTTCCGCACTACCCCCAATCAAATATCGAAAAAAGTGTAAAAACGAGCCGCCCTAATGAACAGGCTCAGATGAACGAAGGATATTTCTTCCGACTCCTGTATAAAACTTGAAAAAATTAGGTTTTATTTAATCCAACAAAAAATAAAGTAAAATAATAATAAAAATGATAATAATAATATTATTATTATTATTATTATTATTATTATTATTGAAAAGAAAACAGAAATAAAAGAAATTCCATGAAAACAAAAACTTAATTTATTTATTATGTAATAAAGTAATACATTTGAAATGCATTATTTTTTATGCAAAATAAAAAACTTTTCAGCCTCTTCTTTACCAAGTACCAATAAAGAAACATTTTAATTAAGTTTATGACATTTAAGAAAGAAAAGTCACAAATTACAACTCTTCTTTCATTATATTATAAAACGGTACTACTTCAAGAAGAGTACAGGGTGGGCAAGAAGTCCTTATACCCCTAAGATATAGGTTTTTTCTTTGCAGAGTCCCTTTACCCCATACAATAAAGGTTTTTTCTTTGTAGGATTTAATAATGGCAGATCAGAGTTCATGCAGCATTGACGAACGTATTATCACAAGCACATGGGTGCATGAACGTCAAAACATAGATGATATAGTAGGTACCATAAAGAATAATTTCAGTGGAAGATTTAACAAAGATCCACCAAGTAAAATGGCGTTGCTTCGTTGGTGGAAAAAATTCCTCGACACTGATAGCATTAAAGATTTACCACTTACTTGTAGAACACCAACCAGATAAGAAATATGTGCTGCAGTTGAAGAATCTATAAATTGCTCACCCTTGAAATCAACAAGGAAGAAATCTTCAGAGCTTGGCAACGATGAAAGACCATATGAAAAGAAAAGACTTGAAAGTTAGGCCGTGGCGTGCTAATTTTTTCAGTGAACTGACTGATCATGACAAGGAAAACGGGAAAACATATTGCGAGGAAATGCTTCGCATCTTCACAAGTCCTTCCCGAAGGAATGTTTTTCAGCGATGAATGCGGTATTTATCGCAGTAGCCGGTCACGAAACACCTTCATTCGGTCGAAAGAAAATCCTCATGTTGAAGAAATTGAACACAACCCGCCTCATGTCATAATGCGGGCAGCATTAAACGCTCAATATGTGGTTGGTCCATACTTTTTTATGTAAACTCTTATACCCTTACCGGGTTCGAATCGTTTTCCCTGAGATATCCACCACACTAGAGACTGTGTGCATCACACAATGAACAGTCTTCTTGCAACGCCACTCAGAGTTATGGGTATGCTTGATAAAATGGGTATTTATAGTTTTGTTCTACATTACAATTTTTTTAAATAATTTCTTTAGGTGAAAATTTTTATATTTGCATTAAAGCGCAAATACTGACTGAGGGGAGTGGAGCTGGAAAAGTCGGAGTAATGTAATGCCAAATTCAACTAATGAAACTAAATAGTCCAAAGCTGGGCACTTGCGGGTTTTTTTGCGGTACTGCGGTACTGCGGTACTACCGCACTACCAAACCGGTACCGCATAACGCAGTACCGCAAAGGATCGCTGAAAGTACAGCAGTACCGCTACCGCATTTTTTGCGGTACTGCGTTATGCGGTACCGGTTTGGTAGTGCGGTAGTACCGCAGTACCGCAGTACCGCAAAAAAAACGCAAGTGCCCAGCTTTGCAGTAAATACTATACAATCTGAAATCTGAAACCGCTATATACTGTATATATTTCTATAATGTTGGAATTTTCGAATTATTTTCGTAGCACAACCGCTGTTCGCAATAGCTATAATGTCGAGTACGGTGTTTTACCTCTCTAATACTAATCACTGCAGAGCTGGGCACTTGCGTTTTTTTGCGCGTTTTTTTGCGGTACTGCGGTACTGCGGTACTACTACCGCACTACCAAACCGGTACCGCATAACGCAGTACCGCAAAGGATCGCTGAAAGTACAGCAGTACCGCTACCGCATTCAAATTTCCCGCGGTACTTCCCGCGGTACCGACCAACACGGTAGTACCGCAGTACCGCAGTACCGCAAAAAAAACGCAAGTGCCCAGCTCTGCATTTTAAAAACCAAAACCAATGATTACTGATTAGTAATCAGTAATCATTGGTTTTGGTTTTTAAAATTTTATTGTTGTCATCAAAAAGAATAAAATAGCCAAAGAAAGACAAAATATTACAACTGGTATTATTTTTATGCTTTTCAGAAATTTTAAGTTTCTAGGCGAACTTTTTTCCGAAATTGTACATAAAATAAACCGCAAGTCCGATGGGATTCTTGCTGCTACGCTCCTATTCCTTCGAATTTTCGGCCGTTTACTATACATAATTATGGTTTAGTAAGATCTCATTTATTTCAGACAAGTGATTCTGATATGAAGATGCTTCGCCCTTGTATTACTTTTACTTTTGCGTTTATTATGAGAACTGAATTTTGTAGCAGTTGTTTTCAGCTTAAATTACCCAATACAACTGTAAAAACTGAATTAAATTCTTATTGTAATCTCTGATAGGCGTGTAAACATGTAAACAGCTTAAAAAAAACAAATAATTGAGATAACTGATTCAAGCGCAGGGTTTTTTTTTATATCCAATTATAGAAACTGTAATTTGAACTACGATTTTTTGGTTCCAAAGTTAAATTTTTAAATATTTTATACGCATTAGCTGTGCAGGTCGAGGTTGTCACTTTAAATGTTATATGGTGTTGAAAGAAAAAAATCAGCTCAGGGACAAAATTATTTACTTTTCTGAATTATGAAAAAGTTACACCTAAAATTATTTTTATATATATATATATTAGGGCATTCCGAAAACACGAAGTTCGAAATCCAGCAACGCACATATGCTAAACTGGATCCATTTGTACTACAAAGAAACCACACAAAAAATGGTCTTGATAGTCTCATTCCTTCCACTCCCCCAAGCCCCTTGTAGGTTTGGGTCAACTTGTAGAGCGTTGAAACAGCGAGTGTATTGATACGAGCACACAATCGACACGAGCACATGAATAGCACTACTCGTCCCCAAACACACACACACACACACACACACACACACACAACCACTTTCCGTTCATCAACCCATCCCCACTAGGTGGGCATCTGCTGCCTGCCTACAAACTGTGTTATCAGTCTGACGTGTCGTACCACTACTAATGAGTCTTATTTGTTTCACACATGGCAACAACATGCAAGCAAGTGAGTTTGTGGCTTCTCGGGCACCTCAGGGAGGAGGATTTCTCTTCCATGAGACAGCTTCCCACCATGGGTGAAGTTGGAAAGCGTCTGTTTTTCATCCAACGAGTCACGAAGCAAAGCCTTCCAAGAGCATGTAGTGATGTGGCCGAAGAACTCATGGAGGTGTGGACAAAAGCATCGTTGAAGACATCCCACAAGCCATACATTGTTGCCAAGCTCAAAAAGCTTCACGAGAGGTACGTGAAGTTGTCTAATCACAAAGATCGACGAACGGAAACACAGCGAGCTCATGGACAACAGTTCTTGTTGGACATGGAGACCTTGTTTGATGTTGCTCACTCTGAAGCTGGATCTTCGAAGACAAATAAAGAGGACTGCGACTTCCTTAAAGACCAACGGACAATGAGAAAGATGGTCATTGGCCCAGAAGACGTTGCATTTGCCAAAGCATACAAGGCCAAGGCAATGAAGCAGGAGAACGAGGAGCGACGACGACACAAGTCTAAGGAGGAAATGAAACGAATACGGGAGCCGGAGCATGCAGAGGCAGATGCAGAATTGACTGGCAGCTCGTCGAGCTCCACCGAGTCTTCGGGAGAGGAATTCACTCAGATCAGCCACCGCCTCCGCCAATGTGGCTCTCAGCCAAAAGCCATGATGATGGACCCTCGCCGGGTTATCGATGACCCCCAGTTCGTCGCGGCCCTTGACCGGACAAATACAAGCGTGCAAAAAGCCATACACATCGTCGCTCCTGCCCTGTCAGCAGCTGGGGTGAATGTGTGAGAATTGACGTTCTCAGCGACCTCCATTCACGGTGCCAGAACCAAAACACGACACAGAATTGCCGAGGACATTAAGACCAACTTTGACCCCCAGAAGCCGTGCATTCTCCACTTCGATGGGAAGATCCTTCCCGACGAACGAGGTGGTAAGTCGGATCGCTTACCCATCGTTGTATCAGGAGAAGGCTTCGAAAAGCTGATGGCCATTCCAAAAATTGCATCAGGAACCGGAAGAGCAATGGGAGATGCCATACTCACCGTGCTGGACAATTGGCCGAAGGTGAAACCATTCATTGCAGGAATATGTTGTGACACAACGGCAGCAAATACAGGTCTCCACACAGGAGCATGTGTCACAATTGAAGAAGGCTTGCAGCGTCCACTCGTCTTCTTCGCTTGCCGCCACCACACTCACGAGTTGGTGGTCACTGCAGTCTTCGACAAGTTATTTTCTTCCTCTGGCCCGAACATGCCTTTGTTTGCTCGCTTCAGGGATTACTGGAGCTTCATTGACTAGGGCAGCTACCATCCCTTTGAAGATGACCCGCAAGACCCTGACCCCTTGCAGACTTTTGTCTCTGATAACCGGAACAGTGTTGTTGAATTCATCAGTGCCAGACTTAGTCAGAAGCAGGACCGGGATGATTACCAAGAATACATGGAGCTGGCGCTTCTCTTCTTGGGGGCAACCGTCCCTCCAAGGAAGCAGAAGAAGAGTCTCTTCCGCTATCCCGGAGCATTCCAACGAGCTAGGTGGATGGCAAAAGGAATTTATTCCCTCAAGATCTTCTTGTTTCGGAGGCAGTTTTCCCTAACGCCTTCGGAAGAGAGGGCGCTGCGACGCATCAACGTATTCTCCACTGCGATTTACCTTCGAGCGTGGTTTGAGGCACCCAGTGGCGTCGATGCTCCTCGAAACGACATCGAGCTCCTCCGACAGCTTGAAGGATACAAGACCAAAGACGAGGCAGTTGCAACCATTGCGATAGCCAAGGCTCAGACCCACCTCTGGTACCTCAGTGAAGACCTTGTTGGTCTCGCCTTTTTCTCGGATAAGGTAGACAATTTGGAAAAGAAGCATATGCTTAAAAATCTCCATGAGGTCCCTGCGCGCAAGAAGGGGCTAAGAAAATTCGAGTCAAAGTGCATGAAATCGCCGTATCTACTCACTCTCCCAGACTTCGTGACTAAACGGACTGCTAACTTCTTCAAATGCATGGGACTCAAAGTTCCCCACTACCTGGAGGACCTGGTGGCGATGAAGGAGAGAGTTAGGGCCATTCGGGTCGTCAATGACTGCGCTGAGCGAGCGGTGAAGCTCGCAACTGACTTCAACAGCTCGATCACCCAGCGCGAAGACGAGAAAGAATTGGCATTCCAAGTGATCGAGCATCATCGGAAGACCATGCCCAGTGCAAAGAAGTCCCATTACATATGATCCCTATGGATATGTTGGTAAATTTTTCATTGTTTTCTTAATGTGTTGAAAAGATTAAGGTTTCTGTTAATTGTTTTGGATGTAAAGTTACGGAAGTACATTTTTTGTTCAGCTGATTCCATAATCTCCCCAATAAGACTTGAAGGAGGCTCTTCGGGGACCAGTAAATATTACTCAAATTGAATAAAATTTTGTTTGTGTTGTTCAGTTAATAAATGGACTTGATTAAATATGTGTGGTATTGAATTCCAAACTTTGTACATCACCCCAAGAGCCGCAGAATGCCTAAGTAATGGTAAATGACAAACACTAGTTTTTTCTTTTTCATGGTGTTAGCACGACGTGGGCAACGGGTCACTCGCAAAGAAGACCCCACAAAATATAGCTTCCCTCACCAGCTATCTGCAAAGCAGATAGGATCCAGCTTTGGGACAGGATCTAGGGGGTTACAGTTACACCTAGCCTGTTATATCCAGAACCTCAATATAAGCAAAAGACTCGTTGCATTCGCGTCGGATTAAATACAGCAAAGAAAAAAGAGGTAACTACTGTATTTTTAGCCCAAAACCAAAACTTAAACCTCAACTGGCAAAATTGAGCGTCCACTTTTCAAGGCACATAACATGTCTGTTTCATGATGGGATTGAACTCAGAATGGTACCCTGAGTGACATGTTACTCACGATGGGCAATCCCATCTTGAAACGGACATATTATGTGCCTTGAAAAGTGGACGCTCAATTTTGCCAGTTGAGGTTTAAGTTTTGATTTTTGGTTAAAAATACAATAGTTACCCCTTTTTCTTTCATGTATTCAATCCGACGCGAATGCAACGAGTCTTTTGCTTATATTGAGGTTCTGGATACAGTAGGCTAGGGGTAGCTGTAACCCCTAGATCTTGTCCCAAAGCTGGAGCCTATCTGCTTTGCAGATAGCTGGTGAGGGAAGATATATTTTTGGGACCTCTTTGCGAGTGACCCTTTGCCTACGTTGTGCTAACATCATGAAAAAGAAAAAACCAGTGTTTGTCATTTACCACTACTTACACGGACTACAGTGGATTTAATTTTCCCATGAGAGTTCCTTGGTCCATGCATGGTCTGTGTGTATCATGAAAACTTCATATATATATATTAACAGTAAATTTAACAATAATTTCAGATTAATTTCTTTTACAGTTAAAGATTAATATGAATCTGAAATTACTGTTAAAATTTCTGCTAAAATTATAAATGCATAAATAAAATAATAGCCGTTAATAATGGATGAAAACATCTTTTATCTATAACTTTAGAAGAAATTTTAACTTAAAATTTCTATGAACTATACTAGTGGATACAGAAATTCTCAGGTATGAACATCAGTATATAAATTATAAAAACAAACGTGACAAATCATTAACTTTTTTGAGGGTTAGATTGTTGGGGAAGCAAGGAAATTGTCAGAGCTACACTTACTCATCGAATAATCAATAAAATTGAACTCTTACTGGTTGAGAGCTAATTTATGGGGTTTTATTCTGGTTAAAACCAGAAGTTTGTTTATTACATCTAAAAGCACACCTTTATCTATAATTGTTTAAAATAGATTTTGATTACGAGTTAACCAATAACGTTACAAATGACCCGCATTGCATGAAATTCAAAAGTTTACATCCAAGAAGCTCATTTCTCAACAACGTTAGAGTGAGTGCACCCGAAGGGTTACCCGAGCCAGAGCAGAAACAGCGGCCAAAACAATTCCACCCGATGCCAGCGGTCGGGAGCGAGCGAACCAACGTCACACCGCTCGGAATCTACCATCGTAACCGCTGAGCTTCCGGGCTCCCAAATATAATTAAAACAAATTAAAATTACCTTTCTCCTGTTCACCTTTGACTAAACGCGTAACATTTATTATAATTCGTTATCTTCTAGAGTTACTTTCGCTTTAATATACAGGGTGTCCCAGAATTAACTATCTATTTCAATGAAATCGGACAAATTTTTAAAAAACACTTTTATTTATGTTTATCATGTTTAATGTGTTAAAAATGTATAAATTTCTAAATTTTTTTCATAATTTTATTTTCATAATTTTTTCATTATCTGGTCCAATGAAGACCGTCTGAAGTCATAGAATGGCAAAGAGACTCTCCAAAAGTTAACGTGTGGCTTGGAATGACCAAATCCAAAATTTATGGCCCATTCTTCTTTGCGAAAGCAACTGTAACAGGTACCGTCTACCTTGATATGCTTCAGCAGTTTCTCGAACCACAGCTTCTTGATGATGGCATTCTTGATAATGTTGTGTTTCAACCAGAAGCATTGATCTTTTGGCGATAAACCTTTGTTTTTATGAAACCCCATGCAAAGAAATCCAGGGGTGTCAAATCCGGAGAACGCGGAGGCCAAGGTCGAGGTCTTCCACGTCCAATCCACCGATTCGGAAGACGTCTGTTGAGGTATTCTCGAACAATTAGAGCATAATGACATGGTGCTCCATCTTGTTGAAACACAACATTATCAAGAATGCCATCATCAAGAAGCTGTGGTTCGAGAAACTGCTGAAGCATATCAAGGTAGACGGTACCTGTTACAGTTGCTTCCGCAAAGAAGAATGGGCCATAAATTTTGAATTTGGTCATTCCAAGCCACACGTTAACTTTTGGAGAGTCTCTTTGCCATTCTATGACTTCAGACGGTCTTTCATTGGACCAGATAATGAAAAAATTATGAAAATAAAATTATGAAAAAAATTTAGAAATTTATACATTTTTAACATATTAAACATGATAAACATAAATAGAAGTGTGTTTTTAAAAAATTTGTCCGATTTCATTGAAATAGATAGTTAATTCTGGGACACCCTGTACTTTAGAAAATTCTTCCTTTTATATACAGTAATCTATAATCTATATCTATATCTATACTTATAATAAAAGGACTTGTGTGTGTGTGTGTGTGTGTGTGTGTGTGTGTGTGTGTCTGTTCCAGCCATAACTCCAAAATGGAAGCAGTTACAAACATGAAACTTCACACACATATTGATTAGGTCCTCAGGTTGTGCACCTGGGTGTTAATAAATTAAATAATTAAAATTACTGGGCCCGAAGGCCTCAGCACCGAGATTAAACTACAGAAAAGAACGCAGCCGTGTAAATTTTGAGCTTCACACTGTGTCAAGATTTCTGATTCTTAAGATTTTCATGACTAATTATTTGGTCGATAAAACTATAGAAAAGAACAGTCATGAAAATCTTGAGCTTCACATATAATTAAAACCAGCGGAGCGACCGAGCGTTGCTGGGGCGGATGTTGAACGCCTATATATATATATATATATATATATATATGTGTATATATACAGTGTATATATATATATATATTTACAGTATATGCCCAGAGTTAGGTTAATTGAATGCCAGGTTAGGTTAATTGAATGTCCGGTTAGGTCAACTGAATGCCGGGTAGGTTACCTGAATGCCCAGTTAGGTTAATTGAATGCCCGGTAGGTTAATTGGGTCTTTTCCGTTTCATGTAGTTTCCGATTTTGTTGACAATAAGATATGTAATGTAGATTTTTACGCTGATTTAAAAAATGTGTCTTTCTGTGGATAAATGAGCGGTTCAAAAGTTATGTTTGTTGTAATTTTGTATTAGTTTAAAAACTTCTTCCGCAGCTTATTATCCCATCTTTACATGGGGTCGCTGTTTTTGGTTCGTCTTCTCCACTCTCCTCTGTCGTATACCGCGTCCTCCTCCAAGTCCTTCTCCCTGATGTCCGCCACCACACAGGCCCTCCATCTCGTTTTCGGTCTTCCTCTTCTTCTCCGTCCCGGCAACTCCATCTCCAGCACTCTGCGCCCCACATACTCCTCCTCTCTTCTCCTGACGTGTCCATACCACCTCAGCCTGGCCTCCTGCACCTTCTGAGATGCTTCCGCCACCTTCACTGTTCCTCTTATATGCTCATTTCTGACCCTATCCCTCCTCGTCACTCCACATCCATCTCAACATCTTCATTTCAGCCACATCGATTTTTCTTTCATTGCTCTTCTTCATTGGCACAGTCTCCATTCCATACAACATTGCCGGCCTCACCTCTGTTTTGAATACCTTTCCCTTCAGTTTCACTGGGACCCTCTTATCACAGAGTACCCCTGATACATCTCTCCAGTTCTTCCACCCCGACTGTATTCAACAGTTTATCTCTCTCTCTGCTCCCCCCTCTGCATCCACTGTTGACCCCAAGTATTTAAAATACTCCACCGTCTTAACACGCTCTCCACTCAATGTCACTTCCCCTCCTCGGTCCTGCTGCACATCACATCTCATATATTCGGTCTTCTTTCGGCTAATTCTCATCCCCCTACTTTCCAACGCCTCTCTCCAATTTTCCAACTGCTGCTCCACCTCCTCTTTCGTCTCCCCACTCAACACAACATCGTTGCATACATCATGCACCACGGCGCCTCCCCTCTAATCCGGTCCGTCAATACATCGAATACCACATTGAAAAGGAAGGGGCGATCCTTGGTGCAGACCAACTTCCACCCCAAAGCTCTCTGACACACCCACGCTACTCCTCACCTTAGTTGTTACTCCCCTGTACATCCCCTTGATCAATTTAACATACTTCTCCGGTACCATCTTTTCCCTTAAGCATCTCCAAACTTCCTGCCGTGGTTAAAAACCACTGGTTATTAGGTTAAAAACTATAACAATACAACTGAAAACTAATACAAGAGTTATTGTATTCTTTAGTAATATTGGCTTATGTCACTAAGTATTTGTGTGAATAGATTTCGATCGTTATTTTTCTGTCCGGTTAAGTTAATTGAATGCCCTGTTAGGTCAACTAAATACCCGGTTAGGTCAACTGAATGCCCGGTTAGGTCAACTGAATGCCCGGTTAGGTCAACTGAATGCCCGGTTAGGTCAACTGTACGCCCTTGATGATTGGTTAGGTTAAGTCGTGATATTTTCGTCAGTTTTAACGAAAATATCGCAACTTAACCTAACCAATCGTCAAGGGCATACAGTTAACCTAACCGGGTATTCAATTAACCTAACCTGGCATTCAGTTGACCTAACTGGGCATTCAGTTGACCTAACCGGGCATTCAGTTAACCTAACCTAACTTTTTAACAGCTCATTTCTCCAATAAATGACTTACATTTTTTAAATCAGCGTAAAATTCTACATTAAATACCTTATTTTCAACAAAATCGGAAACAGTACATGAAACGAAAAAGATCTGGTTAATTGAATGCCCGGTTAGGTTAATTGAATGCCCAATTAGGTCAAATGAATGCCCGGGTAGGTTAATTGAATGTCCGGTTAGGTTAACTGAATGCCCGGTTAGGTCAACTGAATACACGGGTAGGTTAATTGAATGCCCGGTTAGGTTAATTGTACGGCCTTGACGATTGGTTAGGTTAAGTCGTGATATTTTTGTTAGCTTATAGCGTTCAACATCCAGCCCGGCAACGCCGGGTCGCACCGTTAGTCTATAATCTTCTATATTATAATAAGAGAGCTGTCCGTCTGTCCGTCCGTCCGTCCGTCCGTCACACTTTCAGAAATTGTGAGAAAAAATTGTGAGAAAAAAATTCAGAAATTGTATTACGGGCGGCAATGTGAAGCTCAAGATTTTCATGACTGTGTTCTTTTCTGTAGTTTAGCCTGTCTGTTTGTCTGTTTGTGAAATTTATCCCGGGCAGTAATGGGGGAAGGGTGGGGGTGGGGGTAATGGGGGATGGGTGGGGTAATGGGGAGGGGTGGGGGTAATGGGGGAGGGGGTTAGCCCCCAAGTTGCATGAATGGGGGTGAGGAGGTTTTGGGAGATACCAGATTCAGAAATGTTGACACAATGTGAAGCTCAAAATTTTCACGGCTGCGTTCTTTTCTGTAGTTTAGCCTGTCTAACCGTCAGCGAAGCGACGGGAACTGTACTAGTAATAATAGTAAAAGGACGTGTGTGTGTGTGTGTGTGTGTGTGTTCCAGCCGTAACTCCAAAATGGAAGCAGTTACAAACATGAGACTTCACACACATATTGATTACGTCCCCAGGTTGTGCACCTAGGTGTTAATAAATTAAATAATTAAAAGTACTGGGCCCGAAGGCCCCAGCACCGCGATTAAACTACAGAAAAGAACGCAGCCGTCAAAATTTTGAGCTTCACATTGTGTCAAGATTTCTGAATCTTAAGATTTTCAGGACTAATTATTTGGGCAATAAAACTATAGAAAAGAACACAGTCATTAAAATCTTGAGCTTCACATATAATTAAAACTAGCGGAGCGACCCGGCGTTGCTGGGGTGGATGTTGAACGCTATATATCTTGAGTATACGCCCGGTTAGGTCAACTGAATGCCCGGTTACGTTAATTGAATGCCCAGTTAGGTTAATTAAATGCCCGGTTAGGTTAATTGAATGCCCTATTAGATTAATTGAATACCCGGGTAGGTTAATTGAATGCCCGGTTAGGTTAATTGTACGGCCTTGACGATTGATTAGGTTGAGTCGTGATATTTTCGTTAAAGCTAACGAAAATCAATCACCCGGGAATCGAACCCGAGATCATCCGATTGCCGGTCAGATATGCTATCCACTACACCAGTGATGGCGAACCTATGACACGCGTGTCAAAGGTGACACGTTGCTGTTTTTTTGTTGACACGCCTAAACTGACATTTCTATCGTCCAAAAGTTAAACAAAAACTATAAAGAATGAAAATCGATCAAATCAAGAGACGTTTTAAATTTCATCTAATTAAATAGGAAATGATTATATATATTTTTTTGTAAATAAACATTCAATTCTCTATATTTGATGGCTATTTAATTACATATTACTGTGGTTGGATTTGAATTGAAATAAATCACCATTATAAATAGTATAAAATTAAGCATTAATTTTGGCTGGCAACTCTGAATTATATATTCATAATTCAGAATTGGCAACCCTGATTTCTTCTTTCTCTGTCTTTAGTCGAGCCATGGCGTCGCTTTACACGGGCATTTTGATTTAATGAGTCTAATTAAGTCATTATTAATCACTGTTGTGTAGTGTTATGTTTCATTATTAATTAATATTAAGTGTTTGCTGGTGTTAATTATTAGTATTAAGTGTTATTGATATTATTGTGTTGGAAAATGAAAATTTATCTCCATTAACATTATTAACTGTGGTACCGTTGAAACTAATTAGGCTTAACGTTAATTCATCGTTTTACTTGTTCTAACATCCATTTGCACATTAAATATTTGTGTTAACGATTTTGAATTGCTATTGTTTTTTAATATTTCAGTCTTATCATAATGGCGGAATCAGTAAACAAAAAATAAAATTGTCAAAGAAAGGAAGCGGAAAGAGTTTCCAAGATTGGTGGACTGAAAAATATGGCGTTATTGATACGAAAGACAAAGCTCTATGCATTCTGTGTAGTGAAACAGTTGTGAGCAGAACTTGGAATGTAAAAAGGCATTTCGATACTAACCACCAGTGGCTTCTAGAAAAAAGTGAGCAAGAACGTAAAGAATATATATTGCGAATGTTAAAAGATAAACAGTCTCAATCAGACAATTTACTTAAATTTGTAAGTGGGCCTTCAAATTTAGTGTGTGCAAGCTTCAGTATTTCACATACTATTGTCCAACATGGAAATTCACTTAGTGGTGGAGATTTCGTTAAGGAAGCTTTTATGAAATGTGCACCATTTTTATTTGGTGACTTTCAAAATAAAGCAGCTATTATTCAGCGTATTAATGAATTACCAATTAGTAGAAATACTGTTAAAGATAGTGATGAAGATGAACTCTGATATAGAAAATCAAGTGAAAAAAGACTTAAATGCATGTGATTTCTTTTCTATTTGTCTCGATGAGACCACCGATGCTACGTCATCGGCTCGATTAGCTATTATTGCTAGATATCCCAGTGGCAATGCAATATATGAGGAATTACTTAAGTTAGAAAATTTGCCTCTGAATACAACAGGAGCAGATATATGTGAGGTTATTGTTAGAATGCTTCGTGATAAACAGATAGATATGCCAAAAATAGTGTCAGTTACGACAAATGGTGCCCCAAATATGGTTGGACGAAATGTTGGATTTGTGAAACATTTTACAGAAACTGTTGGTCATCCGCTTGTATGCTTTCACTGTATTATACATCAAGAGGTATTGTGTGCAAAGGCAGGTTTAAAAGAAGTTAATGATGTAATGGCAGTTGTGACAAAAATAGTCAATTTGATAGCTTCACGGGCTTTGCCAAACGAGAATTTATGTCACTGTTAAATGAAGTTGATTCAGTTTATAATGGATTACTTATGTATAATAATGTGCGATGTTTAAGTCGCGGTAAGGTACTTGAACGTTTTGTGGAATGCTTAAATGAAATCAGACTATTTTTAAATATGAAAAATATAGAACAGTTTCCTCAATTAACTGATGTGGCTTGGCTCAGTAGACTTATGTTTTTCACTGATCTGTTATTACATCTGAATGAACTCAATATTAAATTACAAGGCTTTGGAAAAACTACTGATGTAATGTTTGGCTTGATCAAAGGCTTTGAAAGCAAGCTCAACATTTTTAAACGTGACTTGGAAAGTAGAAGTTATACGTACTTTCATAGGTTGAAGAAACATTTTGATAAAATGAAGTGCCAAGACAGAGACGACTTGGAACAAGCTCGAGAACAATTAGTTGAAATTTTAAACTCTATAATTGAGCAGTTTTCAACAAGATTTGTGCAGTTCACAGAGTTAGAAGGAACAATAAATTTTATAAAATATCCTGATAAAGCTGTTTTTACAAATCTGAAGTTAGATTTGCTTGACTGGCTAGATTTAAATGACTTTGAAATGCAGTTAGCAGAGTTCCATTCCAGCTCTATTTGGAAGCAAAAGTTTATTGATCTTAGATCTGAGTTAGAAACACTCGAGCGAGACCTCTTGCAGGGATCTGTGAATAATAATTCTGACAATGAAATTCTGAAAATGTGGAACTGGATCCCGGAAACTTTTGACACTCTTAAAAGACTTGCCAAAACTATACTGACAATTTTTTCATCAACTTACTCCTGCGAAACTTTGTTCTCAACTTTGAATAACATCAAAACGGACAAGAGAAACAGATTGGTTGATGATGTCAGTGCTGCTTGTGTAGCATTAAAATGTACGAATTACACACCTGCTATAAAAGAGCTTTCTTCAAGAGTACAGCAACAAAGTCACTAAATAACAGGTAAAATTGTAGTTTTTATTTTAAAACATTTTATTGTCATTTATTTTTATTTTTCCTATATTGTTCAAATGAGCTAGAATAGATAGTTTTATTATTATAATTGCGATGTTCCTTTGATAACAGTGATCGTTTATGTATGTGACACGCCACTTGAATATGATCACGAAAATTTTTAATTTTTGACACCCAGGGTTGAAAAGGTTCGCCATCACTGCACTACACCATGGACCTCGATCAATCAGAAGTCGTAATTCTCCTACATACGAGGTGGGACCTCATTTTTCATTTGTTCGTTCTCCCTCCTCATCTTGTGCGGAACGCTCTTCTATACAAGCATCGTTCTTTACATATATATATATATATTAACGTAAAGAACGACGCTTGTATAGGAGAATAATCCGCGCAAGATGAGAGCGAGAGAAGGAAACAAATGAAAAAAGCGGAAGATCCCGGGTTCGATTCCCGGGTGGTTACCTCATTTTTTCATTTGTTTCGTTCTCTCGCTCTCATCTTGCGCGGTTTATTCTCCTATACAAGCGTCGTTCTTTACGTTAATTATATACTGCGTGTTTGCAGTTTATATATATATATATATATATATATATATACACCTTTAAAATGTTCCGTGTGATTGATTCCTTATTTCACGAAGGTCAAGCATGTTACCCCTCTTTGTCCCCCCCCTATATATATATATATATATATATATATATACGGAGCGACTTTTTATCTGTATCCTTTATTCATGAAAATAAAACTGACGTCTCTTATTGAAATTATATTTAAAAAGTTTAATGAATAGTTTAATACGTTGTTCTTTTATTTTAATTAATTAATACATTTAATGTTAAAAAAATTTAAGATATTTCTCTTTCGGGGATATTCTACTCTCATTAATTAGAAAAGAAAACTTTTTCCGATGCTTTTAAATTAGTTTTCATTACAATTCTACATTATGTAATGAGAGAGAGAGAGAGAGAGAGAGAGAGAGAGAGAGAGAGAGAGAGAGAGAGAGATAAAATATTTATAATGAAAATTATGATTTTTATACCATACGAATATTTGTTACATAACATGCCGTAGTTTTTTTTCGAATTTTCTTAACGAGAATGACAAAACAATCGTGTTCTTTAGCAGACGATAAGCGAAGCATTTCTTGATCGATATTTCTTGATATTCGTAGGTTTAATTAATAAGAAGTTCGAGTCATTCAATATTTCCTTCGCATACATTTTGTTGTTACATTTTCTTTTAAAAATTTCTTATCACGTTATTTTAGAATTTTAACTTTTATTAAATATTTGTTGTAGTTCCCGTTTTCCATGCTACTACATAGGAAATCTTTTCAAATACTCTCATAAAAGAACATGTAGTCTAGTCTATCCATTAATAACACTGGTATGCATCAATTTTGCTGTCAAGGGTTTTGTAAGTGATTCTTATAGAGTTTTTCCTGCTGATTTCGAATCTGCAATCCGTTTTTCTCAATCAGCTCAGGTTATCCGGCTATGCCCTCATAAGTAAAATAGAATTTTTCGTGATTTTGTCAAAGCGGAATTGGAACAGTAACATCTATCATCACTTGTTTCACTTGTATAATATCTTTTTTTACTTTTCAGGCATATAGATAAAATATTTCATAATGAATAGAGCGTGTAGAAATGATCCCAATAGATTCTGCTACATATGTGGGACGGTTACCATGCCAAATAACCAGTCCCAAATCACTAAATTTGTGAAGACAATGTATAGAGCATACTTTGGAATTAAGCTAGGGGACCAGGAAAAAAATTTCGCCCCTCATATGTGCTGCAAGACGTGCATTGAAAATTTGAGAAGATGGAGCAAAGGCAGAGCGAAATCTTTGCCTTTTGGAATTCCCATGATTTGGAGAGAAGGAAAGGATCACGTGACAGATTGCTATTTCTGCATGACAAACCTCCAAGGTGGGCTTATAAATTTATTTTTCTTAAATATTTTGAAATCCTCGTATGAAACTTGACATAATATTCACCATAATGTAATATTCACCATATATAGCATAATATTCACCATAATGGTAATCATACATTTACATATACATATTGTTATAGAAAATACACTTACACATACATATTGTTATACAAGTTACATTTACATATACAATGATTGTATATTTTCTTTCTTTTTAATTCATATTGTCCCCGAAGGGACAATATGAATGAAAAAGAAAGAAAATATACAGACTCCATCGACCTATTTCATATCTTACAGACCGCAGCCTTCCCTCACGAGCCGCCACTGTCTGAATGCTTCTTCTATTTCATATGCAAGTTTTATATCCATGTTTCTGTGTTTCTATTTTCAGGAGTTAACAAGAAGAATAAACACATTGTTGTATACCCTGACATTCCTTCTGCTATGAGACCTGTACCCCATGGTCCTGGAATTCCAATACCCGACCCACCTCAAACCCTGGACTTCGATGATTCTGATGATGAATCAATGACCAATGCCAATGACCAGTCCCAGTCGTATATACCTCAAAATACCGCTTCAAATGAGCCGAGGCCTCTCAACCAGGCCAAACTTAATGATCTTACCAGGGATTTAGGACTTTCCAAATTAGCTGCCGAGATCTTGGGCTCACGACTTCGAGAGGACAACTTGCTGGCTCCGGGAACAACATTCTCCTGGTATAAGAAACGAGAGGAAGAATTCCGCAAGTTTTTTGCAGTGCACGAAAATACCTCTTCCTTAGTGTACTGCTGCAATGTTGAGGGGCTAATCGAATCCTTGGGCCTGCCATATATCGCATCAGAATGGAGCCTATTTATAGACTCGTCTAAACGAAGTTTGAAGGCAGTACTTCTCAACATTGGGAATAGGGTTGCATCAGTCCCTGTAGCACATTCCGTACAACTTACTGAGAGCTACGATAACATGAGAATTTTACTGGATGCTCTCGTATACGACCAACATAACTGGAGGATCTATGGAGATTTGAAGGTAATACTAATATCATAAGTAAACTATTGCTATTGACTATGTTGTTTTTCTAAAGGTTATTTGAGAGCGTATAAGAACACTTAACTTCCCCACAGAAGTGATACAGTCCAATGCATAGATTTTTTATCTGATAGAACAAATTCTCTAAATTCTTTAAATATTTTCATTTTTTTTCGGATTGTGGCATTTGTATTGGGAATGCAAGGGGGATACACGAAATACCCATGTTTCCTCTGCAAATGGGATAGCCGAGCGGATGAGAAGCACTATGCACAGCGTGAATGGGCATCCAGAGAGAATTTTGAACCTGGGTCGCATAATGTCGTTTCAGTGCCCCTTGTACCACCAACAAAAATTTTGCTCCCACCACTTCATATTAAGCTGGGCTTGATGAAAAATTTCATCAAATCAATGAATAAGGAGGGTTCAGCATTCCGATATCTCGAGAGTAAATTTCCTCATATATCTGATGCTAAACTAAATGCTGGGCTTTTTGATGGTCCTCAAATTCGAACTTTGATCAAGGATACTCAGTTCGAAAACGCAATGACTCCAACTGAGAAGAATGCCTGGCAGGCATTGAAATCAGTTGTCACTGATTTTCTTGGCAAGCGTAGAAGTCCAGAATACGAGTCCGTTGTCGAAAACTTGATGGAAGCTTCCAAAGCTCATGGGTCGCGCATGTCCATAAAAATGCACTTTTTGTGGTCCCACTTGGACTATTTTCCTGAAAATTGCGGGGATTATAGTGAGGAACAGGGTGAACGATTTCACCAAGATATCAAAATAATGGAAGAGAGGTACCAGGGAAACTGGGATATCAATATGCTGGCGGACTATTGCTGGTGTTTGAAGCGAGACGTGCCCGAAGAAAAACACAGACGGAAAGCCAAAAAAACTTCATTCCTTCCTCAATAAACTTTTTTCCATATTCATTGTATGAATAAAAGTATTTATTCACACAATGTTTTCATTTTTCACGAGTGTTCTTATAATATTACTCGTATCTACAGTGTTTAAGCTAAAAAAATCAATAAATTTGGGGATAAAATTGGACTTATAATAAATGGCCAATAGAGAAAAAACCTGACCTGATTGAGGAAAACCAATGTCATTTTCGAATTGAGCATGGTCGAGTTATATAATATGAGTTGAAAAAACCCTCACAGCAGACAAAGAAATTTCATATGCATACCAGTGTAATAAATGGCCAATAGAGAAAAAACCTGACCTGATTGAGGAAAACCAATGTCATTTTCGAATTCAGCATGGTCGAATTATGTAATATTAGTTGAAAAAACCCTCACAGCAGACAAAAAATTTCATATGCATACCAGTGTAATTAATCCAGTCTATCTATTATTTGGAATTTTCGTTTATCTATTCACCCCTTCCATCCAGTCATCTATCCCTCCATCCTTACTTACATTAACCTAACCAAACAAATCCTACATTTAAAGGGATAGAATTTTCCTCGAACTGTTATAGAGAAAACATTAAACTAACTAAACTTATCTAACCTAACTAGCCTAACTTAACTTATCACTACATTTGTACATCTACCTACCATTCACATATATATATCTCCATCAGTTCAACCACTCGCACATTCAACCATATATTCATACACCTATTCATCCATTCATACTATCCAACTATTCTAACTGAAATGTGTATCGAAAGAAAACAAAATTACATGGAGCAATATTTTCTTAACATACGAGGTTAATCCTATAAATATGTCTAGCAAAAAACATGTTTGAATATTTTGAGAAAATCCTTCAGCTTGGTTCGATTCCTCAAAATGTCTTTCATAGAGAAATCTTTCCTCTTAGTTCATTCTCTTCCTGCAGCTCGATTTTCTCTAACCGTAATAGCTTCATTTTCATGAATCGCACGCGTTCGATGGACCGGAAGGAACAATACCTTTCATGGGTTATTTGAGAACACATTCCTGCTCTTTCTCAGAACCTCTTTTTCCCGCAAGGCTTCTCTCCTCCCCTTGTCACGGCTCCTTTGAGCGTCACTGAACCCTATCTCCGACGAAGTTGCGTACGTTTTACTTGAAGACAATGGAAGAAGAAAGTTTACGGGGTTCTCCATTGGTAAAATAAGAGTTAAAACCGAAGCTCATTATCCCACTCAAACATTTACAGTATTTGCTGAGCTGTGACTCATCCATATATACAGGCGTCAAAGTTTTGTCTCGTATACTGCCGGAAATGCGGACCAGAAAATTTTTAATGTAATCAGCATCAATTGATGGTGGCTGGTGCCATATTGTCCCATTCAAAACTGTATCGTATTTCTTGCTCAGATAGTACTAGAAGTAACACTTGTTGAAAACAAAAACATAAGTACTTTTACATAACCTAAATTATTCCTATTATTACTTGTCTTATTTACTGCATCAAACCTAACTAAGACCTATCCTTACTTCAGCTCACCTGTTCCTAAGTTATCTTTAACCAAACTTATACTGTCACTGACTAAACACGCGCTATTAATCTAGCACTACCCATTCTACCCATTATTTCTAACAGAGATCAGGGTTTTTCTTAAGAACTTTGTAAAAAACTCTATTCACCGAAAAGCTACTCTCATTCAAATCTAAGTCATTTATGTTACACACGTGAACTTTCGGTCAAGCAGAAGCAAAATATGTAACAGTCCCATACAACGTGCAAGACAATAACAGTCAGAAACAGTATTTTTCTAGTTCTCTACCTAACTAACCTAATTTAACCTTTCCCTACCTAAATTGACTTAACCTAAAGTGCACCAGCTTGGTTTAACCTAGCCTAACCTCAGCTGCAACCTAAGTTATTTCTATCATTGCCTGTTTTATTTACAATTTCAAACCTAATTGCAACCTAGCCTAACTTCACTTCCTCTCACCGTTCCTAAGCTATGTCTTACCAGTTTTAAAGTTTCACCTCATCACAAAAGTTTATTTCCAACTAACCTAACATACTAAGCTAACTTTGCCTAATTTGTTATATCCTAGCCTCACCTATCCCGTCCGTAACCATCCGTAATTCGGTCTAGAAGCTACGATATGGTCACATCAAAGCACCACTAACAGTAAGACTAGCGAGATTAAGCGACGGCAGGTCTCTTCAATAGCTAGTCTTACCTAATCTAACCTACGTAACCTAAACTATTCTAATCTAACCTAAATAACCTGAACTATTCTAATCTAACCTACGTAAGTAACGTAAACTATTCTAATCTAACCTAACTAATCCAGTCTGCCATAACTATACTTAGCATACATTTACAAAAATAGATTATATTTTTATTCGACGGGGGCGGTTTTGCGCAGGCTGTTTTTAACGGCACGCCGAGTTACGCGAGTTACGTAATGGGCTAGCCTAATTAAGCCCAGACAAGATAAATAACTACGCCTTTGATATCATAAAAATTATATAAGTTATAAACAAAATATATAAATATATATTCCCCTTCTCTCAACCTTTTATATGCTTCGTGTGATGACTCCTTACTTTTCGGAGGTCAGATTTGTTGACCCGCCTCTCGAGTTCGCCTGATGAAGTAGAGAGTTGCTTTCTTGAGCTTTTCGTTTCACGTATCCGGGTACACCCGGTTCATCTGGGATTGGCTTGAGCCAGGTGTCTAGTCTTCTTTTGAGGACTTTCCCGGCGACACCTAAGTTCTTTGGAGAGTTGGTTGAATAGTCTTGGCCCTCTGATAACGAGGCTATTTTCCTTCAGTGTTTATGATTTAATTCGAAAATGTTCTATGGTTAATGCCTTTATGTGCATAAATTCGTATTGAGAGCAGTCTGGTGGCAGTACCAATGTAGGTTCTGTTCTCCATTCGAAACGGAGAAGAGAAAAAAGACAAACAACACCAGACCGTCTCAGAGACGGAATTTGGTCTTCTATGAGAAAAAAGGAACCGATTGTAAAAGGGTTTTCAAAAGCACTTTTAAAATCTATGACAGGAAAATAATGTCGTAGAACATTAGTAAATTGCTTTGTAAATGATTTATTAAGATACCCTAAATGTAAAAAAGAGATATATCTCCTGCTTTTATTAACAGTAGGAATTAGAGCTTTAGGATGGTAAATAGATGATAAAAATATGGATACATGGCTATAAAATGATGAGGCAGAGTAGCCGCTTTTATAAAAGTAATCTTTCATCTATTCGATTTCATTATGGAAGATGAAAGAGGACGACGATGGAAAAACACTTAAAATAAAGAATGGGAATGGCATTAATTTTATATATGGAAGGGCAGTACCTGCAGAAGTTAGTTCCCAATTGTGTAACTCTTTTTTTCTGTATACAAAGGTGGAGAAGTCACTTTGGTTCTTAGAAACAAGGACATCCAAAAACGAAAGTGAATTATTATTTTCAACTTCTGAAAATTGATATTAGCGTGCACAGAGTTGATGTAACTTTAAAAATGTTCAGTATGCTTTTAGTCTTCGAAAGAGGCTATGGTATCATTGACGTAGCGTCGGTAGTATTTGGGTCAAAAGTTCAAAACTGTGGGAAACAATTAGCCATAATGGCCTTATCTAAATGTACCACAAAGATGTTGGCCAGAGAAGGGCCAAAGGGTGACCCTATGGCCATTTCATCAGTTTGGAGATATATCGTATTGTCAAAGGTAAAATAGGTATTCGAAACAGTGTTTAATTATTTTCTCAATTAAAACTGTGAAAACCATGAAAAAAAGTATTCGGGTCCGGGAACAAGCTCTCAAGTATAATCTGCATTGTTTCCTGGAACAGAACACTAGTAAAAAGGGGGGTCATATCATAACTAACCCCAAACTATGATGAATTTTTACGTACTATTTCCTAAACAAAGTTGAAGGAATTCCTTAAGGAGAATTGATTGGTGGCAAGATGAGATATTATTCGAATCAAATATTTTGTAATTTTATAAGTGGTCATATTAAAGGCAGCTGAAACAAGACGAAGGGGAACATTTGGTTTATGTATCTTCGGTAAACCATATAAGCCTTGGCTAATCTTGGTTTTGCTTCCGTCCAAATTGTTCATTCTGACGAAGGTGAAGTTTGTTGCCCCGCTTTAGACAGTAGAATCCGAATCACGACCCACCACGGGTGGTGAGAAATTACAAGGTCTTCGCCCGGACTCGATCTCACGACCTCCCGATCAGCAGCCCATCCTCTTAACCACTAGGCTACCCAATGTATCCATTTATTTATTTACAATTTTTATTGTATGGAAAGATGAACAGCTGGAATTGCTGCGCGCAGCCTGCCACCACCGGGAATCGAACCCAGGGCCGGTGGATTCGTAGTCAGCGATGCTAACCACTATATCACCGAGGCCCTTAAGGATCCCAAATTGGATCCGGCAACTGAAAGGAATAGACTCTTTTCCAAATGGACGACCACATCGGATTTAGCTGAAATTTTTATTATACATATATCAACAGAAATAATATTTTTTTCATGGAGAAATGTGCAGAAGGTAAAGTAAAATGAAAAAATTGAGAGAACTAGTTTGCATGCTGCATGACCGTTATCTAGTTTACACTCCTCATGACGCCCGGATACGAGGTTGGGGTGCGGCACACGGTTAATTGAATGCCCGGTTAGGTCATTTGAATGCCCTGTTAGGTCAATTGAATGGCCGGTTAGGTCAACTGTACGCCCTTCACGATTGGTTAGGTTAAGTCGTGATATTTTCGTTAAAACTAACGAAAACATCATGACTTAACCTAACCAATCGTCAAGGGCGTACAGTTGACCTAGCCGGGCATACAGTTGACCTAGCCGGGCATTCAAATGACCTAACCGGGCATTCAGTTGCCCTAACTGGGCATTCAGTTGACCTAACCTGGCATTCAATTGACCTAACCGGGCATTCAATTGACCGGGGGCAACTCACAATTAGATAGATCACACCAATGCAGTAGGGTGTGTCGATTTTAGTAAAGTCAACAATTCAAAAGCTACTAATGCTCAAATGATGTCATATTTTCTAGCAAACTTGGAAATATCTTTAGTGTTGTTTAAAAAAGCCATTTACCTACTTATATTTGACCATAAAGGTATGAAATATAACCTAAATATGACTGTAGCATCGTATATCAATGTGCCATTGATATGTGTGGTCAACTTTGGTTATTTTTGGTGTGCAGTATGGTTTCTAAGTTTCACATAGTCACAAATGCTGGAGTTTTGATTGTGAATGCATGTGTTTTCCCTCCTTTTGGACAATTTTGATTACTTCGTAATGTAAATATTGTGTAATTCAAATTATTCGAAATGTTATGTGTGACCCAAACTTTCTGTATATTTTGATATGATAGATATATGAAATTGTCATTACTTTGAATAATTAAGTCTTGTACCTATAACAATACAACCTTTTATCTGAGCTTATAGGACGATATTAAGAATTTCAATTAACTTAATTTTATGTAATGATAATCAGTAGGCCTATCCAAATTTCAATGACATTTCTTTTGTTCACAGGTCCACAGGATGAGTCAGAAAGAAATCAGAACCCGAAGCAAATCAAGTTGTCACCTAAGTCATTTGGTGGGAACTGGGAGGGAACTTCCCCCTGCTGAACTGCCCACAGCCAGAGATTTGCTGCGGTATGTTTTGTTGAGGAGAGAGAGATGAGTGAGGAAGACAGGAGGAATTACCCAGTTAATGACCTGATTAACAACGGCATTGTTCCAGGGCTACTGGCTCAGTGGAGAAAGGCCAACGCTCTATTCACAGGACCTGTAATCAACACTGAGGTCAGGATCAGGGCTAAAGTGAAGGCACTGTGGGATGAGGCAGTGAAGGTGTCCATTGGCAATGTGAAGCTAGAGGTCAAAGATAGGTTCATGATGAAACTGGACAAATTGGTGGACATCCTGACCTGTCACTGTGTGATCAAGAGCTGCAGTGAGCTTGGGTGCAACCCTGTCTGCAACAGTGAGGTTCACATTGACTGCAGCTGCAGGAGCGAGCAGAAGATACCAGTGCAGGAGTTTGTCTTCATTAAAGGTCAGAGAGAAAAGGTGGGAAGTATGGGGGCACACCAGATGGGTCTAGCTGATCACCCTGAGACCAAGAGACAGGAAGCAGTGCTGCAGAGACAGGAGCAGAGAAGGAAGGCCGAGGAGAAGAGGAGGAGGAAGGCAGAGGAGTCAGCGAAGAAAGAAGAGGAGTTGAGGGAGGAGTCACTGCTGGAGATGGAGTTGGAGGAGACTGGAGATATACTAGAGGAGGCAGGGAAGAGAGAGGAGGACGAAGACTTCATACCAGAGGCTGCGACAACTTCTTCCTTGCCTGTGACTAAGAAGAAATACAACACTGAAGATATCACCAACATAGCTCTGGCTAGCTTCAGACATCACACTGGGATGAGAGAGACTGCAGAGATTGCCACTGCTGTCTGGATTGATGCTGGGCCTATCACAGAGTTTGACACAGCACTGGTGATTGACCACAACAAGGTGAGGAGGGCTCAGGAGAGACTGACTA
Source organism: Bathynomus jamesi (assembly GCA_023014485.1). Lineage (NCBI taxonomy): Eukaryota > Metazoa > Arthropoda > Malacostraca > Isopoda > Cirolanidae > Bathynomus > Bathynomus jamesi. The sequence goes on from JAJOZX010000935.1 coordinate 400,819, forward strand.
AGGAGCTGGTCAAGAAGTTTGATGAAGAGATTAGGGAAAATGGCATCACCTGTATCTTCTTTGATGGGAAAAGAGATGACACCAAAGTGATGATGGAAGCTGAGGGCAGTGACAGGCAGTTTCCTGGTCTTATTAAGGAAGAACACTACACAGTGTGCAATGAACCAGCTGGGAAATATTTGTGGCATTTTGTACCAGAGGAAGCTGCAGAGGAGAGAAGTCATGCCGAGGTCATTGCTGATCATCTGGTGAATGAACTGGCTAAGAGAGAGAGAGGAGCAGACCAGACCCTTTTGGCCATAGGAGGTGACAGTACTAATGTGAATACTGGCTGGGAGGGAGGAGTAATGTATTATGTGGAGGTCAAGCTTAGCAGGAAGTTGGTGTGGATTGTCTGTGACTTGCACACTGGGGAGCTGAGTCTCAGACACGTGGTGACTGCACTGGATGGCAAGACACTGAGCAACAAGTGGTCTGGGCCCCTAGGGGAGATGTTAGACACTGCCACTGAGCTGGAGATCAACCCAAACTTCACGAGGATCACTGTTGGTCCTCCTCTACCCCATCTCAGTCAGGAGGTAGTCAAGGACCTCAGCACAGACCAATCATATGGCTACAGAATCATCACTGCCATCAGATCGGGAGAGGTACCTCAGAGTCTAGCTCTCCTGGAGATTGGGCCAGTCTGTCACAGTAGGTGGGTCACAACGGCTCTAAGGTTCTGCAGATTGTGGATTTCAAAACATGGGCTAAAGGGTAGGAACCTGAAGAATCTGAGGATAATTGTGGAATTTATAGTGGGAGTCTACATGCCAAACTGGTTCAACATCAAGTTAAATCACAGCTGGGTGGAGGGTCCCAGTCATGTACTGTACCAGCTGGAGCTGCTCAGAAGTCAGAAGAAGGTGATAGGAATAGTGATGCCTACAGTGAAGAGATCAGCCTGGTATGCACACTATGAGGCTGTGCTATAGGCCATGCTGTGCAGTGGGGTGGAGGAGGAGAGGGGGGAGGCAGTGAAGAAGATACTGGAAATCAGAGGTGAAGGAGATGAGGACACACAGGTAGGAGGTTGCAGTGTCAGACCCAGGAAGACTCCTGACATCAACCCAGATGCCACCAAATTCTCGGAGTTTATTGACTGGAACTCTGGCGTGACTGAGCCTCCTCTGACAATTCCCCCTCACCACTGCTGCAATCAAGGAGTTTTTGGATAGACCACTGGAAGTTCCTGCATGGCCCTCACACACACAGTCAGTAGAGAGGTGTGAAAGGATGACAACTGAAGCAGCACAACATGTTTACTCACAAGAGAGGAGGGAGGCGTATATCAGTGGCCAGGTGGCCAGTAGGGAGCTCATGTTCAGGAACAAGAGCAAGGCAGACATGGCATCCTTGGCAAAGTTCAAGAAACCTATCTATATTTCTAAGTTTTAATATTGAAATACAATCAAAATGTCTTTAACTGTATGTAATGTATGTAAAACATAGTTAATATACAATAAAAAAAATACTTGCAAAATTTGCTGATTTTTCGTAAAGTTCCACTTCAAATATAAGTAGCTAGGAGTGGTCAAATCTGGATTTTAAAGCCATATTTCGATTTAGCACACAAAAATGCATCATTTGGTCACTAGTGGTCTTTGAAAATATAAAGATTTCACTTTGCTCCCTAAAATTGACACACCCTACCACTGCATTATATCACATGCTCACACTACAACAATAATATTCAGACTAAACTAGGTCTGAGCAGGCAACAAATAAACATTAATAACAACAACAAAAATTACTGTTTATGCGAGTTCGTATGGAGAAAAAGGGTTTATTCAACAAAATACTAAGAGACATTATAAATTTGGTACTTACTTATTAACGGGGGCCACCACATATTGATGATTGGTTAGGTTAAGTTGTAATATTTTCGTTAGTTGAAAATTTCTAATACACCATATTTTTTAAATAGCAATATTTTTAAAAATATTTACAATGATTTTTATTTCAAATATTTACGATTAATACATGTTACACATGAGAAACATTTGTTTCTGGAGGCCAAAAATTTGTAATAGCATTAAGAATGAAATTGAATGGATCGTGATCATGTACCGACTGTCGCCACATAAATTCAGAATTTTTCAACTAACGAAAATATTACAACTTAACCTAACCAATCATCAATATGTAGTGGCTCCCCGTTAATACATTAGTATAAAAAATTTTCCTAAATGAATTACTATTATTTATTCAGTAAAACAATTGCTTTGTTAAATACTTGTTAAATAAAGGATTTCTTATTTTATTTTTTGTCTGTTAGCATGGAAACCGTCATGCGCGCGGCAAACTATTTCTCTCTATTTTTTCATTTTACTTTACCTTCTGCGCATTTCTCCATGAAAAAAATATTATTTCTGTTGTCAGGACATTAAGATACATGTATAATAAAAATTTTAGATAAATCCCGTGGGATCGTCCATTTGGAAAAGACCCAAGGAATGATATGTGTTGTCATCAAATTTGTCGAAATCTTCGATTTAACGTAGAAATCTATTTATTTTGTGTTCTATTCTATACATACTGTAATTCTGAACGGCGAGTCAGAGATTAGTTTAAATTTGCTACGGACTAAAAGGACTGAATTCGTTTTTTCCAGATAATCAATAAAGTTTAACGAAACCACGAAATTTTTTCCCAGAGATTTCAAAATATTCCTCTCCTCGGTAGTAAAAAGAGAGCGAAGAGACATTCAATCAGGACAAATGTAGAAAATAATTTTTGAGGTAAGAGCATGAAATGATCTTTAGATTCATTAAAACCATTTAAACTTGGGTGTAGTTTAACATCCGATAAAAAGTTTTCAAAAGCTAGATAAAACTAATAGAAATTAGGTTTGAAATTAAGTAGAAAAAAATTCAAACTCGAAGACAAGAGGAAAACTTCACATTTGGAAAGAACGCAAATCAGTAAAGTTAAAACTTTCATCATTTGAGTCACAAAATCTAGACCTAATCAGATTAAGTTTCTTTAATTATCTGTCATGCGGTTTAATTACATGTGAGACGCTTCTTAACATGCTATGACACCAACAGATTTTAAAACAACAGTAAAGAAATTAAATTCTATCTTTTAATTTAGATTTAATTAATTCAACATTATTTTTATGTTTAGAAATAAAATTAATTTTGGTGTTTAATAATTTATCTCGAGTTTCCCGACAAAAGTGGCGGACCTAGTATGTTTCATGGACTGCTCTCGATTTTCCTACGAAATTGCAAACAAGGGCAGTCGATGACCCTGATTTTGTTTCTGCAATCGGTTTTCTTGAGAAACCTAACCTGACCTAACCTAATCTAACCTGACCTAACCTAACCTAACCTGACCTAACCTAACCTAGTGACATGTGGAAGGCGTACGAGGGCATTGATCAACTCGCTGGGTACAACTATTCGCATTACACTGTTAACCACAGCATGAACTTTATCGACCCATCTACCGGAGCTCACACTGAGCAGGTGGAAAGCTTGTGGAATTCATTGAAACAATCGAACAAACTGCAATGCGGAACAGATCGCGACCAACTTGACTCGTACCTTTGTGAATTTGTATGGCGTAAGCGCCACACCAGCTCGGACTTATTCAAAAAGATGTTGGAGTGTATTGCATCGTTTCAGTAAATAAATTTATTCAATATCCAATAACATTTTTCTTTATCATTTCTCAAGAAAACCGATTGCAGAAACAAAATCAGGGTCATCGACTGCCCTTGTTTGCAATTTCGTAGGAAAATCGAGAGCAGTCCATGAAACATACTAGTCCCAAAGTGGCTACTATACAAGGACTTACGATATAGTTTGAAGTATATAAAATTAGGTATCGTTTCATTTAACCGGCAAGTTTCCAGAAATTCCAAATCCTCTATAGTTTTGGACAATTTTTTGGCATGAAGCCTCATAACAGCTAAAATTTCTGACAGCGGGGTCTCCGTAGTTGTGACACGTGAAAAATATTTATGATGAATAAAACCACGAAGGGAAAAGAAATAACAAAGTGGTGCTCAAGCGCTTTCGTCTAATGACATCCTCAGGAACACTGGAGTGAAAAGAGAGTTCAAGACTATATATAGGTTACAAATATATATATATATATATATATATTATATATATATATATAGTAAGTGTGGAAATAAAAATTGTGGGAGGAGCAAACACATTTGTACGGAAAACTAAATTTTAGCCCTTTGCCCGAAATTCAACATAAGTTCAAATGGCTTGTTTACAACCAATTTTTTATAGTTATTGTCTGAATTATACATAGGTTACAAAAGAATAAAGAAATGAAGATAAATATAAATTGGAAACAAAAATAGATAAAAAAATTACAAAATGATGCCTAAATGATATATAGGTCAGAAACGAAATAAACAAAGAAATAAACCCACAGATAAAAGCATAAAAATTGTAAGCGGAGCATACAAATTCAAGCTCAATTAGAAAGTTTACAGTCAATTTAATAGATGATGCCAAAATAATATATATGTCACAAAGAAATAAAATAAAGAAATAAACCTAAAAATAAATTGAAAAATAAATTGTGAGAGAAGCATCCAAATTTATAAGGGAAAAAATTACCAAAGGTTTTTATAGTTATTGTCTGAATGATACATACATAGGTCACAAGAGAATAAAGAAATAAAAATAAATATAAATTGAAAAAAAATTACAAATGATGCCTCAATGATATATAAAAAATATAAGAAATACATACATATTCACAAGTACACATATACAAATATATATATATATATATACATATAAGAAATACATACATATACACATGTACACATATACACATATATATATATATATATACATATATATATATATATATATACATATACATACACATACATGTACATATATATATACATAAGAAATACGCATAAAACAATAAATTAATTTTTCACGTGTTACTTTCGTGAAATATTTATATATATATATATATATATATATATATATATATATAATATATAATATACATATATATATATAATATATATATATATATATATATATATATATATATATATATATATATATATATATATATATATATATACTGTATATATATATATATATACACACACAGGCCCGGATTTAGCTATAGGCGAACTAGGCGATCGCCTAGGGCCTCGCGCCAAAGGGGGCCTCGCTCAAGCCGTTTTGCGCGTTCTGTTCAAGTGATATTAATGATTTAGAACTCTATGAAGAACTTAAAGTACTTTGCAGGTTTATAACTGAGAAAACAGATCTCGGAAATACCCTTGTTTATATAGTGCAAAAACAACAAAGTGAGATTTATCCTAATGTTTATGTTGCACTTCGAATAGTATTAACCATCCCAGTTACTGTTGCTTCGGCTGAAAGAAGTTTCTCGCGTCTCAAACTTATTAAAACATATTTGCGTTCCATCATGTCTCAAGCGAGATTGCAATCATTAGCTATGTTATCAATAGAAAACGATATAACAAATTCATTAGATTATTCTCAATTAATTGAAGAGTTTAGCTCGAAGAAAAGTAGAAAAGCATTGCTGTAATATTCAAGGAGCATCTGAACCAAATATTAAAGCATTAATATTTAGCCTGATAAGTCGATCGCTCACTATTATAAAAAATGAAATGTCAACATCTCTTATACATCACATATGAAAAACGTTTGTATACTCTGGAAAGTCATTACCTATAATATTATATAAATCTTAGAAATCATTGTCTTATATTTTCGATACAAATCTTGATTCATATTATAATTTATACTTATTTGTATGGTTTATTTATATTTCTTATACAATTTCCATGCGTGATTATTTTGGTTTGGTTTAATTTTTAAGTGCTGGCATAGTTCTGTCTATGCGGGATTCTAATATTGCTGGTATAGTACCGATAATTAAGTCCATATTTTCATATAGATAGGCCTAGGGCCTCGCAATTTCTAGATCTGCCTAGGGCCTCGCAACTTCTAGATCCGGCCCTGTATATATATATATTATATATATATATATATAAATATATATATATATATAATGCATAAATGTAGTTTAAAGGCTATGCTTGAATTGCACATCATTATACCAACCAGACGAACCAATTTTAAAAATTTTAAATATGCCACTGAAATTTTAATACTGATATTTCGTCATACAAGAATGAAATAAAAAAAAATTATACGTAATATACTGTAAGTAGGCCTGGGCGTGTTTCATACAAAACCCAGTGCAGGTAACAAGGAACATCTGGAGCTCCCATTTTTCCACCCGGAAGGAGGTAGGAGGGAACGTTCAGTCACCTGAGCTCGGGCAATTACGGAATAGGTAGTCGGCCCAACTCAAGCCGCGGAAACGGTGGGAGTCGAACCCCCGCCTTCGCAGTCTCAGTCGAATCTTTAACAAACCGAACCACGCAGGATAATTAATTACTTAAAATTAAAGGGATAAAAACCAAAAAGTACTTCAAAATCTTTGAATCCATTTTAGTAAAATTTTAAAGATACTTTTAATAAAATTATAAACGAGTCCGAAGAAGACTTTCTTAATTGATATCATTAACTTCATGTAAAATACTGCAAGTTTAGAAGAATTTCTTTATAAATTGTTCATCGAGCGATGCTATATAAAGAGCTCTTTGCAGATCTACTGCGTATTATCTATTTTCATTTTCCTGTAGAAATATCGTTTAAAACACTTTATGACTTTTTCAGGTCCATAAGATAGTCGAGATTATGAAAAAGCTTTAGACTCTGCCAAAAGCTTATCGTTCTAAAAGAAGCCTACCTACTGCATAATAATAAAACTTTATGCGAATTTTAAAAGTCTACGAAATAACTTAACTTAATATATAAAAAAAACACCAACTCGTGTGATTTTTGTGATCCCACCCAAAGTCTGGGCGCGTGTTAGGTTTTACGGTGTCGTCATTACTGTCGTCGTAACTTTCACTAAGTGTGTTAAATATTTCATCTCACATATATGTTCGCCTTTTCTGAAGGAAAAAATTTATAAAAATTGAAGATTATTCTTCTTTTTTTCTATTTTGCATTTCTTTTTATATAAAAATGTGGGAACGCGGTCGATAAGATGACCAAAATTATTTTTATTTTATGGGTGTTTCTGTGGAAATAAATACAAGTCAAATTCCTACTTCGACTATAGCATTGTTCCTAATGACTGTTAAGTATACAGGATCGATCATACAAAAACTCTCCAATCCAGCGGGTTATTTATATACGCCAAACTAAGCAATTATTTTCTATATTCTTTTGCCTTGAAATTATAGCGAGTAAACATAATACGTTACCGCATAGAATCCTGCAAGAATCAGAGAGATGGAAAGGTAATTAATTGCCCAAGTGGACCTATACACATTTCGTCGACAAGACCAAAACATCGACACTCTAAATAACTACCAACCTAACTTAACCCACCTTAACCTAAACCCTCAAAAAACATTTCCGACAAAAAAGTAGGAGCTATTTTCCGTTTAGGAGGAAAATGATACAAAAGATAGCACCGAATAGGAGCGAACGTAACTTCTAACTAATATATATATATATATATATATATATATTATATATATGAAAGAGAATGACCAATTCACTTGCAAAAATCTTTACTTCGAATTTTATAACGAAGTAGTGCGCGAATACGATAGGCATAGGGCAGCTGACGTTATTTATTTAGATTTTAAAAAGGCGTTCGATACAGTTCCGCATAGGAGACTAATTGCGAAGGTTAAAGCGCACGGTATACGCGGTCAGGTAGCTAACTGGTTAGAAGAATGGCTTCGTGCTAGGAGACAGAGGGTCGTAGTTAATGGTAGTGAATCGGGGTGGTTAGATGTAGGTAGCGGTGTCCCACAGGGTTCAGTGTTAGGCCCATTGTTATTCGTAATTTACATTAACGACATAGATGTAGGATTGACTAGTAACGTTTCAAAATTCGCGGACGATACTAAAATAGGCGGTAAGGTTGTTAACGAGGACGATAGAAATAGGATCCAAGACGATGTAAATAGGATTATGGAGTGGACGGATAAGTGGCAGATGCAATTTAACGTAGATAAATGTAAAGTTTTGCATATAGGTTCTCGCAACAATAATTACGCGTACACGATGGATGATAGGGAGTTAGCGAGCGTTGACGAGGAAGTAGATTTAGGCGTACGCGTAACTAAAGATTTAAAGGTTAGGAACCAGTGCCTGGAGTCTTGCGCAAAAGCGAATAGGATGTTAGGCTTCATAGCGCGTAATTTCGAATTTAAGTCGAAGGATATCATATTGCCCCTTTACAAGTCCCTAGTCAGGCCTCATTTAGAATATGCAGTTCAGTTTTGGTGCCCGTACTTGCGTGAGGATATTGATAGGTTAGAAAGGGTTCAGCGTCGTGCCACGAAACTTATTCCGTCATTGCGCAACAAGCCTTATGAAGATAGGATTAAAGTGTTAGACTTGTATTCACTCGAAACTAGGAGATTAAGGGGGGAGCTTATTGAAGTTTTTAAAATCGTTAATAACATCGATAACGTGAATTTTGACAAATTGTTCACTTTCGATAATAGTAATACTCGCAATAACGGATTCAAGTTGCGTGGCAGACGTTTCATTACTAATATCGCTAAAAACTTCTTTACGTTTAAAGTAATTGATAAATGGAATAATCTTCCCGCGTCAGTCGTTCATTCTACCAGCGTTAATATGTTTAAGAACCGTCTTGACAGACATTTTAAAGGTATTAACGTTGTTTAATTTAAATAACAACAAAGTTAGTAACAGAAGCTCTGGTGGTGGTGCTCGGGGATGAGTCTGTTGACGATGAATGCCAGCTTGTGACATGCCAGCGTGTGATGCCAGCAATAAAATTATTAAAAAAAAAAAAAAAAAAAAAAAATTAGACTAGCACGAATGTAGATGTAGCTCATAGCGTAAACTAACCCACTTTTTGTTTAACTTTACCTACTTTTTTTTTTTTTTCTTATCCTCCTTACTTTGCATGTCTCTAACTCTTTTCTTGCATGTTTGTAGTTTGCATGGTATGACAGTGAGTTAAGACTGTGTTTGCATGGTTTGTAAGCGTTCTTATTTTACTTCTTTTCATCTTTCACCCCTCTCCTATTCTCTCCGACTATTTTTCTGACTTGTCGGCAGTGGCCGGCGGATGATGATGGTGAGACACTTTTCCTCTTTTTCTGAATGAATGTTAACCCACGAGTGATAGGTGTTGCTCCTTACTTAACCCCTTATTCTCTTCTCTTCTCTTAACCCCCTACTCTTTCCTTTCTCTCGGGCTAGCCTTAGAGTGGATCTTAGGGTCTTTGTTAGCCTTAGCTTCTGTAGATCTGTAGATCTGTAGTAAAAATACAAAATCAATATATCAGGTCATCCCATAAGTAATGTCGTTTTTTAGATCGGAATTTGAAGGACAAAAAAAAACTCAACTGAATCTTTTTAATCTAGTATATATTTTCCATCGGAATCAATGACACTCTGCCAACGTCCTACAAGCTTTTCGATGCCATGTTTATAAAATTCAGGCGGTTCTGATGCAAAAAACGTACAAAGACTGGTGTGCAGGTCATCTAAAGAAGTATTAGTATGGCAGGAGATATAGGTTCCCATGCACCCCCCCCCCTAAAACTAAATTCCAAAATGATTTTTAGCACCCCTAGGACATCCACTTAAAGAATTTTTATGTTGCCAGCGGGAAAAAATGTTCCACGTGGTCCTAATTAACATATTTCCAAGATGGCTGCCATCCGCACCCATTAAAACGCTAAGTGTCATATGTCAGTAGCTAATGAGCCGATTTTGAAGATCTTGGTGTCGATATTATGGTTTTCTGAGATGCTGAATCGATTTCCGAGGTTTCAAAACGATTGGAGGTCAAGGTCACGTGATTCAGGCGAAGGTCAAGGTCATTTTGTTAAAAAATCGCTTCATTTTCATTTTCCAATATGCATTATTTTTGACCCAGCTCCCATAGATATGGTGATAGAAGCTTCCTTATTGCTTTAGAAATTTCCCACATTATCTCAACTAATAAATCAATTTTAAAAATTGTGATATAGCGCTTTAATTTTGAGTTATGGCTCAATACTTGACCCCACCCCCTAGGTTTTGGATATGGACCGAAAATTATGGAAATCTGAAAATATAGCCAGAGATGCAAACATAGAGTCTATATTTATGTTTTTAGAGTCATGAAATCGACTGGTGGTGGTTTAGAAGCAATTAGAGGTCATGGTCATGCTCCAAGGGCATGAGTCAAGATCATTTTGTTAAAGAATCGCTTCATTTTTCATTTTCCGACATGCATTATTTTTGACCCAGCTCCCATAGATATGGTGATAGAAGCTTACTTATTGCTTTAAAAACTTTTCATATTATCCCAACTAAAAAGACAATTTGAGGTCAACGTCATGGGGTTAAGGTCATCTTCAAGGTCATAGGATGTGTTAATTAGGGACACTTAGCGCATTGACCTCCGTGCACGTGATGACAATTTGTGACTATAATAACTCCTGAACCAGACATCATAGAAAGACAACTGAGCCCTTTTATATTTATTATTTTATATGTATTATCTATTATAAGTGACATTGTAGCAAAGTCTAAGAGTCATCCTCAGCATCCATGAGAAGATCATCATCATCTATCTCCATAGCCTCCTCTGGATACGGCTCAGCATCTTCGCACTCTTGCTGGCCCTCATCATTTTCAGCGTCATCAGTGTCCAACAGGTCAACGAGTGATGGGGGCAAGATAGGGCTAATTGACCACACAGGCTCCAGCACCCCTCCTCTGTTTCAGCCACCCTGACCCTCGTCATACGGTTTGGGGCGCTCGAAGATAGGCTCAGCAGCACGCCTGTAGCAGGCCACACGGTGGTTGACTCGCTGTACATGAGGGACGAGCGAGTCCTGGCAGGGAGGCAGGCGAACCATGTCAACCTTCGACTTGGAGTTGAGCGTGTGGTCCTCTCCCACCATCTTCTTGAGCAGCTTGCTCCTCACCACGTTCACAGAACTCTCACGGGCTTGACCATACATGGCGCAGGTGAAGGCCTCCAACTGCTCCTGCACCTCTGGGGCCACCCTCCACGCCACGCCGAGCTGCCTGTAACATAGTACATGAGATACGATCACTACTACAATTAATTTGAAACAACACGTCTATGTGAATATGCAATTGTTGATATGCAAGTGTAATTTACCTGAAAGCCTTGTGGAACTTGGGGTTCTTCTGGAGCTTCTTCAGTGGCGCCACCTTCCCCTTGCTCTTGAAGGCGCTGGTACAGTCCTCCCCCGAGAAACATAGAAGCCAAGGAGGGTGGAACACCAATCCTTGCCCAGTTCACCTGCCAGCTGCTGATGTTGATGAGCTGTCGGTGTTTGCCCGTGCCAATGTCAAGATAGACAGTGAGGGCGAGCTCGTGTGCATGGAAGGAGGAGGATGAAAAAGATGTCTGAGTCGGGCGTACGCACAACCGCTGACTTGAAGCCGAGGTTCTCGGCGTAGTGGAGATAGATGGCAATGCGGGTGTCGGTCTCCTGGTCTGATCGCAAGAGTGGATCTCCGTCACCTCGACCTGAAATGAAGAAGAGCACTCTATATATGTAGGCGAAAGTTTAATATCAAAGGACCTCGTGGTACTAAGGTAGTAGATAAGACATATCTTACCTCTCCATTTGATGAGACTAGCTGATGAGCCTTCCCCTCCACAATAGAGCAGGTGTCTGACACTTCTCCAGCCGTGACGCAGCCTTACTGCTTCCCCAGACCTTCAGCAGCAGCTGGCAGAGCTGCAACTTGTTCATCTCGTTGGCCAGGAAAAGCTTGAAGTCCTTGGGCTTCTGCGTGGCGGGACCCTCCACGAGGAACTTCTCACCAAAGCCGCGTCTGAGCCTCTCCTGCGCCTTGATTGAGTCAGCATGGTAAGAGTCGGTGGAGAAGATGAAGTTCTTCTTGGCCATTTGGTCTAGGATCTGGAGGCAGATGTCACCAAACGTCGGGGGCAAGCTGGTCAGGGCGTGGAACAGCGCATTTCCGTCTTGGATGAAGAAGGTGTCCTTGGGGTAGGGTACCTCTTCTGTTCTATCATCCAAGACGTAATGCATCATGGTCGCCTTGTTTGTCTTGGCAAAGAAGCCATCAGGGGTACCAAGGCAGTGAGGGACAGGTGAGAGGCAGTTTCGCATGAGCTCGTCCAGGTTGAGCGGTTCATCAAGCAGCTGCGACTTGACCAGCAGTGTGAAGGCCAGGTTACTCTGCTCCTGGTACTGGATGAGCTGCAACACAATAAATGAAAATATATCAAACATCACATCGCATCACATCGCACAAATACAGGCTAGTAATAGTGCAGTTGAATAATCAATGTGTATTAATCATTGTGTATGAAGTAATTCACCTTTCACTGTGACGTGGTGAGAATGACTTTCTTGCTGGCATGCTCCATGGTCAGTAGATTCTTGCGGGTGATGGGATTGAAGACGTTCTTCTCGCCGTTCTTGAGCCTCTGCTCGATGAAGTCCAACTTCTCCTGCTCGCCCAGCGCATCCGCGCGCATCACCTCGACCTCCACTGCAATCGGAACAGGCGCACCAGAGTGCAGTGCTTAGAGCCTGTCCTCCGCTGGGTCCTCTGGGACTGGGATTCTGAAGGGATTCTTGAAGCTCCGGATTGCAGCCTCGGTTCGCTGCACCGCCTCCTCGCTCTTCTTGATTTTGGCCTTTTCCAGGTCACTGTGGTTGCCGGCCTTGGGGCATTCGGGATCATCCACCATGTCACACATTTCCAAGAGCTTCTCGAAGTACTGGGCACGGGTAGATGTGGTGCGGCACCAGCGCTGGTATGCCCCAAACATCTGGAAGAGGCCGACGAGACCGCCTGGAAATGGGACAGAAGATGATCGTTTATTCACAACATTTGGCTGCATATAACTCTGAATATTATAATAAAACTGGGGACATCATACTCATGCTCTTCAGATTTACCTGAGGATTTGGCGAACTTCATGAACGTCTCCTCCATCGTCTTGTCCACTGCAGACAGCGACCCTGGGATGAGAGACCTTGCCACAGCGATGGCTCCGCGGTCGATGAGCTCCATGGCACCGGGGTGGCTGAGCTCCAGGTTGGGCATGAAGACCTCAAACCATGCCAGATACCTGTGGACGAAAAAGGAATTTAGTGGGTGTAAAATAATGTATCCTTCAGATTATTTCAGAATCTAACCATCTTTCAAAATCTAACCATCTATCTTCTTGGTGTTATAAAATACCTGGAGTAGTTCGGTCCATCATATGCGAAGAACAGGTTGGCCATCTTCCCATTGCACACGTGGAAGAGCTTCTGGTTGCTTGTCTTCACAGCATAGATGAGCATGAAGACCAGCAGCTGATGGTCTATGACCGACAGCCAGAAGGCCGCTGTTTTCCCAAGGTGCCCCTTGCGGACTTTTTCCTGATAGTCGAGGTACTGCTGGATGATGGCGAGGGTGGAGGCGTCCTGAAGAGCGAGGTCGATGTGCTGGCCGTTGAAGGACTTGATGAGGTTGAGGAGAGCCGCGGGAGAGATCTGGATGTTCATCTCCTCAATGAAAACCTCGAGCAGCAGCCTCTCCAGCGCCTCACAGACAGTTTTCAGGCAGAAGAGGGCCTCGGCATATGCCTTGCCAGAGAGTACACTCTTCAGGCAGCCACTGGTCACCAATTGCACCTCCAAGAGAATTTCGGCATACCCTGAACCTCGGCACTTGTGGTTGGTGATCATCCCGATGTAGTTCATGGATGTGTGGAAGGGCCCAAGGAGGATCACATGGTCCTTGAACTTGTCGGGATACTTCCACACCAGTGGGAGCGCCTTCATGCACACACCGAGATCGAAGGTGTTGATGGTGTACTTCTGGCCCACTTCTCGCGTAGCCTCCTCTGATCGCCGAAGCAGCTCCTGCACCGTCTCGTACTGAGTGATGGGCTGGTGGATGGGTGTGTATTAGTCAATGGTGGATTTCTTGGCAGGCGTCACACCAGTGGCCGAGATGAAGCCACCCAGGCCAGGCACCTCCTGCTTGCCCTTGCTCGAGATCATCCTGGAACAAACATTGTAGTAAGAATGAGTACAACACAGAGAAGCAACTGAATGACACTATTATAAGGAAATTTAACAATCCGATATATATGGATATATATACATATGTAGCTTATTGCAAAAGTCCCACCTGCACAAGAGCCACATGTAGTATTCTCGGAGACTGGCAACAAAGACTTCATCATCCGGAGGCGAAAAAGACGCATTCTCTGGGAACTTGGGGCTCTCCCTGTTGTAAATGGTGACAGGAGGGAGAGTCTCTGAAGTATCCAGCTTCAGGCTCCTCTTCTTGCTCCTGTCGTAGAGAGGGAGGGTCCGTTCAGTGCTTGGGGGTAGCATCAGGCGTTGTCTCCTGGATCATGATGCCCCCAGCACTGTTGACCACGTTCGAGCCATGGATGTTCGTGGTGATCTTGTTGAGGTTGTCCCACTTACTGTGGAACACAGCATTGCCCTCGCCACAGATGATCTGAGGAGTAAGGCAAGTTGAATCCTCGTCCAGTGCCTTGGCTATGGCTGTCTCCAGCTCTAACCCGAAGTCGTAAGACTCGCAGTGACCCAGTCGGTTCAAGATCGTCGTCAACTGCTTACTGCGGTAGAGGTGTCGGACAGTTGTGCACAGGAACATATGCTTCGACAACTTCCACTGTCCATTAGTCACTGCTCGACAGAGGTCCTGTCCGATAGAGTAGACAAGCCGGCGCGTCCTCTCACACTTCTCCACCTCAGGGTCACAGCCAGACAGGACAAGGTTGAGGAATCCCTTGAGCTCCTCAGGCAACTCCTCCCCAGCTCGCTTGTCACACTCGTCAGCAGTGGGTGGCCAGGGCAGATCAGCTGACTCCTCGAAAGCCTTTTGGATCACCTGTCGCAAGTACAGAGCAGTGTCCTTCAACTGATCGGCTGTCCCCAACTGATAGGCACATGCTATCGCATCAGCTAGGGTGATGCGCTGTATACTAGCCAGAATGAGAAGCAACCTCGCTCCTTGAGAGCCACTTTTGAGAAGGAAAGGTGTTCGCCTAGTTCCTCGTCCTTCTCAAGCCTTGCCATGAGCTTTACAGACCTGTAGTCGGTGTTGGGCGCTCCTTGCACATCGAGCTCAATGACGTAGCGGTCACGAACAGTACTGAGGGGCAGGACCTGTTGGTTGTCTATGACCTGGGTCTTCAGCAGCTCCTTCACAACATTGTATGCTGCGTTGTGAGCAGCAGTCTTCCGAGCTTGCTCCGTGTCAGACTCATCCTTCTCCAGCTTCTGTTTATGATTGTGGTAGTCACAAAAGAAGCGGTGGTAACAAAAGTCATGGTAGCGACCTCAGCTGCAAAGAGATCCATGACCTTGACTTTACGGTACAGACGGCTGTTTCCGAGAGCTTCTGCCATAGATTCGATTTTCTTCCATCCTGACTCCTTCTTCTTCCAAGCTGTAAAGCTGCGAGTTGGCCTCCGAGTCTTGCCATTCACTTTGATTTCATTCTTCTCACAGAAAATGCATTCATCTGGTGGAAATTTGTCAGGATCAGCATCTGCAGATTTCTGCTTGCGAGGAGAGTGGTGCCTCTGTGATGTGATGGCGCGGTTGAAGCATCAGCAGATGGATTCTTCAATCGATCCAGGTGCGTTGTGAAGTCTTGGTAACAGCGCCTGTGGTAACCAGTTCTCTCCAAATAGAGACCATCTAGAGTTTCTGGCAGCAGATCACATACAGCTTTCATATTATGGGAGAATCAAGTGGCTCAGCCAGTCTTCTATCATGGATCTCAAGTAAATATGACAACTTCTCTGACGGCACACATTTGACAGAACTGAAACAAGTGAAGGGATTATCATCAGGTACCTTGGGGGTGTGCAACACGCAAGTGGAGGTAAGACACTTCTGTTTCACAGAGGGTTCAGACGCATCTGAACTGTGTTCACTTTTCCTCTTCTTTTTCACCATGGTTAATTAGCTTGACTGTCCACCATCACTATTGCTAAGCTGGTATTAGTTCGCTATACACATATAGTTATACAGGGTGTTCGGAAAGTCACTGTACACTTATATAATCGAGATCGTCCACTCACGCTTGATGACCTGAAAACTGCAATAACTGCGTACATAAGGTCCATTTCAAAAGAACTGACAAAGGTGTTTCAAAATAAAATAAGAAGGGTCTAGGCCTGTATTGCTGTTAAAGGACATCACTTTCAACACCTTTTATAAGTTCTGATGGTCCCATCCATAACCTCTATCATATATGCAATGTTATACTATTGTATGCTATTAAATAAATATAAGTGCACAGTGACTTTCCGAACACCCTGTATGATATAGTCTCTGCATATCACCATCACCGGAATCAAGCATTCACTGTTGAAGCAGCATGCACCTTCACCAATAGATCTAGAAAAAGAGAAGTATACATATAAATATCAATACACATATACATATAATAATACGAATAATATGATAATAAGAAAAGTTTTTAAAGCAATAAGTAAGCTTCTATCACCATATCTATGGGAGCTGGGTCAAAAATAATGCATGTCCGAAAATGAAAAATGAAGCGATTCTTTAACAAAATGACCTTGACTCATGCCCTTGGAGCATGACCATGACCTCTAATTGCTTCTAAACCACCACCAATCGATTTCATGACCCTAGAAACATAATATACACCCTAATTTTGCATCCCTGGCTATATTTTCAGATTTCCATAATTTTCGGTCCATATCCAAAACCTCGGGGATGGGGTCAAGTATTGAGCCATAACTCAAAATTAAAGCGGTATATCACAATTTTTAAAATTGATTTATTAGTTGGGATAATGTGGGAAATTTCTAAAGCAATAAGGAAGCTTCTATCACCATATCTGTGGGAGCTGGGTCAAAAATAATGCATGTCGGAAAATGAAAATGAAGCGATTTTTTAACAAAATGACCTTGACCTTCGCCTGAATCACGTGACCTTGACCTCCAATCGTTTTGAAACCTCGGAAATCGATTCAGCATCTCAGAAAACCATAATATCGACACCATGATCGTCAAAATCGGCTCATTAGTTACTAACTTATGACACTTAGCGTTTTAATTGATGCGGATGGCAGCCATCTTGGAAATATGCTAATTAGGACCCCGTGGGACATTTTTTCCCGCTGGCAACATAAAAATTCTTTAAGTAGATGTCCTAGGGGTGCTAAAAATCATTTTGGAATTTAGTTTTAGGGGGGTGCATGGGAACATATATCTCCTGCCATACTACAGTATATACTGTTTCTCGTCAAGATAGTTTTGCAGACTCCTGAAGAGATGATAATCTGAAGGCTCAAGGTCTGAAGAATATGGAGGATGTGGAAGTTTTTCCCACCCAAGCTCCTCAGTTTTTGCAGAAGTGATCCGAGCGGTATGAGGACGTGCGTTGTCGTGGTGGAACACGATTCCTTTCCGATTAACCAAAGAAGGTCTCTTTTCTTTTAATGCAGTGTTCAGTCGATCCAGTTGTTGACAGTAGAATTGAGCGGTGATTGCTTGGTTGTGTGATAAGGTTTCAAAGTGTATTACACCACCTTTATCCCACCAAACACTAAGTAACACCTTCCGAGGGTGAAGATTTGGTTTTGGCTGTGGTGTCGCTGGTTCTCCGGCACAAACCCAATGTCGACGGCGCTTAACATTCTGGTACAGTATCCACTTTTCATCACTGGTCACTAAACGGTGCAAAAACGGATCTTGGAGTTCACGTGAATGAAGAGCTGTGCTAATGTTTACCCGCACCCTCAGATTGTCGACCGACAATTCATGTGGCTCCCATTTTCCTATCTTAGCCACTATCCCGAGTTGTTGCAAATGTCGATGGATGGTGGACGGGGATGAATTGAGCTTCTGGGCCAATTCTTCGACAGTTGTTGAACAATCTTCTTCAAGTGCGGCTAACAGCAGGTCATCATCAAACTCAGCAGGGCGTCCAGAGCGTGCTACATCTGTCAAACAGCAGTCACCATTCCTAAACTTTTGAAACCATCTTTGACATTTCCTCACATGCAGAATATCGTTGCCATAAACTTCCTGAATGTTTCGCGCTGCTTCAGTAGCACTATTCCCTTTTTTGAACTCGTAAAGCATTATATGCCTGATATGCTCTTCTGATACCGCCATGTTTACAAGGGGTTCACATAAAGCAAAACACACGTCTTCACTGGTCAAGGTCTGTAAAGTATGTAGCGAAACACGATAGATCTCCTCTTAGATATAACCTTCGGAAAATTTATGCTTAAACCGAGTAGGACTAGTTTAAACTTAATCTATCGTAAAAAACGACATTACTTATGGGATGACCTGATACATTACTTAAGAATGTATATATTTCTTAAGATCTGGCTTATGTTTAAAAGTGGAGATAGTTTTCATAAGGTTCAAATCAGGCTTAGGAATATATTAAAGAATTATAAATTTATTCATCCTTACAGTATGTCCCGTTTCTTCTGAATGATTTCCGATACTCGAGTTTGACGGGTAACTAAGAAGAGAGCCTGTACGACTGCTGCGCCCTCTATGTTCATTAATTCTGGCATGTAGTTGGCGTGACGTCATTCCTACATAAGTGGAATTATATCCATCACAATTGTATTTATAAATTACGGACGAACGCAGAAGGGTAGGAGTGCTTCCTTAACTTTAAAAAATCTCCAATTCGATTATTGACAGTCAAAATGCTTTTAAAGTGCACTTGGGAATAAAATTTCCTAATTAGTTTTCAAAGTTTCCGCTTCAAAACTGATGTTATCCGATCCAATATATGGAAGCTTAAAGTACAATCCTTTCTTAGGAACTGTAAGAATTCCTTCTTCAGGCAGAAAAATAGTATTCAAGGCCAGACGAACACCTTTGTCAATCGAAAGATTATTTCATTATGAAAGGAAATATACTTTGAATATACTGTGTATATTATAAGTTCTATGCATAATATATGCATTTTTAAACCTAAGCAGATCTCAACAAATATATCTCGTTTAATGTTAAATATTCTGAGATAATGTACTTCCATATTGATTTTGTACTTTTGTCATGTAGCCTTATTCTGTTTTTATCCTAATTTTTTTTAATTAATGTTTAATTTATTTTAATTTTTATTTTTATTAATTTTTAATGCGTGTATGTACAGTCTCTTGCAATAGTTCCGCTCCACCCTCTTTGAGATGTGACAGAAACGCAGTCCCTCTTAAACCCCAGTCCCCGACCCTCACTCCCTCCCCCTCCTCCTCTCTCTCTCTCCCTCTCGCCATCCCTCTCCCTCGTTCTCCCCCTCTCCTTTCGCTACACTAAAAACGACGATATTACGAGATCAAACCGTCTACATGGAATCGCACAATAGCTGAAATTAATCATCATAAAGGGCATTGCATCACGAATGATCCCAAAATTCGAAGGACATTGTAATTCGGCGTGTCAGATTACGATTCAAATAACATCTAATCTTAAACTGTGATTTGAACCCAACGACGATATATATTAAATAATATATAGTAATATATATGTAAAAATGAATAATCCTAACATTTATTTTGCATATAAAGTATTTAATTTTGGCTCATATGCATGTTTAATTTTAATCCATAATAATATGCATATTTCAATTTCAATTTTTAGTTAACTCGGCAAATCATGATAACATCAGATCTGCCAATATGCTGTTTAAAAGAAAAATATTACTTCATCTTCAAATATCTTGCTTATCTGCCAGTATGCTGTTACAGCCAAAATTTACCTTTACCTTCAAATATTTTGCAAAAAGAGTTCAGCCTATTGAGAATACAGTAAAAACCAAACAGGTCAACATTAAATAATAATGATGTCACCAAATTATTAGTATATAAACTCTTGTAATTCTTCAAATTATCATTCTGATTATTCTGATCTGACCTAGATGCTGAAATATTATCTATTTTAGAAGCAGTAAAATTCAGTCAGAGGATCTCTTTGTCTTCTCCTTTGAGCCCTGCTTTCTTCAGAGAACTTAGGTTTAAAATACAGTAGAATAAATAATTTCCCGATACGCTACAAAAAGAATCGGGAAACTGTCAGATAATTTAGTAAGTTTTCACAGAATAATCCGATCCACTACAAGAAGAAATCGGAGTGTACAGTAGTATAAAAGAAACTACTGCGATTCCCTACACGGTACCAGTTATCCCAGAGTAAGAAAATCCGTTGCTGCCACCTAACCAGAACCCCCGTCAACCTCGAACCACCCAAGGCTATAGACGGAGGGTTAACATATAGAGGGTGTCCCAGAAGTCTGGACTGATAGGGAAAAATAGACATTATATTTTTAAAAGGAAACAAACACATTTCTAATGTCAGTTTTACATATTTCAGGAAAGAAAATACCCTGATAGCTCCGTATACCAATGAAGAGAAGGTGGAACTGGTATTGCTACATTTTCCGGAAAAAGCCAGAGGGAGGCATATCAGTTATTTTACGAACATGCCTCCCTCTGGCTTTTTCCGGAAACATGTAGCAATACCAGTTCCACCTTTCCTTCGTTGGTATACTGAGTCATCAGGGTATTTTCCTAAAATATGTAAAACTGACATTAGAAGTGTGTTTGTTTCACTTTAAAAATATAATGTCTATTTTTCCTACGAGTCCATACTTCTGGGACACCCTGTATATTACAGGATAACTTCCCTGTTCATACTGCCACGATCACCAAACGGTAGTTTCAGGGCCAACGAGATGTCGAGCTGCTGAACTAGCCCACCAAGGGGTGTGACTTAAACCCCATTGAAAATGTGTGGGCAAGTGTGGTTAACGCTTGGGAGCCTGGGCAGGAGAGGACATCTCGGCACCTGCTGGAACACACCATGGTAGAGTGGGAACTTTTCCGCACGAACCTACAAATCATCTACAATCACGTGGCATATGTTCTAAATACGCTACGAGAGCTATTAATAATAATGGAGGATGGACCAAGTATTGAGTAATTGTGTACGATAATGTTATGGTTGTGATGTAGTAAATATATCTTTATTTACTTGAACAATTGTCACTTCCTTATAATTTGAACATTATGTTTTGTATGTTCTTGAGAAAATCTCTAAATTTACTTGATTCATGTTTATTTTTGTAAGAAAAAATTGAACTATGTTATCATTATCTCTCCATGGATACACCTTTTTCTGGTTAATCATTTGATGATGCATGGACTTTAAGCAGAAATGTTATTGCCTGGAGGAAAAGTTGATACTACAACTTATCTTACATTTAACTGTAACATGGCCACATGAAAATCCTATGACTGAAAGTTTTTAAAGTATCCCACGTTTGTGAAATAACCTAACTACTCTATTCCCTAAATTTAGGAATAATGCATAAATAAAATACATAGTCGTCCTGGCATCATCACCAAAACTACAGTGAACACTATTTATTCTGTCATTGGTTTTCAAAAAATAGAAGTATTACTATGACAACAACACCTTTGAGGGGGAGGATGAGAAGGAGGGAGTGAGGGTGGGGGACTGGGGTTAAGAGGAAGTTGTGGTCACATCTCGGAGAGGGTGGAGCGGAACTATTGCAAGCGACTGTACATAATTTATTCTCTTGCCAATATTTTGTAAATACTTTTAGAAGTCACTGATGATGATAGAAGTTCCTATCGAAAGCTCTGGAAATAAGGATGTTTGAAAGATTGGTAATTTTCTTTCTTATTAAACTTCACTTTCTAAACTATCAAAATCTAGCTATATATATATATGAGGAAGAGAGAGAGAGAGAGAGAGAGCACGGCAAACTATATATATACTGTATTTATGTTGACAAAATAAATGCATTTGTTATGTTTCATTACAAATAAGTAGTAAACTTATATCTGTATTTATTTTACATTTTTAGACATAACTCAAGGGAACAGAATTTTTACGAGTCATTTAGCTAAAAATATGTTTGCGAAACAATAAAGGATACGGCATACACACTTTGCCAGACATTTAGTTTATTGTTCGCTGAAACGAAAGAATGAAAGTTTCTCCCCTCCGACCACCCCGCTTTTGCTTAGCAATTTAGATATTTAAGTGGCTGCTTCATTGGTAGTTCTGATGCTGTAACTTTGGTGCAACTCTTCGACGCCTGCAATGTATCACTGCATTTTGTATGAAGGCAAAATAAAACTCTTATACCATTTTTGAGTCCTCTCAAAGTGCTTTGAAGTTGTCTAAAAGTTCAAAAACAAAACTTGAGTACAATGTTCAGGATGTTGGCTTCATTTTTCTAGTTTTAGTAACAAACGGGAAAATATTGTTTGGAAAGACGTCTTTATTTCAAAACAAGTTGAGGATACTTTTTACAATAAAAGTTGTAAGTTTTATTTTTCTGATTTAGAAAGTGGAAAATATTTTTGAGCTTTGGAGATGGTAACTCTTTCTACACTTTTATAAAAGCTTGTTTTAAAAACAAGATCTTTTTTGATGGATTTTCTCGACTTTAACTAAAAATCTGTAATGCGCTGAGTAAATATTTATATATGGTTATAATAATTAAGAATAAATGCTGCGTATAAACATTATTTATTAATTGTCTACATAACTACAAAATACCATAAATCTTTACTTCAGAATAAATTCTGATTTCCTTTTTCCACCCACAAAAAACATTTCTGGCTTATTTTAAGAACTATAGGATTACGTCGTTGTTACGTCGCTTACGTCGCAACACCGCAGCCCGTTCGATCAGCGACATCACTCGAAACTGGGCTCGTTTGTTCGTTCGATTAAACCTCTTCAAATATTATTCCTCCAACTTTAGGGACTTCGGTTTAATTTACATTACTCGTACGTTTTAATGTATTTTCCAAGTATTTATGTAATATACTGTAAAACAGTGCAAAACTGGCATATAATTTAAATCGGAATTCTAATACAATTTAATAATGACTGAAAAAATCTTGAATGAAGTAAATCGAAAATTTTGCAGAATTTTTACAGCAATTTTCTGCATTCGACGTACTCCTATCTCAGAAACAAACAAAAGTACGCAGAAATCACTCGAAAACGCACGTCATTCGTTTATTTTCTTCAGTAATTATTTCATTAATATACAGTGTTATTGGCGAAGACTTGACATTCCATCACAGTCAAATTACATTTCATATATATATATATAATATATATATATATATATATATATATATATATATATATTATACAGGACGGCGCAAAAGTCGCGCATCATAGGAATTTTCAGTGTTCACTATATTATTTTTTTCTTTTAGGTAGGGGATGGCTGCGAAATTAACAATAGATGAGAGGGTGAGTTTGGTTTTAATGCATGGAATACCAAGTACTACAAATCGATGAATCGGTACAGAATCTTGTCTATTGTTAATTTCGCAGCCATCCCCTACCTAAAAGAAAAAATAATATATTAGATTCAACACTGAAAATTTCTATGATGCGCTACTTTTGCGCCATCCTGTATATAACTTATATATATATATATATATATATATATATATATATATATATATATATAAAAGGTGTTTCTTAACATGTGGGATGCACTTTCAGGATGGATTCATGACCTGAAAACAATGAAAAACGTTTATATAAATATATGCCCAAAATCGCTTTGTTTCCGAGTTACAGCCCGTTGTGTTCCAGCAAGTATCCGCCTTACCTTTAAAGGAAGTGCTCAAAATAACCGCCTTGCGCTTAAATACACGCCAGAACACGCCTCGTCATAGACTGCCTAACGCGTTCAAACATTCTAGGTATTGCTCGGATTTTCTGGCATCCTTGTTCTACACGTTGGCGAAACATTTCAACGTTGTCAATGATTTCAGATGACACCACAGTTAAAAATCGAGTGGATTCAGGTCCGCGGAGCGAACAGGCCACGCAATGGGTCCTCCACGGCTTATCCATTTATCAGGGAAATGGTCATCTAAATAGTCTCTGGCTACTCGACTAAAATGAGGCGGAGCACCGTCATGCATAAACCACATACGACGTCGGACACCAAGAGGAACTTCATCTAGTAAATAGCTTAAATCAGTCCTTAAAAAATTGGAATAGGATTCTCTTTTTAATCTTCCAGGCAAACCAAAGGACCGATTAAGTTGTCGGCAATATGTCCTGCATATACATTGATACTAAATTGTTGTTGGTGCCTTGACTGGTGGGAAATCAGCTTCAGTAAGGCCTTGTACTCTCTGAATGTGATATGGGTAAAGCTGTTGTTCCCGTAAAATTCTCCACACAGTTGTGTATCTTACATCCTCTGCTGTTGCTATTCTTCGGGTGCTGACACCAGGATGTTCCTCCACGCGATTCAGGACCCGCTCCTCCAATAATTCTGTATCACCAAGAAACTCGTCTATTCTCTGAAAGGTCTTATCTGGCAGACGGCGATTCGGAAATCTTTCCGCATACAGACGTCTTGCTGCAGCCGCATTACACTCGGCAAGCCCATACATCGGATGCATGTCTGCCACTTCTCTCTTTGAATAAGCCTCCATTCTCACTTCAAATGTACACTATCACTGAATAGTACAAAACCTTTTAAAGTTTTTTTTTCACTGGACTGCACTTATTCACGGTAAGAAGTTACGAATACGAACAGTGAAACACCGCGATGCACCTCTGACTGACTGATGGCTCTACACTCAACGATATTGGAACATGTCATAGCGTGTACGAAACATTACAATCGACAAGGCCATACATGAAATAAGTCTCGTACACACTCACAAACATTTTCGGCAAGCAGTGTTTGTAAACAGTTTGTGGAAAGAATTGCTGGAACACAAAACGGGCTGTAACTCGGAAACAAAGCGATTTCGGCCATATGTTTATATAAACCTTTTTCATTGTTTTCAAGTCATTAATCCATCCTGAAAGTGCGTCCCACATATTATGAAACACCCTATACACACTTTAAATACTTATAAAGGCAGTGTTTATTAAAATACATTTCATTTTCAAAATGTAATAGAATCTACAGACATTATTTAATTGTTTTGTCAACGCCTGTTTTCAAACTGACGTCCGTTCTGGTCCAGGCACTGCTGATAACGCGAAGCAATGGAATCGCAAACATCACGAAACATTTCGTTTGGTATTTGTGTGCATTCTCGTTCAATGGCTGCTCTCAATTCAGCGACTGTTGCAGGTTTTATAGCGTAGGCTTTGTCTTTTAAGTATCCCCATAAAAAAAGTCTAGTGGTGTGAGGTCTGGTGAACGCGGAGGGTATTCTACGAAACCCCTTCGTCCAATCCACATCCACATCGTGCCAAGTACCACTCGCAATACTCCACTCTTCGGTCCGGATCATCTTCATTAATAGCATGGACTAATCTTGGAATGTAACTTTTCCATTGACAGCGCTTCAAAATGCGTTGGACAGACGATTCTGAAATTCCTAACTCACGACTCGCTTGCCGCACAGATTTTCTTGGACTTTGGTGATACGTTTCCAGTACTCTTTCTTGCTTTGTGGGGCTTGTCGATGTCCGTGGTCTTCCGGAACGCTTCTTGTGGACATTCTGAACAGTTCCATCGGCTTCAAACTTATCTCTAATTCGAGTGATGGTAAGTCGCGTTGGTGGATTTGTTTGAAACTCCCTCCTAAACTGTCTTTGCACTTCAACTGCGTTTTCACACTTCCAGTAGCATTTTAGAATGAATTTCCTTTGTTCAAAGCTTAGTCTGACTGCCATTATTAATTCTAATGGGTTTAACTTGGAAAGAAAGAAACATCAATTGAGCTATCAGCTGTTAAAGTGTGTATACATTTGTTTGGGACGCCCTGTATATATATATATATAGTGGTGTAGTGCTAAATAAAGAAGTGAGGGAACGCATTTTGAAAGTGTTACTCAGATGCAGATGAGGGTGGAGGGACAATGGCGAGCGCGGCGAGCCCATACAGCTGGGGGTCCGGGGGCACTGTAAGCCCCCCCGGGAAATCTTTTGAAATCTGACCAATTTCAGGGATATTTTGAGGTCATATGCACTGGATATTAGGATATATTCCAAGGTTGAAGATGCAGTATTTCCAGTGTCATTAGATATATGACATCCAGTACGATCAATAAAAATAGCTAAAAACTGGAATGATTAACTAAAAAAAAGTTAACAACTGGTACGCCGTGGTGACTGTTTCACCAGATCTTTATAGGCTAGCATTGCCTCAGTCGAAGCTAAAAGAAATGAAGCAGTTAATGATTCTTTCTCATATTTCTTCAAGGGATGGGAATTAAAATTTCATGACGTTAGAGATTTGTAAGTTTGGATTTATTTGAAATAGTGAGGGAACGCCGTTTCGTCTACCAAAAAAAGTAAGGGAACGCCGTTCCCACGCGTTCCCACAGCACTACACCACTGTATATATATATATATGTGTGAATGGGTGTCCTTCGAATCTTTATCTCATTTCGGAAACAATTACGAGTTTATTTTTGCAAGGCAATTTAAAGTGTTTTAGTTTGTCCAACTTACTGTAATTGTTTGAATTGTTTTTAAATCTTTCTTTTATGGTTTTAATTTATTTTGAGTTGGAACCTAATTTTTGTAATCTAAGGATTTTTTAAAATTTCTTTTCTGGAGAACGTTAGAGTTTGTTTCTATTGCATATCTCTCTCTCTCTCTCTCTCTCTCTCTCTCTCTCTCTCTCTCTCTCTCTCTCTCTCTCTCTATATATATATATATATATATATATATATATATATACCCAGTATCGGCAAAAAGTTTGAGACCAGCAACAATCAGTGGCCTTAAACTTATTGTCAGATAATTTTTGTCTCTGAATTGAAAGTGCAACAAATATTTAGCCAGGTGGTGTCGTAAATTTTAAAGTGGTAGGAAATAATTAGTCACGGGGTGTCGTCTCACTGTATGCAAGTTTATTGTTGATTTATTGAACTTTGTCTTCAATTGACTTACAATCAATCTTGTTTGTGTAGCCAGTGTTTGTGGATTAATATTTTAAGGTTAGAATTTTTAAAAAGTATATAATGGGCAAAAACAAGTCTCTTAGCTGTGAACTTAGGAAAAAAAATCTGTTGAATGGCCAACAATGGCCGATCAAGACGTTTTATAGCAGATGAATTGAAAGTTTCGAAAACTGCAGTCACCAATGTTATTAAGAGGTATGAAGTACCTGGTACTTTTGAAGGTCTTAAACGAGAAGAAAAACCAAGGAAGACGTCTGTACGTGATGATTCAAAGCTTAAAAGGTATTGTAAATCAAATCCTTCAGCTACTTCCGGATTCCTAAAAAAAAGAACTAGGCCTAGACATAGCAGAAAGAACAGTCAGGCATAGACTCCAGAAAGATCTGAAATTTCATTGCAAAAGGCCTGTTTCTAAACCCATGTTAAATAAAAAGCAGGTGAAGAAAAGGCTAACATTTTGTTACAAATAGAAGAACTGGACAATAAGTGGACATGTGGCATAAGGTGATGTTTTGCGATGAATCCACCATGAAGCAATTTAATGATGTATCACACTACGTCAGAATGCCTGAAGGAGCCAGCCCATATGATCCTAAGTTCGCTATAAAAAACTTAAGCACTCTCCATCAGTGATGGTCTGGGGATGTTTCTCTGTACAGGGCCCAGGAGGCTTATGTTTCTTAGAAGCAGGAAAATCTATGAGTGCTAATGTATACTTAGACGTACTTAAAGAGAAACTACCAATTTTTATGAATATATGAGAGTGTTCGGTTTTCCAACAGGATTCGGCACCATGCCAAACATCAAAGAAAGTTCTTAATTGGATACAGAACAAGTATGAACTATCAGATTGGTCAGGGAATTCCCCTGATCTGAATCCGATAGAAAATTTATGGCACATCATAAAGAAAAGGCTAGGAGAGAAGAAATCGTCATCCATAGAGGAATTGAAAGAAAATATCAAACAAGTTTGGGTGAAAGAAATTCAGTTGAACTTTATGAAAATCTCGTGAATTATTTGCCAAAATGGATAAAACATGTTATTAAAAACAAGGGAGACCCAACTAAGTATTACTCAGTTTGCTGTTTCGATAAATAAATACATCTAACTGTTGTTGACTTTAACCACTGGTCCTAAACTTTTTGTATATATTCTTTAATTATGCCACACTTCAAAATATAATTGAAAATCAATAACTTAAACTTCATTCAAGAAACATGGTACAATTATTATGAATATGAAGGATGGGAGTTTTTCTTCATGCACAAAACACGCTCAAATTAGATAACAAATCCAGGCAGTGTAATTTCTTATTCCATGAACTCCAACATATCGGTAGAAGCGGAGTGAGTTACAGGTTCAATCGCTGCTTTTACAGCTTCCAGCGACCTGGGATTTTCTTTTTAAAAAATTGTTCTTTAGATCAGTTATTCTCAAACGGGTTGAGACCAACGTCAACATGGTGTGACCAGACACTGTGACCAAAAAAGTGTAGTATGACCGATATCATTGTGTGCCCATGTAACGTAACGTAACTAATGCTAACAACTAAACTGTAAACTGTAAAGCAGCAGTTCTTAACCGGGGGGTGTTGGGATCATAAAACAGGGATTTACTAATGAATGTAAAATAGCAATTCATAATGTATAAATTAGTGATGGATCGAGTGGTCGGTTTTTCACAACCGCGGTTGCGGTTGTGTTTGCGGTTGTCGAATTTTTTCAAACCGCGGTTGCGGTTGCGGTTATCATATACTAGGAAAAATGCGTAATTATTAACTGGATTTAGCCACTATAGTGCGATTTAGCCACACTTGGTACATAATATATACTAAATAGTATTTATTTAGTAAATACCTTATGTTGAACACAAGTTTTGCAATACACCGCTACCGCTATTTGTGTGTTGCAAAACTTGTGTTCAACATAAGGTATTTACTAAATAAATACTATTTAAATGAAGTATATTCTAAACTTATATAGCTATTATGAAAGAATAGGTCAAATTAATTAAAACCATATTTTGCACTAAGTGTGTTACCAGGATGAGGGACGAGGACCCATCGCACTGTTCATCCCACCTACCACTTTCCCCAGCCTCCACCCATTGGAAAGTTATGGATTATTATTCATTTGAAAAACTGATGTCAAACTTAATGACAGGCAGTGTGAATTTCAAGAATAATATTTTTGCTGCATTTTCACCTTTCAAGCGGCAACGCCTCTCATCGTACAACGTTCCCGCTCCACTGAAGAGCTTTATTGACTATTGTACTAAAGGCGATTTTAGTTTGAAGAAAATTAAATAAAAATAAATGTTACTTCATGGAGCTCACAGAGTAATAACTTAGAGCGCAGTTTAAACCAATTTTACTACGGCAGCCGTATGACGTCACGTTTAAGCACGCATAAGGAGACCCATCATTTTCTTTTTAAAAAAAGAAATATTTCTAATTAACCTAAAATTAAAATTAACTAAGCTTTTACAACCGCAACCGCACTTATGGAACGGCGGTTGCGGTTACGGTTGCGGTTGTGAATTTTTGTGCGGTTGTAGTGCGGTTGCGGTTATTCGATCCATCACAAGTATAAATGTAAATTAGGTTTAATAGATAGATTGTAAAAGGTAGAAAATAGTCCTAGCTTGAATTTGGACGAGAATACGTGATATGAGCTACGAAGCCAGAACAACAGGTTTCGTTTGGTTCATACTCGTATTCACGTTCAGCCAATCAGGCAGAGGTTTGTTATCACGTGATACCCACCTCTAGCCTTGCTCACTTGTGTTCTTGGGGACAGATTGGCTTTAAGTAGTACTAGATCTATATAAGTAAGCGGTATAATATCAGAAAATAGCCCAATAAAGTTAGGTGAACACTGTTGAATAGGTAGGAAATTATAAAAATTATTAAAATCATGTATTAACTAATGTATTTTAAGTTTTAGTTTCATAGATAATTAAAAGACAGATAACATGCCAAGCGAGAGTGGAACCGCGAAATCTGCTCGATGGAAAAGGCAACGCAACACCAGAGAGAGAGAGAGAGAGAGAGAGAGAGAGAGAGAGAGAGAGAGAGAATCGTTAGAAGCAGTTTGTCCATCTTAAAATCGATTTGCTCTTCCTTGTTAATTTTGTTTCAATTTTTCTATTTCAGCCTGTGGGAAGTAGGACCTCTATTTGAAATGAATTAAGAACAGTAAATTCAATGCATTACCACTTAGAGCTACCGACGAAAGTGAATTCTTTCTGAGCCTTAAGCTTTTTATTCATGTCACGCGCGAGGCTATATCGTTTCTGAAGGCCTACTTGATTTTCGGTCAAGGCTTAACCTTGTCTCTTGACTTATATAACTAAGTGTAAAGTTAAGGTAATCTGCGAACATAAGATTAAAAGTGAGAAAATATTGATGTTTCATAAGAAAATTTATATTATCATACTAGTGAAAATTAAATTCATTAGTTTAATAATACGGTTCGATAAACAGTCTTCATTTACTTAGTTGTGGTTCAGTGGAAAAACCTAAAGATAATCCGAACTAAAAACACCATTGGTCACGAGTAATATGATGGCAAAAACGGAGACAGAATTGGATCAATTTGAGAATTTCCTCCTGGGGTTCCTTTGGAAGACTTCACGGTCTTTCATGAGAGATATTTATAGGTTTAAAACAAAAACAAAAAGAAAAATAAACAAAAACAAAAACAAACAAAAATCAAACAAACAAACAAACAAACATTCCCGAGGCCGGGGATAGGTTAACTTAACCTGAGATTGATTTGAGTGGGGAAAAAAACTCATGGCTCTTTTACACAGTATTCCGGCGCGGTCCGTCGTGTCCGGTTTCGTGGTCCCCGTTACTTTTATCTTAAAACTTCTGGAAGCGTTCGTGCAAAAGATGCATTTCTTGTGTATCAGGTTTATGCTTCTATATACAGGGTGTCCCATAAGTCCGGCATCATTGGAAAAATAATAAAAAAAGGCAAAACAAAAGCTTTTATTTACAGAACGTGCTCAATATGTCCACCATTGTTTTCAATACACAAATTCAGACGTGATACCCAGTCAGCAAGCACACGGTGAATGATGTCAGGAGTAATGGTGTTACATGCCCCAATAATGCGCTGCCGCAAATATTCAACACTCCTAATTTTCTCTGCGTATACCAGCGCTTTGAAGTGGCCCCAGAGATAAAAATCTAATGGCGTGAGATCCGGGCTTCTAGCTGGCCATTCCACAGGCCCTCGACGTCCTATCCAATGACCAGGGAATTGTTGATACAGGTATTCCCTTACTTGGGTGCTGTAATGTGCAGGAGCGCCGTCTTGCTGGAACGATGTTGGGAAATTTCCTTCTTCGTTCAAGACACTGGGAAATGCTTCTTCCTTGAGCATACGTAGGTAGGTGCCTCTAGTGACATGTTCATCGAAAAAGAGGGGGCCTATGATGAGATCCTTCCAAATGCCACACCATACCATCAGCCGAGATGCACCTTGTTCCTTTGAAGAGGTATACCAGTGATGGTTGTTTTGTGACCAGTAGTGGGTGTTCTGTCGATTTACCTCACCATTTCCATAAAAAACAGCCTCGTCACTGAACAGAATGGTGGACGGGAAATTGGCATCCCGAGCATATTGTCCGTAGCCCATTCACAAAATTCCATCCGCCAGTCGGGATCATCTTCGCTTAATTTCTGTAGGATCTGAAGTTTATATGGATGCCATTTGTGAGCCTGAAGAATGCGATGGATGCTACTTTTCGACACTCCTGTCTCGGCGGACAATCTCCGAAGAGACTTATTGGGACTTCTGTTAAAATGAGGCAGGATAGCAGTCGCTGTATCATCGTCAGTGGACCTCCTTGAAAGTCCACTGCGTGGTTTATCTTCTATGGATCCTGTTTCCTTAAACTTTGCAACAAGTTTGCTAACACAACTCTGTGTTATTGGTTCGCGGTCTGGATTTCCTTTGAGTAGAATTATCTGGATTCGTTCTTCCTTGCTCACAGACATTATGGCCTGTAGAAAGAGAAAAATGTGAATTATGGTTTGTAGAAATAGAAAAATATGAATTTCTCCTATGATGCCGGACTTATGGGACACCCTGTATATTAGGGTGTCACTTTTGGACTTTTTTTGAAAAGTTATGGTGCTTACCTCTTATATTGTGGCAAATTGCCCACAAACCATGAATAAACCAAAAAAAAGACAATCGGATAATATTTAGGGTCCCCGCCCCCCATTTGAAAAATAAGCCCCCTATTCACACAAAAAATGGTAATTTTTGGAGATATTTTTGGTCATAGTTTCCTTACTAATCATCGTATTTAAAATATTTTGCTACCACAATGTAGAGAATAACGGTATCCTCTTATTGGGAACGTTTTAAAACTATTTTAGTTGTATACGGTGCTGATATTTGAGTGGACCTTATGAAATTTTTTCCTCTGTTTTCATTTCTATAACATTTATTTACAGTATTTCCAGGTTTTATCTACAAAAATATGCAAATATAACCAAATGTACAATAAATTGCTTTTCTTCAGAATTCTATATATTTGCTTAATTTCATAGTTTATTAAAATTAGTCAATAGTCATGGCTAACAGTAAGCCAATATTAAGAACAGACCTAAGAAAATGTGATTCTTTATTGAAAAAGTTAGTGAAAGACATGCGCAAGAGAAGGAAGCATGCTTCCAACGAATAGTGAAGTTCTCAGTCACTTTTTCTTCTTGAGAAGGGATCAAATGAAAAGCGACAATGTGTCAAAGGAAGAAAATATTTTGAGAGTATTAGATAAGGTAGAAAAGGTGTATGGCTGTCACACCATCAAAATCCGTTAGAAAGCAGAAAGGACCCAAAAAAATGTTGTGGGATTTGATAAAAGAACATGAGAAGTTAGGTAAAAATATAAAGAAGAAATGTTATGAAACCCAAAACACATATTTTCTGTCTCGTTTAGATAACTCATTTGATATATCAACTGAAAATGTATGTAATGAGATCCAAAATGATACATTGAGAACTATACAACAGAAGAATGAGGATCTTCACTTTTTGGAAGATCAGCGAAGTGCTAGAATGTATTCTCTGGGTCCGATCGATAAAGCTTATGTAACCAAACTGATCAAAAAGACTGCTAGAATAGAAGGTGAAGAACGAAGAAAATTGAAAGAAAAAGAGCGAAAGGCATTAGAAGAAGAGACACACAAACTTGAATCATCCGAAGGCGAGTTAGTGGACTCAAGTAATGATGATGATTTTACTCTGAGCCCAGGCTAATCAAAACGTCCTAAGTTACTACAGTCAACATTAATATCTAATACAGCTGATCGTTTAGGACTATCATTCGGACAACGCTCGATATTTGCATTTGTGGTAGCAGCTGAATGTGGGATAGATTTAAAAGAGATGTCATTATCGAAAAGTACTTCTGCGCGAGCTGCGAAGAAGTCGAGGAAAGCTACT
Organism: Bathynomus jamesi; assembly: GCA_023014485.1. Classification (NCBI taxonomy): domain Eukaryota; kingdom Metazoa; phylum Arthropoda; class Malacostraca; order Isopoda; family Cirolanidae; genus Bathynomus; species Bathynomus jamesi. Next base: position 434,356 of record JAJOZX010000935.1, read on the forward strand.
GCTGATACTATTAACGAGTCGTTCAATCCACCTCAATACTGTGTAGTCCACTGGGACAGCAAAATGATACTGAATGTTTCAGGAGGAAAGCAGGATCGATTGGCAATATTTATATACTTCATGGCTCATGCAGGGATGAAGGTCAATTTCAGGCATTGCTTCAAGAGGAAAACAGGCATTTTCCCAAAGTTTTCCAAACAAGTCTCTTGAATTTGTAATTTATTTCCATTTATAATTTCATTTCATTTACAATTTTTCATTTTAATTTCAAGAATAGCACTTTGTTTCTTTGATTAAAATTGTTTGTGTTTGTATTTCATAATAAAAAATAAAAAAAAAACGAGGGGGCTTTGCATATTTTTTTAGATTAATAAAAATTTGTCTACAGTTGTCATTTTTTTTTTTTTTGCAAAATTTACTAATTTTAATCTACTAAACATGTGCAAAGTTGTTCCTTCCCACTATGAATCTCTAAACCAAAACCAAAAAAATGTTGCTCATTTAAGCCCATCAGCTTTTTTGATTTATATTTTCAAAGCCCTTCGCCGCAGAGCTGCATTGGGGATGATGCTCTATGGATGGCGGTGACATCCAAAGTATATAAGATAATATTTTATTGCAGTTCAGATCTTCCAAAGATATAAAACAACAGCATTTTCTCTTAGAAAATGCATCAAAATGATCAGAGATAAAAAATTTAATAAATTTAATTCAAAAGTTAATAAAAACTATTCGGATTGAAGCGCATTATTATTCTCTACATTTTGGTAGCAAAATCTTTGAAATACGATGATTAGTAAGGAAGCTATGACCAAAAATATCTACAAAAATCACAATTTTTTGTGTGAACTGGGGGCTTATTTTTCAAATGGGGGGCGGGGACCCTAAATATTACTCGATTGTCTTTTTTTGGTTTATTCATGGTTTTTGGTCAATTTGTCACAACATAAGAGGTAAGCACCATAACTTTTAAAATAAAGTCTGAAAGTGACACACCCTAATATATATACTGTATATATATATATATATATATATATATATATATATGTGTGTGTGTGTGTGTGTGTGTGTGTGTTAATACCGGTGCCATCAATTTTAAATACAGCGGCAACACCTGCAAGGGTTTATTTATATATTTGCTGAGGTATCCTACCATCACCTTTTATCCAGGGGATGTATATAGTTCATGTATTGTAGAAAAATACGCAATAAAGGGGAAAACATAGAGAACGATGAACGGCAACATTAATTTTCCTGACCGTAGTACACCTCAAAGCTTTAAATATGCCGTATAAATTAATCTCAGACTATCTCTAATTCATAATTTAAAAAATGTTTATTTCATTAATTTATCTATGAACCGTTTAATGTCTGCAAAGCTAATATATATATATATATATATATATATATATATATATATATATAATGTTGTCGAAAAACATTTTGCTTGTAGAAATGCAGCTAGAAATCAGGGTCTTGCTGTCAAATTAGTGGGTAAGCATCTTCTTTTTAGTGAAACTATACGTTTTATCAATCTGGCGTATAGTTAATATGTGGGATGGAGTGCCACTAACGTAGTTCAAAGTAATTCACTCGAGTTCTTTAAAAGAGATCAGATATCCACATTGTCTTTTACCCCAAAGAAGTGAGGAATCTCCAGCACACCGACCTGAATTACTTCAAGAACCAGCTGAACAGATTCTTCTGCAAAGTCCCTGACCAGCCATGCGTGGCTGACTACGAAGACAGGAGGAGATCAGAGAGCAATTCCCTCCTTCACCAAGTCCCGCAAATGAGGCGGGATGTTGCAGAGGGGTCGATCCTGAACCGTCGTTCAAACTCAACAAAAGTAACAAAAGTGTATATATAGAGTTCTTCTGATTATGCATAAGAGCCCACTAAAGTCTAAATGGACAAATTAAATAATGATTATTCAATGTTTCAATGTGCGGATGAAATTTTTTGTGATTCCATAGCGAATAAAATATACATGTTGGCCTTAAGGGATTATATAATATATATATATATATATATATACACACACACACGAATAGATTTGACAAGAGTCTCACAATTATTCAAGACAATGTAAAACGAGTGACTATAATGTATATCGAGCAATATAAATTTAATTATTTATTTTTAAATATAATAATAGTAATTATTATTATTATTATTATTATTATTATTAATAATAATGTATATACACAACAATATAAAAATTAGTTTATAGCACTAATTGTTACATTGGATATATATATATATATATATATATATATATAAGTGTGTGTATATATATAAATAAACCTTCTAAGTCAACTGACGGATTAAGACTTCTAAGCCAACTGTGAGGTCAATAGCGCTCATTAAATGATGCGACATGCCTGCAAGAACATCTCCATTAATATATACACTAATTAAATAAGTAGCGCAATCTGGCGCTACAAAAGTTATTATATATATATATATATATATATATATATATATATATATATATATATATATATATATACTCCTTTCTAAACAAGCCATTAACAACTTCTAAGCCAGATTATGCCTTCTAAGCCAACTGGCGGATTAAGACTTTTAAGCCAACTGTGAGGTGAAGAGCGATCATTATGCGCCTGGATTTCCAGGCGAAGGATGTTCTCTCTCTCCTGTCTCTTCCTCTCCTCTCTCTTAGGTTAGGTTTGGGTGACAGCTTTGGGGATAAACCACTCCCCCTTCCTTGCATACCCTCTTCCTTTTTCTTTTTCTTTTTTTTTGGTTGTAATGGCACCATCGGGGGATTGGCACCTTGCAACAAGGGGAGGGTTGTCACCTTGCAACCCTGACGTGCAGGGTTCTTCATCATGCTTCCGCTTTGAACTGTTGCATGCTACAGGTATTGCTGGTGAGGGATCGTCAGCGGGGAAGGGTTCTGTAGCTGCATGGTCATCGGGATCATCTGTGATATCGATGATGGGATGCTGTACATCGTAGTCATTCACGGTTCTGTGGAAGAAGAAAACAAAATATAAGGAACAGCACTCAAAATTTGTAATATGTTGAATATTTTGTAAATGACTCACTTATGGGTGTGACGTGTTAGAGATGGAATCTGTAGACAAATTTAGGTTCACAAGCCCCTCCGCATGTATTATATCAGGCCCTACAGGATGTGGAAAAACTGTATTTATGCTTAAAACATTAAAGAAAAGGGGGAGATGTTCTCAAAATTTGTGCATAAAGTAATATGGTGCTATTCGACCTACCAGTCAGTGTTCAACGAGTACCAAGATGAAATTTTGTTCCACAGGGGTGTCTATGACGTTAATTCGTTAAAAGGTAATGAGCATACAGTTATTGTAATTGACGATCTCATGTTGGAAATGGATAAAACGTTTGCCGAGACATTTACACTGTTCTCCCACCATCTTAACATAAGCGTGTTCTTCATCAACCAGAATCAATTTTTCAAAAATAGATACATGAGCGATGTGTCGCGAAATACACAATATCTAGTCTTATTCGCACAAAGTAGAGATGTGTCACAAATTGGGGTATTAGCCAATCAAATGTTCCCGAATCAGCGTAAGGAGTTTTTGGAGGTTTATAAAGAAGCCACAAGCCAGCGTTATGGATAATTGCTTTGTGACTTTCACCCGCGAAACACGTTTAGGGTGCTTCTAAGAACGAATATATTCCCAAGCGAACCTGAAACGGTGTATATTCCAGAATGACAAAGTGGCTGAAGAAATATCGTGAATTAATAAAAATCTATCAAAGATTTCCCCGGGCGCTGCAACAGATTCTTGTTAAAGGTATCGACTCTGACTTTTTAAAACGCATCTGTGAAATCTGTCTTAATGTTATAAAATGTAATGTGCCAATCAAACCCTCTCAGAAGGCTCGCTTACGTCGTTACAAGAACATAATACGAGCGCTCGCTCATAAAAGTCAAACTGTGGGTAAGAAAAAGCGAATTATTGTACAAAGAGGAGGATCATTCTACCCATCTTATTTTCAGTCTTGGGTCCTTTACTGACTAGATCACTACAATGAAGAAGGTGGTTGTGATTCCGTACGAGGTGTATACTTCATTGCAAAGTTCAAAGATTCCAGACACGGATCTAGAATCCCGTAAAAGTAGGCGTAAAGAATGGAAAGCGAGTTGGTAGCCCTATTAAACAGTGAAAAGTCACCTGATGAGAAAAAGCTCTTGTACCAAGAGGCTTTCCAGAAATTTCTTCATGAGTACAAAGATTATAAGAATCCTACAGAGCTCCCCGTGGTTATTCGGCACAGCGCGAGTAGCGCTGAGCATGGCGAGACAGGACCTGGCCCCCGACGTTAGAGATGACCAACCAAAGAACAACGGAACACAATACATCGAACATGTGTTAAAAAACTGTCTCCCACATATATTGAGGAATAAAGGCTTAAGTCTTTATAATCTATTGAGTGAGGACCCCATCATACATTGGGCCGATACAGGAGAGGTAATTGTTGAAGGAACAAGGGTACAAGGATCCAATATCGTTGATATTATTCATGATCTGGTGAGAAAGTGGGATAGACCCTCACCAACAGGATGGTAGCATATTAAAGCAAGAATACAACAAATAAATGTCCCCAAAACATTGATAGGTAATCTGAATAGGTTAAAAGACCTGGATCAGGTCTCGCATGTGTCACAACTGAGTACGTCATCGCCCCCAGCAGCAGCGTCTCTGAGGAAGAGAAAGAAGAGAACAAACGGCAACCTTATCCACGTGTCTCTAAAATACGCAAATGGTTAACATATTAAACAAAAGCTATTATGTCATTTCTAACCCCGCCTTCTATGGTGGCGTTAATAGACTGTACAGTGGTATTTACAGAGTAGGGTAAAAAATGTTTAGCGGTTTTTGCGGGAACAGGATGCTTATACACTTCATAAACTGGTGAGAAAAAGGTTTAAAACGGCCAAGACAACCGCGGTTTCGATTGACTCCATTTGGCAAGCGGATTTAACAGACATGCAAAGATATTCAGTGTATAATGACGGATACCGCTACATCCTATTCATAACAGATGTATTCTCTAGATATATGTGGCTAATTCCCCTGAAAAATAAATCGCCTGAATCAGTTGCTGAAGCGACCAAAACGTTGATGTTAAAAGAAGAAAGGGTTACTGGCTATTTTTGTACGGATATGGGGGAAGAATTTATAGGTCGCGCTTTTCAGAACATGCTGACAGTTTCATATCAGTTACTACACAAGTAGTTCTGTATATAAGGCCTCTTTAGCTGAAAGAGTTCAACGTACCATAAAGGAACGCATGCATCGTTATTTTACACATAAAAACATACAGATATATAAACGTTCTCGGGTCATTGGCATCATCATACAACTGCTCACACCACCATACGATTGGCACAACACCTAACGAAGTTTTAGAAAGAGGTGCGCTGCCAGAGGTGTGAAGAGATGAAGGACCACCACCGCAGCCTACACATTTCAAAATCAATGATTATGTAAGGCTATCACGTTCGGGAAATAAATTCGCGAAGGGGTTTGAGCAAGGATGGACACAGGAGATTTTTAAAGTTCGTGCTATGAGACCTAAATGCGAGATAATGATGTATAACGTTGAAGATTTGAATGGGGAAGAGATCGCTGGAAGGTTTTACCGCGAGGAGTTGCAGAAAGTGACATTTAATTTAGGAAAAAGTGTTTAAAATTGAAAAAATTTTAGGCAACAAAGGTTCAGGAAAGAGAAAAATGTACCTGGTGAAATGGCTGGGTTACCCAGAAAGCTTCAACACCTATATAAAAGCTGCTGCAATACTGAAGCTTAATTAGTATGCAACATGGCGCCAAGCCACTTCTATGTCACACTCCCGTCCTCTTCTTCTCTGTCTGTTCTGTACATCCTAACAACACCCTCGCCAACTTTGCGACAGAACTCCACGGACCCATTGAATTGGAGCGTGATTCGTATGAGGTAGATTTATGTGAACTCCAGTTAGTCTCCAAATTTTTAAATCTTGAAAATGAGCAAATCATTTTCCTGATCCTAAGAAGAATCGATGAGTGCGAAAAATTAGGCATAACCTTAGACAATACTATGCGTTCATCTCTGTTCGGTGAGGAACAGTACTATAGCACAAATGTATCGCTAGGAATCGGGCATTATGACAGCCATGGACATTGTGACGGGGTTAAACAAGAGTCTTGAAAAGTCGTACCTGACAAACGATTTACTTTTTGAAGTCGTAAACACAGACACGCCTGCATGCACATTGAACTTAAAGTCAACGCTTAGTAGAAATATTAAAGATGAAGAGCTGTTCACAATTGTGGCCGAGGGCCGATATAGCGCAGCTCTCCAAAGAGATACTTTTCACGAGGCACAGCATGACAAGTCCAGCTTAATGTATCAATTGAAGATGGAGAAATTGGGTGAAAGCTCTCCACCTCCAAACATGTACTATATTTACAGCAATATCGTAGAGCACCAATTTGTTGGGGACACCCAGGCGCGCTCGCTACGCATTGCACACATCCGCAACCATAGAGGGAAAGGTTTGAGCATTACATATGACAAGCTCCATTTTGTGAATGTTGCGACTAATCTATTAACCAACATCTCGATATATATAAGAACGAGTGAGGGAAAAATTTTCCCATTCGGTGATGGGAGCTTAATAGTGAAACTACACTTTCGCCATTTATAATGACCCGAAGGCCTTTCACAGTCTATCGAGGAGTGAGATACCTGCGTGGGAGTGGGTTGGATCCATTTTTTCATCCATACTACGCACAGCTGTCCCACTGTTGAAGAGGGGTGCCAGGTACCTAGGGCGGAAGGCGTTACAAACAGGTTTTAACGCGGCGGAAGACATAATGGGTGGAACTAAGCCTAAAGAAGCTCTAAAAAAACATTTAAAACGTACACGGGACGAAATCATCAAAGATGCAAAGAGAAAAATGCGTGGTGGCGGAAAGAAGAGATCTGCCAGGAAGAAGGGGTTACCATCACGTGGCGCTAAACGTAAAAGGAAATCAAAAAAGAAGTGCTCTAAGCGTATGAAACCTATGGCTGATCATTTTTTTAACTGATATAAGCTGAGGACACTACTCTCACGAATCATAGGCTGATTACTAGTTGTCGAGAGAGGTGGCACTATTTCTGACTCGTCATGGCGCGTTTCATCCATCCGTGTAGTTCACAATGCTGTAAATCGGAACTGTCCCTCTTTGATATGCCCCCACTCAGGTCTCTATTGAGCATAGCGACTTTATTACAATTAACCCATTAAACACAATTAGTTCGCCGAGTGCCCCTATAGAATTCGTGATACCCAGCTCAGGCCCTTACTTTTTTGACCCGAGCTGCATGCACATGTACGCTAAACTGCGTATAGCCCATTCTGATGGAACGGACTGCGATGATAGTTACTCTGCTACCCTGAAACCAACTTTTTACACTCCATATTCAGCCAGTGTGAGGTGTATTTAAATCAGGTTAACATCTCGGCAGGAACGGGGTATCACCTACGAGCCTATCTGGAAAATGTCCTCAACTTTTCAAAAGAAGCGAAGGACACCTTTTTAACCGCCGAGGGATATTACCATACTAAAGATGAAAATGGTATAAAGGATAAATTTAAAAATTCTAAAAAAAAGATATACGAATGTTTTGGACGTCTTCATACAGATTTCACATTCCAGGAGAAACTGCTTATGAACGGGGTGGATATGAAGTTGAAGCTTACCCGCACGATTCCTGAGATCTGCATAAATCTGGGGTCTGATCAAGAAGAGGGCGCGAAACCCGTTGTGATTCACATAATGGAGACGTATTTGCGTATACGCCGAGTGAAATTAAGTTCGCCAAAACAAATAGAAATTGAGAAAGACTTAATACACGCCACAGTAAAATACCCAATTAACAGGGTACAGATCAAACTATACACGGTGCCCGCCGGGTTGGCCTCGAAGCAACTAGAAAACGTGGCCCTTGGAGTCTACCTAAAAGGATATTAATTGGAATGCAGGACCACGCCTCGACGAATGGAAAATATAAAAAGAGTGCCTTTAAATTCGAGAATTTCGGCCTTAAAAATATTACTCTATACGTAAATGGCATCGCTTTGGGAGGGACTATGATTACGGATTACTCATCAGACGCTGTGTTCCCGCTCTGCGCGAGAGCTTATAGTAGTCTGGCTCATAATACAGGTGGCTGTGATGAGCTTGGGTTTGGTGTAACGCAGAAAGAATTTGTCGAAGAATTTAACATTTATTCATTTGATATTACGCCTGACTTGTCTGCTGGCGTAAACACGCATTTAAGTCCACAACAGAGTGGGAATATCTCAGTCAGGTTGGAATTTGCCAAGCCTATAGACGCGCCTATAAGTGTGCTAGTTTACCTCGAATTACAGGCACTAATAGAAGTTGATCGTTTCAGGAACGCGGTCATAGACTTTTAAAATGGAAGCGAATACACTCCAGTGAGTAATGAAAAGTGACCGTTTCACACGCTCAAAATTTATCGGTGTGTTTGCGAAGAATGAAATATTGAAGTTGCCAACTACGAGAAACTGTTTACGGGATTATCATTAACACCGACATTGTGGGGGGTGAGGGGATTCATTGGTTTGCAATCTATTTTAAAAATTGGGAAAGAATGTACTATTTTGAATCACTCGGCGCTCAGCCCTGGAATGATTCTGTGGTTGTGCAGTTTATCGAACAGATACATGTACCTGAGATTGTGTGGAACCCGTATCGCTTTCAAGAATATTATAGCGACACGTGCGGAATGTACTCCCTCTCATTTCTCATGCAAATGTCACGTGGGAAGGGATTTATAAATTTTTTAAAATTATTCGATTTGTGCAACACTGAAATAAACGATAAAAATGTATGCAGACAGATAAAAAAAAAGTTCTCATATGTTAGCACCCGCTGTATTGTGTAAAGGTGTATATCTATATTGTGTAAAGGCCTATTTGTAGCCATTAAGACTTATTTAATGGACACTGGTTCCGCTTTGTACATGTTTTCTACCATTTTAAATAAATGAAAATACAATGTGTTTTGTTCTTAACCTCAAAAATACTTACATTAGTTCCTCGATGACTGGCACTCGGGACCGGATGTGAGCCAATACCTCGACTTCTGTGTTCAGATCGCGTTTGGTTGTGGGGAAAGCATCCATATCATTTATTCCCCTTTCATCAAAACGAAAAGTAGCTATAACACGATCAAGTTCCGCATCGGTCCTATAAAGTTAAGTAAAAATAAAGAGCTACAATAAGAGAAAATGCCACGAATTAAAAAATTATATAAAAAAGCAGATAATTCTTAAAAGTTTTGGTAATTTAAAAATCTACTGCGGTGCTCTCTTTAAATCGAGAAAAATTTATTAAAGCTGCACTATATTATAATATATATATATATATATATATATATATATATGCCGAAATAATCACAAAGGAAACAGACAACAATTAAAAACATAATGGGATTAATTTTTTTCGTTGGAGAAAAATTCAGAATAAAGCTAGGCTACACTAACAAGAAATTTAACCACAATCAGATATCCTGACAGTTTTCAAAAGTAAGAGTGCTAAGACATCGTCTGCCTTCAACGGATTCGAGCCCGCATGCAATTCTTAATAGTTTTTAATATTTTTAAAATCCTATCTGTAGAACTTTCAATAAATTTTTACATTATGGAGTAATGTACAAATAAAAACACACCATATATATATATATATACAGGGCGTCCCAAAAAAATGTATACACATTTTAACAGCTGATAGCTCAATTGATGTTTCTTTCTTTCCAAGTTAAACCCATTAGAATTAATAATGGCAGTCAGACTAAGCTTTGAACAAAGGAAATTCATTCTAAAATGCTACTGGAAGTGTGAAAACGCAGTTGAAGTGCAAAGACAGTTTAGGAGGGAGTTTCAAACAGATCCACCAACGCGACTTACCATCACTCGAATTAGAGATAAGTTTGAAGCCGATGGAACTGTTCAGAATGTCCACAAGAAGCGTTCCGGAAGACCACGGACATCGACAAGCCCCACAAAGCAAGAAAGAGTACTGGAAACGTATCACCAAAGTCCAAGAAAATCTGTGCGGCAAGCGAGTCGTGAGGTAGGAATTTCAGAATCGTCTGTCCAACGCATTTTGAAGCGCTGTCAATGGAAAAGTTACATTCCAAGATTAGTCCATGCTATTAATGAAGATGATGATCCGGACCGAAGAGTGGAGTATTGCGAGTGGTACTTGGCACGATGTGGATGTGGATTGGACGAAGGGGTTTCGTAGAATACCCTCCGCGTTCACCAGACCTCACACCACTAGACTTTTTTTTATGGGGATACTTAAAAGACAAAGTCTACGCTATAAAACCTGCAACAGTCGCTGAATTGAGAGCAGCCATTGAACGAGAATGCACACAAATACCAAACGAAATGTTTCGTGATGTTTGCGATTCCATTGCTTCGCGTTATCAGCAGTGCCTGGACCAGAACGGACGTCAGTTTGAAAACAGGCGTTGACAAAACAATTAAATAATGTCTGTAGATTCTATTACATTTTGAAAATGAAATGTATTTTAATAAACACTGCCTTTATAAGTATTTAAAGTGTGTATACATTTTTTTGGGACGCCCTGTATATATATGAAATAACCACGAAGGAAACAGTCAATAATTAAAAACATAAAGGAATTAATTTTTTCGTTGTAGAAAAATTCAGAATAAAAGGAAATTAGATTACTAATTATAAACGAGAAAGAATACATCTTTAAATTATCGAGAAATGTATTATTAAAACTCCACCATATATATATTAGGGTGGCCCAAAAAAAATGAAAGTTGAAAATACCTTTCTCCACAAGGCCATCCGTGTTTCATATCAAAATGTAAGAACTCGTGCCAAAAATTAGAAAGATCATACAATATTTATAGGTCGCGACCAGTTCCTATATTTTTAGGATTTGAAACAAAAATAAAATATCAATGTTTATTTCAAAATTTAAAGTCAACAGCACAGAGCACATTATGCAAAAATATACTAAAACACACATGTCATAGCAGTTAATACGACTACACTAAATCCTTGTATATCAAACAAACAACGTCACACCCGTTACTTTTTCTTCGTCAAAGCCAACTTCGTCGGAACTGGCAATCTTTTTCGATGGCTGGCGACGAATCGCACTAGGTATTGTTTCTGGGTCTCGTCTTTCGTCAGCGCGGTATTGTAGGACTGAATAAGAGCGACTCTTCGTTCGGCACAGTCGTTGACGACCTTGAGGAGCCTGCACTTAGCCTTAAGTAACTGGTAAATGGGGTCTGTCAGCCAGAGGGAGGGAGGTTTTGACAAGAATGTCTTGGCTTCATCTTGTCCTTTCATGGAGAGTATATCGAATATCTTCAAAGACCGGCTCGTGATGTACGACGCCAATGAAGAACGATGATCGAACACAGTCCCGTCCAGACGTCTCAGGAGTTTTTGGTTTGAGGGACGTAAGAAGTTGTCAACCATAGCTGCTTTGGTGATCTCGTCGACGCGATCGTCGAAGAGGGCGAGAGGCGCGAAGTGCTCAGAGAAGTACGACAAATGGCGATAGAAGGCCTTAACAGCCGCCTCCCTGACGGCACGGTCAGGATATTCATGGAGGAGAGCAATTAGGTTTAAGTCATTAAGGGGGGGCCCTCTCTGTGAGAGGGGCCTCGTGCCAGTAGCGAGCGTAAATAAGAGAAACGAAGAGGCAAATCTTTGTGACGCCAGCTGTTTCGTGGGCCGTCAACTTAATCTGGCTCCTGAAAAGGAAGATTTTCAGTGAGTATATTGCCTTAGCTATCCACCGCGCGTTGTGCATAGCGCCTGGCGCACGAAAGGAAGGTTCTCCGTCGGAGGATCCCCCTAGGAATATATGACAGAGCTAAAGCACTCTCCATAGTCATCCCGTGGGAGCTGGCTCTTGACTGCCTCCGAGTAAAATGACATCATCTCCTCTCGTAGGCCATCCGGCATGCCAACGAAGAGCTCGTCTCCAGCAGAACAGAAATCAACTATATTAATATCAGGCCAGGTCTTCTGGAAGCGTTTGAAGATTCCCACTTCAGGCCCACCGGTTGGTGTCAGGGCGACAAAAAATACGGCCGACAACATTACCTCGAACACGTGATGACGGCACGCGATCCAGAGGAGCTACTTGTCCAGAGCCTTCTCAATTAGGGTGCACGCGCCCATATTCAGCCCAGTATTGGTTGCCGTCGTGTCGAAGACTAGTCCCTGGATCATGGGTTTGAGGTTCCATTCCTCCAGCGTTTGGACACATGCATTGCACTGCTCCTCTCCAGTGCCGCGGCCGATCTTAGGGACGGCAAGAAGTTGCTCTGTTTCACCACCAGTCACCATGATGGCGACGCGATCCACAAGCTTTTTATTGCCGGCGATATCTGGAAGCAGTTTACCGTCCCAGCGGAGAAGCAGTGGGCTGTCCGGCGAGAAAACAGCCTGTTGAGCAGTTGCTACAGCCTCACGAGTGGTGACCCGCGCTCGCTGAATGGTGTTCCGTGATAGCGCCACAGACTCCAGGCCATGACCGAGCGCTTGCGTGACGGCTCCTACGACGAACATGGCAGCGCGGTCAGGGAGTTTCACTCGGTCGAGCGCGGCGGCTACTTCCTTGGTCACAATGGTCTGCTTCGATTTCTTATTCCTTGGCTGATCTTGACTGGATGTTGACGGAGCTTGGAAATCATCTTCGGACTCCGTCGATGTGGAGGAGCTACAGATGTCAGCAATGGTGAAACTAGACGGAACAGCCGTATTCGCCTGTTGGGCGCTCAACATGCTTTATTCCTTTCGAGCACTGTCCTCATCACTCCTGAGGCGCTTGCGAGTCTCCTTGTTCGTCAAGGTCTTGTCGATCCCGGACATACTCGCGCTCAAGGGATCCTGCTGTTGCATCCGCAGGAACTGTTTGTCTTCTTCGTCCGTCATAATACTGAGGGCGTCTTTTCGTGAGATGTCAAATAGTTTGGTGAGATTCTTCTTGAATTTTCTTTCCTTGATTCGGCACCCGTCTTTCGGTTTCAGTAGGTTTTTCTTCAACCCACAATATTCTTCATAAAGCTTCCGAAGCTTGCGCACGCTGGAGTCCACCCGCTGGGTCGGAATTCTTGCCTTGTCCCAGATTGTCAGCGCTCTGTCTATGGTGGCCTTAGCACTGTCACCGATTGTAGATCCCTTCTGTTAGTGAAACATGAAGTTCCTGAGAATAGCCCCGTTTGTTGGCAGGCCAGATCCCAAGATGTCCGGGTCCGGCTTACCCAGGAGCCAAACTTTCGGACTGGTCCTCGTCGTTGTCATGGTCTTGGACCGTGGAATGGAAGATAAAATGGAAATTAGAGTTAAAGAACCTATACATATGTTTTATGTAGAATATAAAACAAACAATTTTAACAATTTTAATAAACTTTTATAAATTTTAATTTTTTTTTTAATTTTTAAAAATTTTAATAAACAATCATTGTTCCAAATTGCTTATCAAGGTCAGTGCAGTAAATGAATTACAGAAATACTAAGCATAGTGTCCGCCACTCACTGGTGAAAAGTTTAACTTGCCTTATTGGTGTGATTCTCTGCGCGGCGTAACCCAGATGGCAGGAACACAACAAAAACACGTCTACACCTGCCGAGAATTGGCGACCAACTGAGCTAGTGGGAAGATTGCATTGCTATCATATAGTGATTCTTTGGATATAGGTTTACAGTCTACAGTGGCGTTGCTCGGCAAATATTTATTGTAGAACATAATGGTCACCCAAAATTACTGAAATTATGGAATTTAGATATTTTTACCTTGAGGTCGCGACCTCTAAATATTGGCCTATCTTCCTGATTTTTTGCATGAAGGCTTCTTTTGTGATATGGAAGAGGAATAGCCTTGTGGAGAATAGCAATTCAAACTTTTATTTTTTCAGTTAATATATGCCGAAATAATCACAAAGGAAACAGAATAATTAAACATATTTTTCACTTCGTTTTATTACGGCTTTTTATAAGTTAACACCGGTTGAAACTTTATATATAGACCGAGAATAAACACAAACTAGTTTTGAAAACACTTATTATGGCACTTATAAGTTAATTAACACTGAATGAGCGACAGAATATAATCACAAATTAACTACTTACATTTTCATATCGTCTACATTGAACGGTTCTTGCATTTCATCACAATTTTCTGTAACAACTTGCGTAGAAAAAAGTTCATTCTGTTCCACCGCGTTGTAAAGATAAATTGCAGAGAGGGATGAGGCATCGCCATCTTCAAACAATTCGGGGGAATCGTACAGCTGGCTCATGGTTGGTATTTAAAAAACACTAAGCAAGAAAAACGATTGCACTGAGGCTCTGAGATGAGCTGCTCCCTTTTATAAAGGGGGCTTGTGACCAACCCACAACACGCGAAACGCTAGTTTCCTATTGGCTATCGGTGAATTTTGGGCGGAGCTTGACGCGTAGGCCTGCATAGCGGCCAAACAGAGGTCCTTGGCTCCGCCTACAGGGCTGTGATTGGTTGCCCCGTGAAATCTGGTGTGTGTCAGATGTTCCCATTCTTGGAGAGACGAGAAACGCTTTGTTTTTTTATCTTGTTTTCGCCCGAGAGAGAGAGAGAGCGAGAGAGAGAGGGTGAGAGCGAGAGAGAGAGAGAGAGAGAGAGAGCGAGTTGAGGATGGTTTGTGAATCGGTTTATGATGCCCTATCTTGAAACATAAAAGTTGTAGGTAATTCCAGGTTCAATTATCCATGGAGAAAACTGCTGTAAAAGTTTGTTGTATCGTATAAGAATTCCACGATACAATAAATAAATTTAAAAATAACAGATGCGTGCTGGTTGCGGTTCATTAGCCCAAAGTTTACGATCTCGAGCAGATCGCTGACTAATATAATTGTGTATATATATATATATATATATATACATATATATTTATATAGCGAGAGCGAGAGAGAGAGCGAGAGATTTGTACATATGTAGGATCACCTTTGCTTTCGTTACAATAAATAAATTTTAAAAAATAACCTACGGCTCATCACGTGACTTTTCAGAGGAAATTGAAAACACGTGTGGGTGAAAATAGAGCGAAAGGAACTGGAAATGGTTTTTAAAAAAAATATCACCTCAACTTTTTACAAAGACTCGTTTAATTATAGCTATTTAAAACTCGACCTTCTCACGGTTCGTATGCTGACCCGACGCTGGGTCGTATAATTGCATGATGCATGCCTTATCTCGAATCTTGGAAACCAGAGAAATCGCAATAAAGAATTAGATAAACCTCAGGGAACCATTCTGAGTTCATTCCCATCATGAAACGGACATGTTATGTGCCTTGAAAAGTGGACGCTCAATTCTGCCAGTTGAGGTTTAATTTTTGTTTTTTGGCTAAAAATATAATAGTTGCCCCTTTTTCTTTGATGTATTCAATCTGACGTGAAGGCAGCGAGTCTTTTACTTATATTGAGGTTTTAAATATAGCTGGGCTAGGCTGCTTTAAATCCTAGATCCTGTCCCAAAGCTGGATCCTATCTGCTTTGCAGATAGCTGGTGAGGGAAGCTATATTTTTGGACCTCTTTGCGAGTTACCCGTTTCCCACGTCGCGCTAGCATCATGAAAAAGAAAAAACTATAGTGTTTGTCATTTACCATTACTTATTCGGACTATAGTGGATTTAATTTTCCTAGAAGAGTTCCTTGTTCCATGCACGATCTGTGTGTATCATATAAAAACCTCAGGGAACCATTCTGAGTCCATTCCCATATATATATATATATATATCGTAAAGAACGACGCTTTGTATAGGAGACTTATCCGCGCAAGATGAGAGCGAAAGAACGAAACAATTGAAAAAATGAGGTACCCACCCGGGAATCGAACCCGGGATCTTCCGATTGCCAATCGGAAGATCCCGGGTTCGATTCCCTGGTGGGTACCTCATTTTTTCAATTGTTTCGTTCTTTCGCTTTCATCTTGCGCGGGTAAGTCTCCTATACAAAGCGTCGTTCTTTACGTTAATTATACTGCGTGTTTGCAGTTATAATGTGTATATATATATATATATATATATATATATATATATATATATATATATATATATACACACAGGGTGTCCGAGAATTATCTGTACAATTTTTGGCTGTTATTAAAAGTCAACCATGAAGTGTAGAAATTCCAGTTTGTCCCATTTTACAGAGAATCTCATTAAGTTTTTTCTGATACCAAGTTTTGACAAGTTTTTTAGAAATTCCAGTGTGTCCGAACATTATCTGTACAATTTCATCTTTTAATAAAATTCTTGATAACACACGTAAAATTCTTAAACAAGATTATTTAGAATCTGTATTTTCAAAAGTTTCTTTTATTAAAGTAACGTTGTTACAAACATTCGATATGTGCACCATTAGTGATTCGCAAAACATCCAATCGATACTCCAAATGTTGCCATGTACGCTGCAGCATATCCACATCAATTCGCTCAATAGCAGCTGTGATTCTTGCTTTTAAATCATCAATGTCTGTCACCCGCGTACATTTCTAAAAAACTTGTCAAAACGTGGTATCAGAAAAAACTTAATGAGATTCTCTGTAAAATGGGACAACACTGGAATTTCTACACTTCATGGTTGACTTTTAATAACAGCCAAAAATTGTACAGATAATTCTCGGACACCCTGTATATATATATATATATATTTATATAGGGTCTGTCAAAAAAAACTAAGCCAATTTGAAATCTCTATAAAATGCACAATTTGATAGAGATTTCAAATATTTTTTTACACTAAATAAATAAAAGGCTCATAAATAATCTGTGGTAATTTTATAACTTTATTTTAAATATTTTAGGAGTTATGCGGTTATTTCTACAGATTGCGAAAATTTCAGTTTTTCTCATTATGTAATATCTTCTTTTTTCTCTTTTTCAGAATTTGTTTAGATTTAAAATTTTTCGTGAATAACTCTAAATATGCCATTCTCACATGAAGATAAAATAATTATAAAGCATTATAGAGTTGAAAAAGGTTATAGTGCAAGGAAATTACTTTCTGAATTCGATTATAAAGGATGGACTAGATCAGGTTTAGATTACTTATTGAGAACTATCGATGAAACAGGAAGCATTCAAAGGAATGTTGGTAGTGGGCGACCAAAATCAGTTAGAGTAGATGAAAATATTCAGAAAGTGGAGGAACGTATCCTTAGTCAAGAGGATCGACCTGGTAGCCACATGACACCTGCTCAAATATCAAAAGAACTAGAAATATCAGAACAAGCGTAAGAAGGATTATTAAATCTGATCTGCAATTTAAATCATTTAAAAGAGTGCATGGACAAAGATTGTCAGAAGTAAACTGTCAGAAAAGAGTTGAGAAATCCAAACGTATTTTATGTATAATAACTGAAGATAAACTTTCCAAGACATTTTTTACGGATGAAAAACGTTTTACGGTTGAGCCACCAAGAAACTCACAGAATGACCGGGTTTATTCTGATGTTGCGAAGAAAAATGAAATCCAAGATGAAAGACTGTACGCAACAAGGAGTCACTTTTCTTCTAGCGTCATGGTTTCTGTTGGAGTGTCCAAGTTGGGAAAAACTTCAATATTTTTTATTGAGCCAGGAGTGAAAATTAATGCTCAATATTATTTAAATACCCTGCTTGAGAAAATGCTTCCAGAAATGAGAAACTTGGCTAGTCAAGGTTACTTTATTTTTCAACAAGATGGTGCAACATCACGTACTGCCAAAACAACCATCGAATATTTGAAAAAGAATGTGCCTGAATTTCTGGAACCGAATAATTAGCCACCTAACAGCCCTGACCTAAACCCTGTAGACAACGGAATATGGGAAAACTTGGCAGAGAGAGTGTATAGGAACAGAATAAGGGATGTCAATCATTTGCGAGAGTTGATTATCGGAAAATGGGCAGAGCTCCCCCAAGAGCAAATAAATCGAGCAATAGACGAATTCAGACGAAGATTAAAAAAAGTGATAGAAATGCAAGGGAATCATATTGAACAGTTCTTTTAATTTTATTAAACTAAAAATTATCTACAGTATATCGTAAAAAAAAATTTTTCATGTTAAGTAGGAGAATCTCACTTTTTACTTAATTATTAATAAAATTAACAATTCTGAAGATATCGTCATAAAAATTTAAATAATAATAGCTGATTACCTATACTTTATTGTGTAAAAAATTCAACTTAATTAGATAAATGGTTTTGTTTTAATAAAGGTTTGAATTTGGCTTAGTTTTTTTTGACAGACCCTGTATATCAGGACATCCCATAAGTAATGTCGTTTTTTAGATCGGAATTTGAAGGACAAAAAAAACTGAACTGAAACTTTTTAATCTAGTATATATTTTCCATCGGAATCAATGACACTCTGCCAACGTCGTACAAGCTTTTCAGTGCCATGTTTATAAAATTCAGTCGGTTTTGAGGCAAAAAACGTACAAAGACTGGTGTGCAAGTCATGTAAAGAAGTATACTATTTCTCGTCAAGAGAGTTTTCCAGACTCCTGAAGAGATGATAATCTGAAGGCGCAAGGTCTGAAGAATATGGAGGATGTGGAAGTTTTTCCCACCCAAGCTCCTCAATTTTTGCAGAAGTGATCCGAGCGGTATGAGGACGTGCGTTGTCGTGGTGGAACACGATTCCTTTCCGATTAACCAAAGAAGGTCTCTTTTCTTTTAGAGCAGTGTTCAATCGATCCAGTTGTTGAGAGTAGACTTGAATGGTGATTGTTTGGTTGTGTGGTAAGGTTTCAAAGTGTATTACACCACCTTTATCCCACCAAACACTAAGCAGCACCTTCCGAGGGTGAAGATTTGGTTTTGACTGTGGTGTCGCTGGTTCTCCAGCACAAACCCAATGTCGACGGCGCTTAACATTCTGGTACAGTATCCACTTTTCATCACTGGTCACTAAACGGTGCAAAAACGGATCTTGGAGTTCACGTGAATGAAGAGCTGTGCTAATGTTTACCCGCACCCTCAGATTGTCGACCGACAATTCATGTGGCACCCAGTTTCCTAACTTAGCCACTTTCCCGAGTTGTTGCAAATGTCGATGGATGGTGGACGGGGATGAATTGAGTTTCTGGGCCAATTCTTCGACAGTTGTTGAACAGTCTTCTTCAAGTGCGGCTAACAGCAGGTCATCATCAAACTCAGCAGGGCGTCCAGAGCGTGCTGCATCTGTCAAACAGCAGCCACCATTCCTAAACTTTTGAAACTATCTTTGACATTTCCTCACATGCTGAATATCGTTGCCATAAACGTCCTGAATGTTTCGCGTTGCTTCAGTAGCACTATTCCCTTTTTCGAACTCGTAAAGCATTATATGCCTGATATGCTCTTCTGATACCGCCATGTTTATGAGGGGTTCACATAAAGCAAAACACACGTCTTCACTGGTCAAGGTCTGTAAAGTATGTAGCGAAACACGATAGATCTCCTCTTAGATATAACCTTCGGAAAATTTATGCTTAAACCGAGTAGGACTAGTTTAAACTTAATCTATCGTAAAAAAACGACATTACTTATGGGATGAAGTGAGAGGGTGTTTATAACCCGTAATTAAATTTTTTTGTTGTTGGTCGGTTCGAAGTTGACGGGGGTTCTGGTTAGGTGGCAGCAACGGATTTGTTACTCTGGAGTAGCTGATACCCTATAAGGAATCGCAGTAGTTTTCTTTTATACTCCTCTCCGACTTCTTATAACGTATCGGGAAATTATTTTTCTCTATTTACGACTAAGTCCTCTGAAGGTTCCCCGATTCTTCTTATAACGTATCGGGAAATTACTTTTCTCTATTTAAGACTAAGTTATCTCTAAGTTCCTCGATTCTTCTTATAACGTATCGGGAAATTACTTCTCTCTACTTAAGACTAAATTCTTTGAAGAGAGCAAAGCTCGAAGGAGAAGACAAAGGTATTTCTTACTATATTTTACTAATAAAATGTTATAGGTAACGCTCAGCCTCTAAGTCTAGTCAGAATGAATATTGGAGAAATTTTATGGGCTTTTATACTAAACTTCTTACTGACGTCATTATTTTTTAATGCTGTTTTTTTTATTATTATTATTTTCAATAGGCTGATTTACTTTACAAAACATTTGAAGACAAAACAAATAATTTTGCTGAAGCAATGTGTAAACTGCTAAGCAAGAGGAATCCATATTTTATTTAAACCGTATATTGACAGCTCTGATGTTATCATGATCTGCCGAGTTAACTAAAAATGGAATTGAGATATGCCTTCCCATCATAAATTACAAACAAACAGGCACATGGCGAAAATTAAAGGCTTAAGATTAAAAATTAAACGTTAAGCAAGACATGACTTCATCTTTTACAACGAAGAGAGAATGAATACAAAAAAATGACGAGATTACATTATTAAGCTAAGTGTACGAAAATGATTAAGTTGTTTAAACACAAATAGTTAACCAATTATAAAATAGAGAGCAAATAAAAAATGTATCCAAACTTGTGTCAGCGTTGTACGATTTTGGGTTTTATACAAAATAATTAAGTAGTTTACAAGGAAATAATTC
>JAJOZX010000935.1:457500-700000 GCA_023014485.1 Bathynomus jamesi
GGGTTGGCACTCTTGCAACATTGATCAACATTTGCAATTGCACTGCACTCTCTCCTTTTGCGCCCATACTACTGCACCAATAAGAAATCTTTAAAATATAAGTTACCTGCGACTTCAACTTCGGCACGAAAGAGGTCAAAGATTTTGCCTTTCCGGTGCCCCAAAAAATTAAGGAAAAATTCAAATATTTAAGCGTATCTTCCGTTGTGTTTATACTGGAAGATCATTTTTATTTCATTTGATTTGTCTATTTATGTTCTTTAACTTTTCCCTTATACACCTCTCTCCCATTCCTCACAGAAATTTTGAAAATTTGGTATTTCATGAAAAATACTAACAAAAAATAGGAATTTTTATATCTTTCGTTGTTTCTCAACTTTAGTAAATGTTTTAGCAACATTTTAAGGTTTCCATTTGTTCTTGTTCTGGAAAGGGATTTCCTTAATGGCTAACGAACGTCTCGAAAAATGATAGAAAAAAGAAAAAGGCTACACAAAAGTATGAGGAATATGCAGCACGGATCTCGAAAGGAATGAAAGAATTTGATACTGCTGCAACTGTTTTGTCAAGTTCCAGCGAAACAGACGAAAGCAGTGAGCCGTTTAAACTCACGACAAAGCCATTAATTAATCTCGGACTTCACAAATGAGAATGTGGTTGCCAACAGTGGGTAGAGAATGTGATCGAAGAGGAATATTTGACCGTGCTGGGGCAGCTCTTGCATCTGCTGTTTTTCAAGATTTAAAATGAATTAGTAGTAAAGATACTTCTTCAGTGATCGACGGAAGCAAGATAAGACGAGAAAGGAGCAAGATTAGAAAAGATCTCTCTGAAGAGACCTCAAGTGATCATGTTATGGGTCTCTACTTGGAAGAAAAGATCGAACAAACGTTATGATAATGAAAGGTAGTAAGTATCATTCTAGGATTACTATGGAAAAGCATATTGTCGTTTTGAAAGAACTAGGCTCAACTTACTTAGGCCACAAATCTCCAGAATTGAGCACAGCAAACAGCATTTATAAAGGCATTTTGGAGTTCTTGGGATGCAAAAATATCAATGCAAGAAATATTGTTGCCATGGCTGTGATGACACTGCAGTCAATACTGGAATAAAAGGAGGTATATTAAAAAATTTGGAGCAGAACGTAAACATAGCCTTTCACTGGTTTATTTGTCTCTTTCATTTTAACGAGTTACCATTGAGGCATTTGTTAGAGCACCTCGATGGGCCCTCCCATAGTCCACGAGAAATGTCAGGACGAATTGGAAGCTCATTAAAATCTGCCAACCAACCAATAGTTAAGTTTGAAGCCGTGGAAGGAAATCCTCTTCCAATTACTGATTCTGATGATCTAAGTACAGATCATTTGTACCTCTATAAAGCTTCTCAGGCTATTACTTCTGGGTTTGCAGCAATGGCTTAGCAAATCTTCAACCTGGGCCAATGGTCCAATCCAGATGGTTGACTACTGCTAACCGCATCCTGCGTTTCTACATGAACTGTGAAAATACGATGGATACCTTAAAAGTGCTGGTAGAATACATCGTCAAACTTTATGCTCCAGTGTGGTTCACGATCAAGACAAAACCTTGGTGCTATGATGGACCTCGTCAACTGTGGCAGATGGTAGCTTATTCAAGATACCAAGCAAAGGAGCTCAGAGATATTGTTGATAAAGTTATCGTTCGTAACGCCTACTTTGCGCATCAAGAGAACCTTCTTGCAATGACTACTGATAACCGGCCAAACATTCGAAAATTGGCAATACGAAGGATCGAAGTAGCAAGATTTCAAGCTGAAAAAATGAAACGCATTCGCGAGTTTAATGTACCGAAGCTAAATTTCCATGCACTTGACTACACTAATATTATATTTTGGACAGATAGTCCCATCAGGCTTGAGCCACCATTGGCAAAACACTTAACTAAAGAGGAGTTGACATCATTGGCTGAGAACACTAGCGAAGAAAAATTAAAACTCTTTCAATTCCCTTGTCATAAACAAGCAGTAAAAAGCAGGGCCGCATTTAGGGGGTGGCGCACCTGGAAAATGTCCAAGGCCCCGCGCCCGATGGGCTCCGCAAATTTCAATTGAAAAAAATTAAGCGTCACGTATTTGCCATCTCCGACGAGTTTTACTTTTTCCGGCAGGCGGCATGGCATCAGGCATTCTAATATCCGCCTTGATGGTGTTTAATTTGTTGTTCTTGTTAGTGTTACTCATTTCTAATGTTGTTACTAACTTACTTCTTGTTCTTTCTGTTGCAGATTCATGATTTATGTTCTTATTGTTGGCATTTTAATACGTACAACATGGAAACGAGCCGTGACCGGGATCGAAGGAGAAAATATAAACCCGGTAGTGAAAAGCGTAAGGATAAGAAGCGCAAAGAAGAGTTTCTTGCGACGATGCCCACCAGCTGCCTCCGCTACTTCAGCAGCTGCGTTTTCAGAAGACGCGTCTACGTCAGTGCGTTCAGCAAGCCCAGCAGCTGCTTCCACTACTTCAGCAGCTGCATTTTCAGGAGACTCGTCTACGTCAACCCCTTCAGCAGGCCCACCAGTTGCCTCCGCTACATCAGCAGCTGCGTCTTCAGAAGACCCGTCTACGTCAGTGCGTTCAGCAGGCCCACCAGCTTCAGGACATGCAATTAATGACATTGGTTTGTGGCCACAAGTGCTGACCGATGACTTTAGAGAGTTCTGGATAGAGCGGGGAACATCAGATTGCCGAAATTATGAGAGCGACTTCAGTAACTCTTCAACTACTGAAAGTGGTACAACACGCCGATGTACGAAGCTATTATTTGTTAAGAAACATAGCCTGACGAATGAGAGGATTGAGGTGTCATGGCTGTGCTACTCTGAGTCCACAGGCTATGTTTACTGTTTTGTCTGTAAATTAATGTCGAGGGCGGACAGCAAGTTCACAATCGAGTTCAACGACTGGAAGCATGGTAGACAATCGGTCGAAGCACACGGAAAATGTGAGCAACATATGGAGTCGATGAGATTTTTGTTGGTTAGAAAGTCTGTCTCCGGCCGTGTTGATTCGAAACTGGTGAACCAGTTTGAAAAGGAGTGTAACTACTGGCAGGAAGTTTTGCGGCGCTGTGTCAACGTTCTCAAGTATATCACGTCACGAGGACTAGCAATTCGTGGACACGACTCCCGTTTCGGTTCACCAAACAAGGGCAACTATTATGGAATTTTGGAACTTTTAAGTAAGTATAACAGTTTTATAGCTGCGCATATAAGCGAGCATGCCAACAAAGGTAGCGGACACACCTCGTATCTCTCTCATTTCATTTGCGAGGAACTCATGCTGTTGATGGCCGATAAAGTACTTCAGATGATTATCCGAGAAATCCAGCAGTCAAAATACTACTCTCTATCCGTCGACTCTACGCCTGATGTTTCCCACACCGATCAACTGTGCTTCACCGTCCGATATGTGGTTGAGTCTGGGTCCGTCGAGCGATTTCTACAGTTCATACCTATGAACACACATACAGGGAAAGGAATCGTCGACGTGGTCCTCAACTTTCTGGAGACGCATGGCATTCGAATTGGAGACTGCAGAGGACAGTCTTATGATAACGCAAGCAATATGGCAGGGAAATACAACAGCGTAAAGAGCCACATCAAGTCAAAATCTCCGTATGCTGAGTTTGTGCCATGCATGTGCCACTCACTAAATCTTGTGGGTAATTCAGCAGTGGACAGTTGCACAGCAGCCGTTGAATTGTTTATGTTCATTCAGAATGTCTACACGTTTCTCGTCTCCTCGACATACCGATGGCGTCGACATGTAGAGGTTCTCGACAGTAGTTCCCATAGTGAGAAACTAAAGGTCGATAAAGGTCTCTCCGATACCCGCTGGTCAGCCAGATCAGATGCCGTCCAATCTTTAGCCGAAGGCTACGCTGAGAATATCGTGGTACTGGATGAGCTAGCAGCAGATACCAGCCAAACTGCGAAAGCCAGGATCGAAGCCAGGGGATTGTCTAAACAGCTTCAACAACTCGAAACAGCCATTTTATTGGTTTTATGGAACACTATTCTCGAACGATTTCAAAAAGCGAATGCAATTCTGCAAAAACAAGAAATGTCGTTAGACTCAGCCACCCTCTTGCTGAAATCACTACTGCAATTTGTTGAAGATCTCAGATCAAGATTTGACGAATTCGAGGACCAGGGCATCGGAAAGTGTAGTCATCGAGTATACAAGGAATCGACTCAACGCACAAAGAAGAAAAAGCGCCATCATGACGAAATCGGAACTGCCGAAGATACGAACCTGAAACCAAGAGATTCATTTCGGACCACTGCATTTCTACCGATATAATTGATAAACTGTGTACCACTCTAAACACTCGTCTAGAAGCGTACGCTGTCCTGCAGAAAAGATTTGGATTTTTGGATTTCCTTCTAGTCCTGGACATCGACAGTCTTCGACGGTCAGCTGAACATCTAGTAGAATGCTATCCGGCTGATCTGGAGAAAGAGCTGGAAACAGAACAGAAGTTGTGCAGTTCGCTGCCCTAATGAAACTCACCGAAAGTGAAACAGAATCCCAGACGGAACGTGAAGACATGTGCAACAGATTTTATCGGCATATGAACACAAACGAACTGAAAGGAACATTCCTAAACATGGAAATAGCAATGAGAATATACCCGTGTATGTTTGTCACGAACTGTTCTGGTGAACGTTCATTCTCGAAACTCAAACTGATCAAAAATTTCCTTCGCTCACAATGGGCCAGGAGCGCCTTTCGTCCCTGCTGCTGTTGAGTATAGAGCATGAGGTGTTGCAGTCGGTGAGTTTCGAGGACACAATCACGCAGTTTTCCAAACAAAAAGCCAGGAAGCGTCCTATGTAATATTCATTACAAATCTGCACTCTATCTACAGTACAGTAAGCTGTACAGTAGGGCGGATCGAAAATGAGGTTTTTAAACTTTTTTTCGACATTCAAATATGGCTAGTGCGGAAAATATGTGGGTGCTATAGATAATGACTGTGCATAAATATTAGTCCTGCGAAATTATATCTTCAGGTGCCACAAAGCCGTCGAAAAAAGTGAAATATAATGATTTTCTTATATTCTGCATAAGTACAATAACTGAAACTTACTTGTTATTATTATATATTAAGTGTTCCAATTACCAAAATAGTTACTGAATTACGCAGCTCTTAGTTTATTTAGATCAATGTTCTTTTGATTAATGATCTAAATAATCCAGAACTCACCACGAGGAGGTGGCTGCGTGTCGAGCTCCACCCATGCCCTCCCAACCACCCATCCTTGCGCATGTTTTTTTCTATTAACGTTTTATTTAAACTTTATATTCAGCTTTACTTTCGAATGATGGCATTTTTTTACGTGACTGAAGTGTTGATCTTATGAAGCCATCTCGCGCGTTCAATCCAAATACTTTTGATGATGCTTCAGTCACTAATTTTACCATTCTTTCTACTACTTGTGTATGACAAGGAATTTCTCGAATGGAGGGGTACTCTTGTTTTCTATGAATTCTTCAATCTCATTTTCTGTCAGGTGTCTTGTCACAGGTGGTTCAGTGACAATGCATTTTTGCCAATTAATTAAATCAGTATAATCAGTAGCTTCAAATTGAATAACAGGTACTGTGAAACGCCTCACAACTTTTTCCTTGTTTGTTTGCCTTGCTTTCTTTATTCGCCTCCACGCTAATTCTCTTATGGCGCTGCGGTCATCATGAATCATTGATGCTAGAATATTTTCTGGATTTGCAAAAAATGCATTTCTTTGTATGACAGGGTTTACAATATCCTTTACTTCGTCATTCAGTGTTCTTGTTAGTTCAATAGTTTTGAAAACATGTTTTGAGCCATTGACAAAAGACGTACTTTGCTTAATAGAAAACCACATTGGGATGTAGACCTTCATTATAAAAGAAGCAATGTTCATGAGGTTCTCAGATGGACTTACAGTTGAAACGTATAGACGAAGCAAACGATTTGCTGTAGTCAGCCATCGTGAATGTGCCATTTTGCCTGGACTACGATGAGCAAGATCTGGAGAGCAATATCCCTTTGTTATGGCCTGATGAATATTAATTAGATATTTTTGGTCGGTGCTAAGATCTTCACAGTCTACAGTTGGTTCCTCAGCATCAATCCTTTCAAACTCGACAATAGGAAGACTCTCACAGTTCTCTAATTCCCTGCCAATAGGACCGGTGAATCCGCGGGGGCCAGATGTTTTTCCATCCAGCTTTGCAACTAAATGGCGTAATGGCAATTCATTGGCATGGAGCTGGCACACTAAATGTTGAACTGGCTTCTTCAGCTTCAATTCTATAAGCCTTATAACGCCTCCCTTTTCTCCAGTGTTGACTGCTGCACCATCGCATCCAATGGCAACAAGGTTTTCCAGGTTCATGTCATTATTTCCAATATACTCAAACATTCCTTTACATATTTCTTCAGCTGATCCAGAATTCACAGAATAATGGCCCAAATAAACAGAACCAGGTTCTCTCGCTAAAGTGATATGTTCTTCTGTTACCTTCTTCTGATATACTTTGGACTCTTTTTTTTCTTGGAAGAGTGTAGAATCTTTTCGACCATCAAAATAGATTCCTCTGATTGGGCCCTGATTTTGATCTTTCATAATTTCTGATCTCTTCTTTTGTCTTTCTCTTCTGATTTTACTCCTATCCACTACTTCAGATGTATTGTCAATAGAAACTTCTCCAATATCTTGCAATACTGCACTAACAATGAATGCTGCAGCTCGATCTGAAACTGCAGTCCTGTCACAAGCAGTAGCCACTGAAGGTAGATTTGTAGTTTTCCTTTTCTTGAATAATTGTTCTTCAGGTTGTTCGAGCTTTCTCTTCGAGCTAACTGGCTTGGAAATGTATCGTCTGATATTTCGCCAGATTCACTTTCACTATTTGATGTCGATGATGATAATTCAACATTTGTATCCTGCAATTTCTCCTGTGAAGATTCTTTGGTGAGCCTCACAGCTTCTTTTTGCTTTCTTAGCAACGTAGATGCTTTTTTCTTTGAGAGTGTAATATCTACTCTATCAATAAACAGTTTTCTTTCACTCCTTTGATCTAAGAGGAACGTCACTTCTTCCTTTGGAACCGTTTTTTCTTTGGGACAAGAACATTGTGTTAGTACTTTGCACTTGCACGCTGCAATGTCAAAAAGTTTCGTGTGTGCTTCTTTTTTGAACATATCAATCTTTGCTTTGTAAGCTTCAGAATTTTTTCTGCTTTGGTATGGCTTCATAATGACGATACTTTTCGTGGTAGCTTCTGAACATTGTTTCAATTCGCCTGTCTGACAGAATTGGGACGGAAGCACTTTCCCAAATTGTTTTCAATTTATCAACAACTTGTTCTAATATTTGAGATATTGAAGGATCTTTATTAGTATTCTGTTTCAAATCGTTTCTTACAAACAAGTAATATTTAAAAACTCCTTCGTATGTAGGAAGATTCCTGTGCCACAAATCTTCCCCCATACCAAACATGGGGCACTCAGTTGAGGCCCTGGTTGATTTTGCACAAACTCGAGACATTTTGAAAGTATACAAATCTGAAAAAGAAAGAGCTAATATCAATTATACGTTAATTTCAGTTAATAGTACATGGCAAACTTAGGGCAACACAATACAGAAATGCAAAATATATAAGAAATATAGTTTAGACTATCTGAGTAACGCCAACAACAGAACACCCACCTGCTACGAGAGCGACAGCTACACTGAACCGAGGTACTCACGTGACAGCTGAGTGAGCTGACTATAGAAAACTGTTTTTAGAGAATAGAACTTTTTTTAAAGGTTGACTGAGCTATTTTTATACAAGTGTGAATAAATTCTTGTCTATTGTGCATCGTGGACTCTTCTGTAATTATTGGTTAAAATCTGCTTTTTTCAATTTTTTTCAATATTGAAGGTCATTGTGGCACCTGAAGATATTAATGTTATGATTTTAAATTTATACCAGCTTATTTCCTCACTACTCCACACATTTTCCACACTAGCCAATTTGAAAATCCGAAAAATGAGTTTTTCACTCCGCCCTACTGTACAGTTTAGCTGTTTATTAAGTGCATTACAACTGTGTAGCTGTTTATTAAGTGCATTACAATAACTGTGTAGATGTTTATTAAGTGCATTACAACTGTGTAGCCTACTAGTGTAGCTGTATACACTGTATGTGTACATAGTTAAGTTATAGTCTTTAATATCACATTAATAAGCCGAATGGCTTCCGCATGTGTGTTTTGTGTGTGTTAAAAAAATATATCTGTTATGTGCATTACAAAATATTGTCATTCATTAACACTCTAAAATAATACATCCCGAGAAATAGTTTGCCCAAATAGTTTGCACACTGTAAATGCACCCCTGGAAAAAGGACTATCAAACTCTTAACAGAAGCGGCAAGAGCAGTTTATGGAAGTGAGAGGAGAGATGGCTACGTTAAAACCAAAATTGCATCTCAAGCAATAATGAAATCATTTAAAACCAAGAGAGACTACAAAACTGAATAAGAAGCTCTCTAAATTATTGTGGTGGGTTGGTTAGGGTGGAACTCAAAGAGCAGCTACCTCCACGTGGTGAGTTCGGTAATTTAAGCCGAGATATGCATAGCTCGTATCTAGCTTAAATTAGCGGAGAGCTGCTCCAATAAACCAATATATGATATTTAAAACCATGCAGCTATTTCATGAGCTTCTAAAAGAAAACGGAGTTATTGAATGACGCTTAACATCAACCAATCAACGAAAGCAATAAAAACTCCTATTTTTTGTTAGTATTTTTCATGAAATACCAAATTTTCAAAATTTCTCTGAGGAATGGAAAAAAAGTGTATAAGAATAAAGTTGAACATAAATAGACAAATCAAATGAAACAAAAGTGATCTTTCTAGCATAAACACTACGGAAGATACGCTCAAATATTTGAATTTTTCCTTAATTTTTGGGGGCACCTGAAAGGCAAAATCTTTGACCTCCTTGAGTCCGGTGAAGTTGATGTCACAGGTAGCTTATATTTTACAGATTTTTATTGGTACCACAGACTAACTTTTGGGTGCCCCGACAAAACTGAATTCTAAAAAAAAAAATTTTCACTCCACCCTAATGTATATATGTGTGTAAGAAATAAAAACTCCTGCGAATTCGGTTTTCTAACTGTTCAGAAAACAGTTAAGAACTAATCCGACATTATGCATTTTTGTGCAGTTCTACTGGATGTTTAAAAGAAATTAAAACAATTTTTTGCTTTTTGTGGATGTACTGTAGACCATTGCATTCCCTTCTTTCCCTCCCAAATATCTGGGTATGCAATCCAATGTTAAATGACTATCGAAGTCTTTCCTATTATTCCATTTTGGAACAGAGCGTCCGCTGGTCGAGACATTCGGTTGAAAACTTTTAAAGAAGCCTGAACTCACTTAGGTTGTAGTTTATTCAAACTTCTTCAGCTCAATGCAATTTGGTGAGTAAATCTAAATTTTATTATTCTGTAGAAATAGTTATGCTGAATAACTTTGTAAATTTATAGATGTGACTATTTTGTCTTTTGAAGAAGTTGAATATCGGCCGTTATTTTATAAGATTCCGTGTAAGAATATATGTAAAGGATTTATTATTTATCGGAGTAAAAATGAAGTAGGTTGGAATTTCACATATAAAACAAATCGTGTCTTGGTAACCACGTCAGTGTGTATCTTTGATTATTAAATTATATGAGGTGATCTGTAAGTCAACTCAAGAGTTTGAACCGGTGGGAGCATTTGTTTATTTAATATAAAATAAGTATAAGCTATTTTATATATATATATATATATATATATATTATACCAGGTGTCCCCCCCAAAATGAACATGTTGTTTAATTAAGGTTACCCTCTCAATACTCTAAGCCTCATATGAGGCTGCTAATTTAAAGCCTAAATTTAAAGGGATAACAAAAACAAAATATTTAAAAAATTGTTAATTTTTGTATCCTTTGTTTCATTTAAGGCCCATATGAGGCATCTAAGTAGTTATCTTCTTGAATACTAGATTCCGTGATTTTTTACACAATTTATAAACAACAACAAATTTCATTCGGCCGGCATATTTGATGACGTGCAGTTCTGTGAAATTTTTAAGTGTAATTTACCAAGAAAAACTTTTAATTTGAAGGTAAGACTTATTTATTTATTAATCTAATACCTTTATATACACAGACAGTGATTTTTAAATTAATCCCACAAATACTTTTGTTTAGAATAGGATTTTGTTTTTCTTCCTCATTTGAGGATTTTTTGTTCGAATGGAGTAATTTCACAGAAAACGTTTCTCGACTCGTAGTTTAATGTGATGAATATTTTATCTGTCTATAGAACCATATTTTTAATAATGCATAGCTTAATAATATTATGTAATTTAACTTCTAACGTAATTTTATTTTAATTTTATAATAAGTAATATATATTATTGGAATTATAAAATGCGAAATATTTTCAGCTGCCCTGCATGATGGCAACATGAATAAAAACAGCTGTCTCGGAATCAGCTGTTCGCAAGTTGGCTCAATTACATCCAGGAGTTTGTAAGTATAATTGGTTATTTTATTATGAAATGTCAAATTACACATTGCATTATTGCCATTGAAGACACATTTCATTTATATTGTATCAAGAATGCCAAGAAATGCAAAATATCCTGACTCAGATATTGTTAATAAATAGGCTGCGTCACAAACACACCAGCACGTACACACACACACACACATATATATATATATATTTAAAATGTCACATTTATACCAATTTGGCCAATGCTGAACGTCGAATTCCTTACGTGTGGACTGGTAAAAACACACACGAGCGCGTACACCTTCATATATTCGCGCACACACACCAACACGCATACATACACACCTATATATATATATATATATATATTATAATATAAAGGGAATTTGTATGTAGTGTCAAAAGTTTTTATTATTCTTGTAGTTTTGTATCCCATTTTATTATATTTTGGTAAATGCTAGCATGTGTATAAGGTTTTCATTCACTGTTCTAGCCCTCGCACCTAGGCTATACATGTAATATGGAGAGACTATCCTGGGGAAACATTTATCCTTTGGCCTTTTATCTCTTATTTGTCACTCCACTCCCTTTGCTTTCTGTGTTTTATCTTACCTCTGCACCCTCCCTTTCCTCTATTACTCGTTCAATTTATTGTTCAGTTTATTGTTTGGAAAGGGATAACCCCAAAATAATTCAATTCAACCTACTAAGATCCCGTATGTTTTTCGTGTATTTTTATGTATTCATGTATCATCAGTTCCAGAAAGAAGTATGCAACCGAACAAGAAATATTGGATGCGCTGACTGCCTACTCAGAAAGTGATCTTTCAGTATCCGAGGATGAATTTGTTCTTGATAGTGAGGGTGATACTAATAGCGAAGTATCATCATCTTCAGAAAATGAGGACAACACCGACCCATGAACTGCTATTATTCCATCGGCAACAATTAATTTGAGAGAGAAAATATGGTATTTAGGAAAAGAAAATAGCTTATCAAGTTATGTCCCACTGTTTTTAGGTGAACACAAGTCTAATGTCTCAGGAAACATGCCACTTGAATATTTTGAGTCAATGATTCCTGATACTATACTTTCTGATATAGTGTTTCAAACTAATTTATATGCTACTCAAAATGGGAAACCCAATTTTTGCATGAAATTAGAGGAGCTAAAGGTTTTTTTAGGCTTGAATTTTGTTATGACTTTTTGTAAGCATAGTAGGCTAAAACAATATTAGTCAACAGATCATGGTACGAGGGTAGGCATCATTGCCGATAGTATGACATATGCTCGATTTTGCGAAATAAGGAAATATTTGCACTTTGTTGACAACACAAATGAAAATTCAAATAATGATAGGTTGTTCAAACTTAGACCCTTTATATCTCACTGTCAAAATGCAATCAAATCTTCCTGTGATCCCGAAGAATCATTATCAATTGACGAAATGATGGTCCCATTCAAAGGTAGATCCCAAATTAAACAGTACATTAGGGGAAAGCCACATCCTTGGGGATTTAAAATATGGTGCTTGGCTGGAGTTTCTGGATACATTTATATGTTTGAAATATACTAAGGTTCTGGTTCAGTAAATTATAAATCAAGCAGTAACTTTGGAGCCATAGGTGATGTAGTATTGCGTCTCACCCAAGACATAAAGGACAAAAACCATAAACTATATTTTGACAACCTCTTTACAACCATTCCCTTACTCTGCAAGCTTGCCGATGACGATATTTATGCAACTGGAACAATACGGAAGAACAGGTTGGGTGGAGCAGCTTCAAAATTGAAATCAGTAAATGAACTGAAAAAAAATGCAAAGAGGATCGCATTCATTGGTGACTTCTGCAGATAATGTATCAATTACAAGGTGGTATGATAATAATGCAGTCCATATAGCATCTACATTTGCAGGTGCAAACCCTATAGGAATTGCTAAAAGATGGAGTAAAAAGGAAAAAGCAACCATTGAAATACCTCGCCCTTTCTCTGTTGAGGTATACAATGCCCATATGGGAGGAGTTGATTTGATGTATTCATTGATAGGCCTTTATCGTCATAAGATGAGACAAAAGAGAGGGTATCTTAGAATATTTTTCCATTTACTCAATGTAATAGTAGTAAATAGTTGGCTTCTATGGAGAATGGACACTGCAAATAAAAAATGGATCTTTTTTAATTCAAATCTTCAATTGCGACTTCATTGATCTTCCGTAACAGAAGCATAATGAAAAAACGTGGGCGCCCTTCCTCTAGTACTATTCGTGTTGTGAAACGAAGAGTTCACATAAAGGCTCCTATTGAAGTTCGAAAAGATAATGGGCCACACTACCCAACAAAAACAGATGGAAAATATGCTTCTCTATGCCATCTCAAGGAATGCAAACGCAAAACACGATACAAATGCCTTCGATGCAATGAAGCATTATGCCCAGAATGCTTCCAGTCATTTCATGAAAAATGAATTTTATGTAAACATAGGTGTATTATTTCACAAAAAGTTTGTAATGTACTTTTTACTGTACGATTAATTTACTAAAAAAAACGGTTTTCTTTTCAAATAAATATAATCAGTATATTCAACTTTTTACACCCCAAATAGTATTAAGCCTCATATGAGGCAGATGCATAAAAGCTATATAAATTTCAAAATTTATCAAAATAATGTTGTTATGGTATATTATAGTCCATAATTAATAAAAAATTATAATGAAAAAAATTTTACTTTGAAAAATTATGAATAAAGTGACGAGAGGGTTAATAAATTTCTGTTTTTCGTACCTATTGCTTTTGTCTTTGTGTCTAGATTCCTTTGTTTTTTTTAGTTAGAACGTTTATTTAGAAATAGGGACACTGTAATCCCCATATTTTTCTAACACAATATTCAACATTACACAAATGTTTGACATAATATTTGGAAATAGCTTAGATGAGATGTTGTTCATTGTCTCATAGACCTTGGTCTTTAAGTTTTCAAGTGTCTTAGGCCTGGTAGAACAGATCTTGTCTTTTGTGTAACCCCACAAAAGAAAGTCAGGAGGTGAGGGGTCAGGTCAGTAAGGTCTAAGGGGGTAATTCCATTCGCCCATGAAGGGAGATTAGTCGCCCGGAAAAATGCTTCCTCAAAAAGTTGCGAGTTTCACAAGCAGTGGGTGGAGATGCTACATTCTTCTGAAACCAAGGTGAATCTGGGGTAATGCAATTATTTCTTTTACGGGACAAAGTAATTAGTTGTGGGAAGTAGAAATTGTGTAGAAATTTCGTAGAAATTCAGAAAAGTTATTGCTTTAATTATGAAATGGTGAAAGAATGCTTTTAATATACAATATTTATTAGTTATTAAGTAATGGAAGATTAGAAATGTATAGGTATATGCCTATTGGTACGGGGCTCCAATAAACCTTAGCCCCCCCGCCCATGGCCTAAACCATTAGAGGTACAGTAAAACTAAACATACCTTACAAAAGAGAATTTAATCCTGCATTTAATGAGAAACAATTAAAATTTGGTGTTCCCGCCATTGGCTTCCAAGATAGCCTGAATTCGCTTTGGGTAGCTTGCCAAAAGTGACGTGAATAGATCTTGATCGTTACGCAAATTTGCTAAAACAGTTTCAATGTGTTGCGTCATTGTATCCTTCGAAAATCGATTTGCTGCAGGTTCTTGAAACAAGAGACATTCAACCTTGTCCTTTATAACTGATCCAATGTGTTCACAGACGTTCAGGTCAGGAGAATTTCCTGGCCATTCTTCATTTCCAAAGAAATCGATCTCATGGTTCCGCAACAACTGTTGAGTGGCTAATGCCTTAAAGCAGGGGACCTTATCGTGCAGAATTGTGACCTGATCGACATCCATAACATTGTTTGAGTTTCTTAGAAAAGGAATGACATGCTGGGATAGAATAATATCACGAAAATACTGTCCATCCCAACTTTGACCATTTGGTTTCAGCACACACATGAGCTTCTTTGCAGTGAACAAAACAAACACACCAACACAGTCTGGACTTTTTAATAATTCGCGATAATGTTCATTGTCATCGATTTCATCTGGTGTTGTGGCCCACACTCGATCATTTTGGTAGTTAGGCCGACGTGTTACGTAAACAAAAAATTCATCGGAGATAGCTAAATGCATGAAATCATCCAATTGGTATGGTCGATTGGTCGATTGTCGTGTGGCCTCGCTGGAGGTAGAGATCTTTTCTCTTCCATCCTCCGAGAAGGTGTCGGTGGTTCTGCTATCGGCATCTGTTGTCACTTTTTTAGGGGGCCTGCTTCCTCCTTGTGAGGTTAGTAGGCCTCGGGGTTCGGATCCCCAAATCTACAAAAGAGCCTGCTCTTAACGCCTGCGCGTGCCTGGTTGAGCCCGGGCGCCTGTCTTCTTCTACTCACGCTCTCGTTTCTGTTCCACTCTTTCTCTATTTCTTTCCCATTTCTTCGTCTGTTCCAGTTTCTCTTCTTCACTATCTTCTTTCTTGGTCACATCGACCATCGACCATCGAAATCATCCACATCCCAATCTTCAAGATAATGGGCAAACCACATTCTGTCATCGATGTTAAGTTGAGTTTTTCTTGGCTTTGGAAGTTCATGCCAAGGCTTTAAACCTTGCCAATGACGGTACAGTCGAGTGATCTCACCACTAACGATCTTTCCTCTCAACACTTCGATCACTCTAGAAAGTTTAGCACAGCTGTTTTTTCGCTTACGTGTACCGCTTTTAATGATATCCTTTGTTTCCTGAGAGAGTGGCAAATTTGGGCGCCCAGATTTGGTTGTATCCATTTCACATTCATCCAAAGTTTTATTCCAATTTCTTTTGACGAAGTCCTCACTTCTTCGCAACTTTTTGGCAACCCATGAACGTGTTATAAAGGTGGCTCCAGCATCACGAGCTTCCCGAAATGTTATTGCTCGTATGCGATCTATCGCACGTTGCCTCTCCGAATAACCAATTAATTGAGAAGCCATTATATTATCATTTTATCAGCTAGAGTAATTTTAATACCTGCAATAAATAAAGAATTTTATATATTTTTATAATCACTAAAAACTATTTCGATATAAGTAAACATGTAAGCTGTAAATGGGGGGACTAAGGTTTTTTGGAACCCCTTATATAGTGAATAAAACCCCCAGTCTGTTACCTTTCTGAAGAAGACACCCCAATAATAAAATATACATCCATTGTAAAATAACGGACAAATAAAAATAGGGATATTTTTGAGGGACAGCCTATATATATATATATATATATATATATATATATATATATATATTAAACTTCCGTCGATGGCATTGGGTGGTTTGAAATTGACGTCGGTTCTAGTTAGGTGGCAGCAACGGATTTCTCACTCTGGGGTAGCTGGTACTGTGAAGGGAATCACAATAATTTCTTTTGTACTACGCTCCGATTTCTTCTTTAGCGGATCGGAGGATTCTGTGAACACTTACTAGGTTATTGGTTGATTCCTCGATTCTTCTTGTAGCGTATCGGAGGAGTTTGTGAGGCTATACTGGTCTCAACCTTAAGACCTATTGATTTCTAACTTTACTGTTTCTTGAAGATACTGTGTTATTCTAAAACTAATTTCTCTTGGAGAAGACAGTACTGGAAGGAGAAGCTATCCTTTTACTGAATTTTACTGCTTCAAAATATTACAGATAATGCTTCAGCCTCTGGGTCAGATCGGACAGAACAGAATTTGAAAGGTTACAAAGGTTTATATATTATTTAGGCTAGTGGCGTCATTATTATTTAATTTGACTTTTTTCGGATTTTATAATAGGCTGAATTCTTTAGCTAATTCCAAAGAAATGTTTGGTGTATTATGTGGATCTTGCAGAAGCAAGCAAAAGCAAAATATTTGATGATGAAGGCAAATTTTGTTGTAACACCATACTCACAAATCTGATGTTATGATTTGTCGTTTCAACTAAAAATGGAAATTCAGATATGCATTTTATTATGAACTAAAATTAAATGTTTAGCCGTGAAACAAAGCCTGAACCTCAGCCAAGGAATGAAGGAATGGACCTCATCCAAAGAAAATTTTGCTCTGCGTTTGGTGGGATATGCAAGGAATTATTCATTTTGAGCTTCTGCCAGATAACCAAACAATCACAGATGAAGTCTATTGCCAACAACTCGAACGATTGAAGATGGTATTACAAGAAAAACGTCCTGCATTAATTAATCGCAGAGGTGTTATATTCCACCAGGATAACGCGCGCCCTCACACTGCTCGAATCACCACTGCCCAATTGGAGGCATTTGGTTGGGAAAAAATGCCACATCACCTTATTCTCCGGACATCGCAACTTCAGACTACCATTTCTTTAGAAGTCTGCAACATCACCTAGATGGACAAAAGTTGCAATCCAGGGAAGCTATCGAAAAAGAAGTGATCGCTTTTTTTTTAACTCGAAACCAAAGGATTTCTTCGAACGTGGCATAAAAATATTCTACAGGTGGGAGGAGGTTATAGAAAAAGAAGGAAATTATAGTGGTGATTAATTTGCTATTATGTCATTTAATTTTTGTTGTGAATAAACTAAAAATTCGAGAAAATTTGTCCATATAAGTCATTTAATTTTTGTTCTGAATGAACTAAAAAATTGAGCAGAATATATGTTACAACCTTATATTTTCTTTCAGGGTTAAGGATATTCCCTGTCTCGCCTTTAATTTATATATATATATATATATATATATATATATATATATATATATATATACAGGGCGTCCCAAAAAAATGTATACACACTTTAACAGCTGATAGCTCAATTGATGTTTCTTTCTTTCCAAGTTAAACCCATTAGAATTAATAATGGCAGTCAGACTAAGCTTTGAACAAAGGAAATTCATTCTAAAATGCTACTGGAAGTGTGAAAACGCAGTTGAAGTGCAAAGACAGTTTAGGAGGGAGTTTCAAACAGATCCACCAACGCGACTTACCATCACTCGAATTAGAGATAAGTTTGAAGCCGATGGAACTGTTCAGAATGTCCACAAGAAGCGTTCCGGAAGACCACGGACATCGACAAGCCCCACAAAGCAAGAAAGAGTACTGGAAACGTATCACCAAAGTCCAAGAAAATCTGTGCGGCAAGCGAGTCGTGAGGTAGGAATTTCAGAATCGTCTGTCCAACGCATTTTGAAGCGCTGTCAATGGAAAAGTTACATTCCAAGATTAGTCCATGCTATTAATGAAGATGATCCGGACCGAAGAGTGGAGTATTGCGAGTGGTACTTGGCACGATGTGGATGTGGATTGGACGAAGGGGTTTCGTAGAATACCCTCCGCGTTCACCAGACCTCACACCACTAGACTTTTTTTTATGGGGATACTTAAAAGACAAAGTCTACGCTATAAAACCTGCAACAGTCGCTGAATTGAGAGCAGCCATTGAACGAGAATGCACACAAATACCAAACGAAATGTTTCGTGATGTTTGCGATTCCATTGTTTCGTGTTATCAGCAGTGCCTGGACCAGAACGGACGTCGGTTTGAAAACAGGCGTTGACAAAACAATTAAATAATGTCTGTAGATTCTATTACATTTTGAAAATTAAATGTATTTTAATAAACACTGCCTTTATAATTATTTAAAGTGTGTATACATTTTTTTGGGACGCCCTGTATATATATATATATATATATATATATATATATGTCAACCCCTCTGTCTATGGCCTTGGTCGGTTCGAAGTTGACGGGGGTTCTGGTTAGGTGGCAGCAGGATTTGTTACTCTGGGTACCTGGTATCGTGTAGGAAATCGCAGTAGTTTCTCTTATACTACTCTCCGATTTCTTCTTGTAAAGGATCGGAGGATTCTGTGAAGCTTACTAAATTCCCTAAGGGTTCCCCGATTCTTCTTGTAGCGTATCGGGAAATTATTTTTCTCTATTTTAAGACTAAGTTCTCTGAAGAAAGCAAGGCTCGAAGGAGAAGACAAAGATATTCTCTTACTCGAGTTTACTGCTAAAATGTTACAGGTAATGCGCAGCCGCTAAATCAGATCAGACAGAATCAGAATCAGAATAATCACTGAAGAAATTCTACACGTTTATATACATAAATTTGGCTGACATCATTATTATTTAATGCTAACCTGTTTTGTTTTTTATTCTCAATAGGCTGAATTATTTTGCAAAATATTTGAAGATAAGGTAAACATTTTAGCTGTCGCAATGTCTAGACAGATAAGCAAGATTTTTGAAGATGAAGCCATATTTTAACTTTAAACCGCATATTGACAGATCTGATGTTATCATGATTCGCCGAGTTAACTAAAAATGGAAATTGAAATATGCAATTTGTTATGAATTACAATTAAACATGCATATGAGCCAAAATTAAATGTTTAAAATTTAAAATTAAGTGTTAAGCAAGATATGACTTCATCTTTTACAACAAAGAGAGAATGTATAAAGAAAATGAACATTGCAGAATTTAACACGATTATATTATTAAGCTAAATCTAAAAAAATGATTAAATAATTTAAAAAGTAATAATTCATTAATTATTCAGCAAAAATAAAATAGGAAGAAAATAAAATTTTTTATCTGAACTTGCGTTTCATATACAGATAGCGTTACGCGACTTTGGGCTCTAAATGCAAAAATGAATATAAGAATATAAGAATACATGAATATAAGAATTATTCATTGTTCATTTTTACAGGGCTCTCCTCTCTAAAATGATATTAATACAATAATATAATACCCTAACTAATCCTAACTAGAAGATAACTAATGTTTTTTATAATACAGATTTATATACAACATATGAGTTGGGGTAGTTAAGTCTAGTTCACATGGTCTGGGTACGCAATCTTGGTCGTGCATAAATAGTTTCACATCGTTTAGTTTCTTGTTTTCTTTCGTTTCAAGAATGATTTTTTTTACTACAAATATACCGAGGATAATAGTACACACAATAATGATACTAACGGCAGATGTTGAAAAAATTGTTACTGGTTGTAGTATTTGTAAAACGTTATTCTGGTTATCATCTGAAATTTTAAAACGACCTAATTGATCACTCTATTTCGGAGCCTGAAGTTCGGGTAGGATGGTTACCGGCTTCATGGAGAGATTTAAGATTTCTATAACGGGTTTAAATTTAGTTTGGGATGGGAAGAGGTATGAGTAACCTTATAAGTATGGTAACCTTATAAGGGTTGTATATTTGGAAAGTTTTTGGACGGAAGGAGCAACCAATTGGTAGACGGATAACAGTAGGTATTTTGATGAGGGAATAATTTGACGGACACTCGAAAGTAGCGGTAATCCTATTCTTGAAAGAAACCCAGATGTCTGGTCCAGTTCGGAGTTGAACGGTTTTAGAGGAATGGAATTTCGTGAAAGAACATACCGGGGCATGACGGTCACGGATTAAGTCGATAAAACAGGACCTAGTGGTTGGAAGAATTACTGGTTTGATTGGAGTGCAAACGAGTTGCTTGTTCGTTTGCGGGAATCTGCAATGCCGGATGTCGCTATCTGACATCATAGAATATGCTGAAGGGCCATTGATGAGGAAAAAGGTAAGGTGGTACTGTGGGTAGATATAATCGATAGATATTAGAATTGTTTTGGTATCGTGTTGGGAAAGGGTGAAATTTTTACGTCATAAGTGAGTACATCGACAAATGGTACAATCATGAGGTAAGTGTAGGGGCGTGGTCCATGTACAGTCCAGGTGTATTCTAGAAATTGGGGGTAATTACAGTAGTATGGTTTAGTGGGAATATGGGTGATAATTTTAATTGTGTCTGATACGTGTGCATGAAGAACTGAAGTGTATCCCATGGTATTATTGTGGAAAGAGTGATTTTTCCATGGGCTAACTTGGTCGCACGCAAAACTTTGGAATGAATCTTAATTATTTGTTGCAAATATTTATCGATTAGGGTTACTTGTAGGTTAATTACTTCTACTAATTCTATGTATCTTTCGTGCTCTTTGTATTTAGCTAACAGGGATTCAAGGTATGTAAATTTGTCCGAAAGAGCGTGGAGGAAGGGATTGTTTTCGTGTAGTGACTCACTGGTTTGTTCTAAAATGTGTCCTCTATATTGCCGATTCCGCGCGAAGAGATTCAATTTGAGTTCAATTCTTTTAATGTCTTCTTCGGTCGTTAATCCGAATAAATCCTTGAATATTTTTCCTCCCATATCTATCAATCCCCTTTTATTTCTTTGATTAAATTTTGCTGAGTTTTGAGTTCCAGTTTGTATCCATGGTAACGCTAATATATCTGATCGGGTATCTGTGCTGTAGTTTGAATGTTTTCGACTGTATTTTCTAATAAAACGCGACTAATCTGGTCTGTTCCCGGGATATGTTCAAAAGAACCATGAATTTTACTTTCAAATGCTTTTAACCCTTTAATTGGGTTTTTATCTGAAGGAGATTGGTTTTAATTCGAGCAGGTGGTTGCAAATTGATAAGAAGTGTCCTTTCAAAAATTTTCCTTGTGCAAGCTTTTCTGTAACAACTCCGGTAGAAATTTTAATGCTAGGGCTACAAGAGTAAATAATTTGCAAAATTATAAGAAGGACAATTTTATTAATTTCTACGTCTTAGATTATAATGAGCTGGGGGTTGCCGTGTGGATACTTGTGTTTGTGTGCGAAGTGGTCGGACTTAGTAGTATGACCACAAAATGGTAGAGTGCAAATTGCAATGCAATGCTGATCAATTGTTGCAAATGGGGAGATGGTTTGCACCCGTTGGGAGGGGGATTGGCAACAGAGGGTTGCACCCACGGGGGAGGGAGTTGGCACCCATGGGGACGGGTATGCAAGCAAGGGGGAGGGGGTTTAGCTCCAAGCTGCACGAAGTGGGAGAGGGGGATTACTCTCCCCAAGCCTACCCTGACTTAGGAAGGTAGCCTAAGAGAGAGCGAGAGAGGAGACAGGAGATGAGAAGGTCTTTTCGCTGGCATATCTCAACGCATACTGGAGCTCTTGACCTCAGCAGTTGGCTTAGAAGTCTTAATCAGCCAGTTGGGTTAATCTGGTTAGAAGGCTTAATCTGGCTTAGAAAGGTTAATCGGAAGGGGAATATACATATATATATATATATGTATATATATATATATATATATATTATATATATATATATATATTAATGGAATAGATACTCGGCACACAAAGAAAAAGAGAAAAAAGAAAATGTATATATGTGAGCCCCAAGAGATCACCTAACCTAAGACGGCTCAGACCCACTAAAGTATATATATATTATATATATATATATATATATATATATGTAGTTTTGTGTGTGTGTGTGTGTGTTTGTGTGTGTGTGTGTGTGTGTGTGGTCAAAACAGCAGAAGGAGAGAGAGAAGTTCCATCCGTTCATTGTCAAGTAACGTTGCATAATTAGATCTTTAGCATCGCTCCCAACAGACTTAGAAGGCCGCCATACCACAGACATGCGTAATTGACTTATAAGGCGTAATTGGTTATAATGTTATAATGTTATAATGTTTCAGACCAACAAAGACCCTAGGATTCACTCATGGCTGGTCTACCTAATTGTGTTCGTAATTGTGTATTGTGTATGTCCTCCGTGGTGGCGGAGGGGACCTACAATTTTACGTGGGTTCCGAACCACAAGAACATAAGAAATTTATGTAAAAACTGCCTGTACATTGGTAACGACCAATTTTTACAAAACTAAATAATTATCAATTTAAAACTAATTAATTATCGATTTAAAACTAAAGATAGAATCTCTGGATCCAGAGAATCAAGTCATAATAGACTACTATCCACAAATATGTTACACTCTATATCTATTTATAACCGACATGTAAATATATCAGATCCAAAGAATCCAGTCAATTTCATTACGGTATCCATCAATACTAGTACCTTGCCAACCAAAAATAAGTTACGGTCCATATCGATTGCGGACCAAGTCAAAATTTACAACCATATAGCTACATTACAATATATACCGGGTGTCCGAGAATTATCTGTACAATTTTTGGCTGTTATTAAAAGTCAATCATGAAGTGTAGAAATTCCAGTGTTGTCCCATTTTACAGAGAATCTCATTAAGTTTTTTCTGATACCACGTTTTGACAAGTTTTTTAGAAATGTACGCGGGTGACAGACATTGATGATTTAAAAGCAAGAATCACAGCTGCTATTGAGCGAATTGATGTGGATATGCTGCAGCGTACATGGCAACATTTGGAGTATCGATTGGATGTTTTGCGAATCACTAATGGTGCACATATCGAATGTTTGTAACAACGTTACTTTAATAAAAGAAACTTTTCAAAATACAGATTCTAAATAATCTTGTTTAAGAATTTTACGTGTGTTATCAAGAATTTTATTAAAAGATGAAATTGTACAGATAATGTTCGGACACACTGGAATTTCTAAACAACATGTCAAAACTTGGTATCAGAAAACACTTAATGAGATTCTCTGTAAAATGGGACAACACTGGAATTTCTACACTTCATGGTTGACTTTTAATAACAGCCAAAAATTGTACAGATAATTCTCGGACACCCTGTATATTTAGGAGGAAAAGTGTAGGTTGGCTGTAAAGACTGTACAGTAATGTAGAAATGTGTGTGCCCCCATTTTGGGTCTCCCATTTAAAGGTGTTTGTGGGGCATGTAAAGATCATGAGTTTTTCAATACCTCACAGTACTATGGGGAGCACCGCTCGGCAGAGGAATCTCTTTAAATGGGGTGTGTAAGGACAGAGAGTATCCCCTAACCCAAGATGTTGCCTCCCTATATCCCGCAACACTTGTGTTGAGCTGTGGGGTCTATCACCACAAAGCCTTAATTTTACTACCTTAACCTATACCCAATCTATCAACATATGCGTCTGATCGATTTTTAAACATGTTTATAGTCGTGCTACTAATTACTTCTACCGGCAAACTATTCCAGCTATTTACTATTCTATGCGTAAAAAAGTTTTTGGCAACTGTTGTCTCGAACAA
This sequence comes from Bathynomus jamesi, assembly GCA_023014485.1. Classification (NCBI taxonomy): domain Eukaryota; kingdom Metazoa; phylum Arthropoda; class Malacostraca; order Isopoda; family Cirolanidae; genus Bathynomus; species Bathynomus jamesi. Next base: position 481,103 of record JAJOZX010000935.1, read on the forward strand.
TTCTACTTGTCAACTTACCCCCGTAATTTCTAGTCCTATTATATTGAGATATTTCGAAAAAGCTATCTCTATCTACGTTATCGAACCCATTCATAATTTTCAAAACCTGGATTAGATCATCCCTTAGCCTCCTAGTCTCGAGTGTAGTCAATTTTAACTCCTTAAGCCTATCCTCGTACGACTTTGACCTAAGCGACGGAATCATCTTAGTTGCTTGTCTTTGAACTCTTTCGATTTTGTCTATATCTTTGCGCATATGCGGATTCCAAAATTGGACCGCGTACTCCAAATGGGGTCTAACTAATGATTTATAAAGAGGAACTATAATATCGCGCGATTTGTACTCAAAATTTCGAGCTATAAAACCTTACACTTTGTTCGCCTTATTGACCGCTGCTATACTTTGTTTCGCTACTTTTAAATCACCAGTGACTATAACTCCTAAAGCTTTTTCCTGCTCTACGCTTGTTAAATCTTTCCCTGACATACTATACGCAAAATTACCGTTACGCAAACCTATATGTAAAATTTTGCACTTATCGACGTTAAATCTCATTTACCATGTGACCTACCAAACAACGATTTTATTCAGATCTTCCTGGATTTTACCTCTATTTTCGTCATTAATCGCACTATCACGCAACTTCGCGTCATCCGAAAACTTTGAAACTGTACTGACTACGGCGACATCTAAATTGTTATTATATAAAAGAAAAAGCAAGGGGCCCAATACAGAACCCTGAGGAACGCCACTCGCTACATTAGCCCAACACGACTCCGCTCCATCAACGACCACCCTCTGTTTCCTACCTCACAACCACTCTTCTAGCCAATTTATTATTACACCCCTGATTCCATGAGCCTTAGTTTTTTCAATGAGTCTTTTGTGCGGCACTGTGTCAAACGCTTTTTGAAAATCTAAGTACACTACATCAACCGCCCGATGACTGTCGTAAACGTCCACCACGCTTTGAAAAAATTCTAAAAGATTAGTTAAGCAAGATTTGTTTCGCCTAAAACCGTGCTGCGTATTTCTAACTAGTTTATGCAATTCTAAGTGTTCGACTATACGATCCATAATTATTGAATCCAGTAGCTTACCTACAACAGACGTTAAACTGATTGGTTGGCCTATAATTTCCCGCCGCACCTTTATCGCCTTTCTTAAAGATAGGTGTTACGTTTGCTAACTTGAAATTATCTGGTACGTACCCCTCAGAAATAGACGCATTAAAAATCTTTGTTAGCGGCACAACAATGCTATCTTTTAATTCTTTTAGTTGTATGGGATATATGGAATCCGGCCCCGGTGATTTACGCGTTTTCATTTTATCAATATAGCATTACCTCCCCTTCACTAACCACAATATTATCCAAAATATTACCATTATCAAAAGGTATTATGTCTATGACCGTAGGGTATTCGTTACATCTTCTATAGTAAAAACTGACGTAAAAAATTCGTTTAGCAAGGTAGCCATTTCCTTGTTTTCAGAAACTAGATCTCCGTTACATTTTTCAACGGTCCCAAGACACTTTTTACTGGATTTCTATTGTTGACGTATTGAAAGAATCGCTTGGGGTTTTCTTTACCGTCACGAGCTATGGAGATTTCAAATTCGCGCTTGGACTTTTTTATTACACTTTTCGCTTCACGCCTTAGAGATATGTAGTTGTTTCGTAACCACAAATTGTCTTTATCGCACTTATGTAGCCTATAAGCCCTATCTCTACTCTTTATAATGTCTCCTACTCTAGAAGTAAACCACAAGGCTTGTTGTTTACTTTCGCACGCTTAATTTTGTACGGTACACATTCCTCATTTATAGTCCTAAATACTGTTTCGAACGATTCCCACATTAGTTTTGCGTTGGAGTTCCCCATTACGTTTTCCCAATTGACATGTGACAATTTATTTCGAAATTTACTAAGTCTGCGTGCTGGAAGTTAGGAATTTTAGTCGAGTTAGCTGGTTTCGAGTGACTTACTGAGAGGACAAACTCTACCATATTGTGATCGCTATTGCTTAACGGTTCTATTACTTGAAGATCAGTAATTAGCCTATCATCCGTAGTTATTACTAAATCTAAAATACTGTCCAACCTCGTAGGTTCCCAACCTTTTGAATAAGAAAGCTATCCTCGAGAAAATTAACTAACGATTACCTTCCGCGTCTCCCTGCATTGTATCGTAATTCACGTTGGCGCAATTAAAGTCACCCATAACTAAAGCCTGCTCACTACCGATTATTCTCTTTAGTTCACGATATAACGCTTCGTCCGTATCAGCTGTTTGATTAGGGGGCCTATATATAACCGCAACAAGAAGTTTGAAATCGTTCAATTTAAGTTCTGCTGTAGTCGAATCTATCGGTTCTGGAATTGTGTGCTTTACTTCTATAACGTTCGCAATATTATCTTTGATATACAACATAACACCGCCTCCTCGCCTACCTATTCTGTTTTTAACAAAAAGTCTATAACCTTTAATTTGATACTCCCCTACAAAGTCACGAGTTTCAGTGCTAAGCCACGATTCATTTATCGCAATTATATCATAGTCTTTACAAGCAATTAAAGAAAAAAATTCGTTTCTTTTATTTCGTAGGCTACGAGCATTTAAGGATAGAACCTTCAAATTGTTTGTAATTGCGACACCTTCGCGAGCGCAGGGGAAATTTGTGGAATTTACGCTGGGACCGTTCGAGTTACGGCAGCCTGAAAAGAAGAGACAGTATTATGAAATAGTCTTCCTAAACGCGCAGCTCCAACGTCATTAAGATGAAGTCCATCTCCGAGGAACAAGTCCCTCCTGCCGTAGAAACTGTTCCAAAAATTCACAAAATGCACTCCTTCCTGTTGGCAAAGAGACTTTAGGTTATTGTTAATATAGGTCGCCTTGCTGTAGAAATCGTTACGTTGGATAATTCGAGAAAGTATACCTGTTAAAACAGTCTTAGGTTTTTCCTTTAATCGCTCTAGTAAGTCCCTGTACGTAGCCAGCAGTTCTTCCGATCTAGAATTTAAAACGTTATTAGTACCGACATGAATAACATACGTTGTGTCCTCGGAGGTATCGTCTGTAAATTGGTCAACACTATTAGTTATATCCTCCACCCATGCACCAGGGTAGCTGCCCTAGAACAATGGAATCGCCAACGAGTCGTATTTCCGGTTCATCAGCATCATCGGAACCTAAAACAGAAAACTTATTGTTTGTTGACATGTCTTAGGTTTTCTCACTGGGGCTCCATTACGCACTCGAACGAAGGGTTGGGAACTAGGGGAAGAGAGAGGGCTATTAATACTGTTTATATTATTAGCAGAAACTGAGGCAGGAGGGGTCGTAACTGGAGTCTCAAGGGATTCTAATTTTGCCGTCAGGAGCATCACGCTTTCTTCAAGCCTCACCCTGGCCTCCCTCTCACGTTCTAACTCGTTCCTCAGGACTTCCATGCTTGAGCACCACCTGCAAACTAACTGTTCATTATTATTAGCCATTGTAAACGCGTAAGCAGCAAATTTCCCTTCACAGCGACTGCAAGTAGTTGACGAGGGTGCCATGCTTTTAATTAGTTAAACAAAACAAAAAAACCGAGAGTTCGGAAATTAATAAATTACAACGTAGGTCTACCGCGTTCTTGAAACGCAGAAAGTTTCTTGTAACACAAATTTATACTAAATGAATATAGAATTAAGCTACCGACAAAAGATCTGTAAAAGAAGAGTATTTATAATACTTATCTGTCCGCGATTCGACCCGACTTTTTTCCTTGTTTTCACAAGGTTTGTGACCACACACTACCTGACCTCTCGAAGGAAGGAAAACTGAATCTTATGACTCCACGTTTTCTGATAGATTTGACAAACAAACAAGGCAAGCCACGTGCAGTAGCCTTGGTAGTGAAGTTTTTGACAGCTCCAGTCGGCTTAGAAGTCAGTGCAAATATATATTAATAACTTTTATTGTGCCGTTAATTTTGGCGTAGAATAATCAAATAATATCATATACTGTACTTTGAATAATAAAACAGAACTACGTCATTCTGTTTATTATTCGGGTTATTTAATATGGAATCATTTATTTAACATACACTTATTCGAAATATATAGGAGATAAACATGCAATCAAAATACTAATAGTAGAAGTAGTCTATATATACCACAAATGCACACTTTAATCGAGGAATACATATATATATATATATATATACACACACACACTATCATAAATAATAATAGTACAGTAGAAATCTATACACACGCTTAATATATGTACGCGCATCTACACACTTATATATAAGCATAAAAAATAATAATAGTACAAGAGAAAGCTATATACACGTTTAATATATGTACGCGCATCTACGCACTTATACATAAACTTTAAAAATAATAGGGCACAAGACTTCCAATACATGTTCTACTGCACTTAATTACAATAATGAACTCGCATGTGATCGAGTCTACACTTACATCCTCGTAGATTTGTATTATGCTATAAATACGATTTAACATTATTTCTCCACTCAAAGTATGTGGAAATCTATACTCAATGTAAAGGGCTTTCAGATGGTTTAATACTATTTTTGTACCCACTTTACAATTGGTTGGCAAGTTATCACTCTCTTTAAACACAGTTAGAATACATCGTTTTTCACAAGATCGTTATTAAATTCAAGTTTATAAACACTCCTTTCCAAACGAGGGCTAATTCTTTCCAATCCGAGCTTTTCAACCATATCGACAATTGAAGTAATCTTCTAAATCGTGCCGACAGGTGATCATTATATAAAGAAATACCTCTTCAGGGTGAACAGTGGAGGTGAGCTCAGCCCTGTACTGCTCAAGTCCTTTGTACCAAAGTTCAAGATATTTCGAAATACGCATCCAGTTCCAATCCATTCTCGCATTGTTCAGTCCCACACTCGGTAAACCCGTCGAGCAGAGCAGTGTACGCGTATTCAAGAACCGTGTCAACATAAATCATATCGGCATCACGCGCGTCCAATATAGGCTTTAGCTTGCGGAAACCGACGATTTCAAACATTCTGTCGAGAATGAAACGGTTTCGCGTGGAGATAAGGGCGTTATTGTCAGCTGCATTCTTCCACATCAATCGTATATGAACGCATGGCTGGTCTCGTTTTATACATAACGTACAAATAACAGCGTATGAGGGTGCATCACTAATCTGCTCTGTTTTTGTGCCTACACCTGCAAGTAATTTATAACGGTCCTCGCCCCACTTCTCAATCGCCACGAAGATTCTGTTCGCTTCAACACTTAAATAAACCACGTCCCGTTTACAGAAGTTTGATTGGCTACAACTCGTTTCAAGTACATAATTAAGAGCGCCGATTTTACGCCTGAACACACGCACTGACTTCGCCACAGAAACGTCGTATACGGCATTGATGATACTGCTCAACGGAAGCTCCATCGTATACTGATTTTCTATTGCGAGTATTGCACGTTCAGTCGAGTCAAGCTCTGAGGTGACTAAGAGCAGCCGGTGCGCGGTTTGTCTCGGAGGGAGGTGTTGGGGATGAGTCACACGGGCGCGTCATACCAAGTGTTAGTGATTCGTGCACGGGGTTGTTCCAACATGAAAGAATCATATGAATACTTGTATCCCATTATATTAGCCAATCGTTTAGAGAATTTTTCCATCTGCGATACATGAAGTAATATCGGCTTTAATGTTTTATTACTCCCACTCCCCGGAATGCGCATCATACATCTTCGTTGAAGGGTATTACATTGTATTTTCTCGAACTACGCACATTTTATTAACACTCCGGCCCTCTATTTGAGAGAAACATGTGTCCATATCTGTCCTTTTTACTTAACAAGCGATACTCATCCCTAAACTCTATTAAAAACTCGCACAAACCTTTAGCCACAATCTCACTGCGAACCTCATCATGATATAATATTATATGAACGTAATGATAAAAATATTTTAAGCTATCCATAATTACAAGATTTATATTCTCAGACGCAGAGTATGCGTACTTGGTGTGATGCAACATGACATTATAGCGCTTGCCACACCATTCATCAACAAGGCTCACTACCCATACACTACCCCCGCACATACACCTCGAGGTGTATGTGCACCTTTACGCAGTTTAGTCCTATGACGTAGTCCATTACATCGTTTGGACCACGAAATCACGCATTGCTCTCGCCAGAATATTTGGAGTATTTGGACCTCCTGCTCCTCACGCTTCGATCGGTTCAATAGGGCTTTAAAAGCCTCATAGGAGGGAGGACTTGAGATTCTTTGAGTGTTCACCACTTCATGAATGTCGAGCACGCAATATCAAAGGTAGCCATCACTAGTTTCCATCTACGTGAGAATTCTGAGCTCCACGGCATGTTGAGGTCAACTGAGGACACAGGGCTGAGATATGGCCAGCTAGTAGCAGGAGTCAGGTGACCCCTTTGATTGGGTTGCGTCATACAGTGGGCGGTGCTTAGCTTTTCTGCTGTACACACACACACACACACACACGCGCGCGCGCGCAACACACACACACACACAAAAACGAGAAAATGAAAAGCTAATTGAAACATGATTTATTTTAAATAAATAAACATATCGTCAACAAGTAAATAGTCTCTAATTCATGGTATATATTCAAATACACGTAATAAATAAATAAAGATATCGTCAACAAGTAAATAGACATATATATATATATATAACAAAACATTCAAGGGCTATGGTACCCAAAGGGTACGGTATCGTAGGTGCCAGGCACCTGGTAGCGTTCCTATATGTGTTACGGCACACTTTCGTCCCCCTAAGCTACTTCACGCTCCCCAGTTTCTGTGCCTGAAAATTGTGAGTCCCTCCAGTCAGTTGGTGTGGCTGCTCACCCTCATCTTCTAAGCTAACTAGCTCCTTCTGCGAATCAAAGTTAACGATCCGCTGGTTCGCCTGGTTAAGCGTGATGCTTTTCGCTTTCACGATATATCTCACATCCTCCCCCACCCTCACCCGTACCCACCCTATAATTTTTGGTCCTAATGAGACAAAAGAATCAGCGTAAGCACTATCTCCATACTCATCCTTGATCTCATCAGTCAACTCTCCGAGGATTTCCCCAAGAGGTGGCATGTATTCGCCTTCCCTCTCCGAGGAATTCCCCAAGAGGTGGCATGTATTCGCCTTCCCTCTCCGAAGAATTCCCCAAGAGGTGGCATGTATTCGCCTTCCCTCTCCGCGTATATCACAATATCTGTCTGCGTACAAAACCCTCCACCCAAGAGAATGCAGTAGACCCCAAAGTTTGTTGCGAGCGTACGCTGTGGTGAAGCTGGCTAAAGGTATGTTTGTAACACGTGATGTATCTGTTGCCATTTCGGTCCTGTTGTACTTTATTATGCACGTATTACCTACATTTACAATCTTCATGACCTTTTTATCGGAAGCGTTGGCATAATCTCACCTCGTTATAACTTTGGGCTAGATGGACGTTCCCCTTGCCTGTATTCATAGCAAATTTTCTCCAGAGACTATTTACGTACAACTTTGCACTAAAGTGCTTGCGAGGGTTCTTTACAATTTGCACCGGTCAAGTTGTATCCTTTCACGCTCGCGGTTGCGCTGAATATACGCCGATTTATCATCCTCAGTCTCAACTCCTCGCGGATACCCTGATGCTTCTACCTTATCCTTCAAAAAAGTGTTTATATATGGTGTGAAAAGGTTGGGGAGCTTCTAAAACCTCTATACCTCATATACCTTCAATATTCTGTAACCGTGACGAACGGCTAGGGAGAGCTTGGGACTTGTATATACGCCTCTAATCTTCCGCTGGTTGGATGTGTGATTACAGGCTCCATTGTTCTCCTCTGCGCACTTCACGCACAGGGGAAACATGAGTTTGTGGTCTATAACGACGGGGAAGACTGGCATCCATAAGTTGCGAGGGCGGAGTACATCTACGAAAGAAAAGCCGAAATAGTTCTCGTTCAAATTAGCTGGGAACTTTTCGATGGTGCGTAGGGCAGGTCCCACCAGCTTTTCAGGTGCTCCTACGAGGTACGGATTGTTCTTCATCACGCAGGGGTATAAAGAACAGAAATCGTAGTAATGGAGTTTCACACCATCCGCAGCTGGAAAGTATAGTTTGAAGGGGTTTGTACGCCCACCGAAGAAGATATCGCCGCAATTGAGAGGACCCAACACCATTGAACGTTTGACGGTGTTTATTTCTTCGCGGTACTGCCCATCTGTCTCCATCCGTACATCATATTAGTGCTCCCACAAGACCTTGTGTGTGAACTGGGAGCTTATAAGCTGATCGCGGGTGCGGGTCCATGTGAGACTGTAGGCAGGAGATCAACCATGGATATCTCCTACGATTCCACACTCAGGACGTGGGCATCCATGCCACCAGCACCCGTTAAAGTAGTACGCAGTCTTCTCACCAGTGGCACGGTCTTCGCTTAGACCATCCACCCAAAAAACACGATCATTCACCTTAATGGCCACTTCCCCCCGTGTTGCGGGCATGTTTCATGTATACACCAGTCTGTTGCTGTAGGTGTATGAGCCAGTAAATAAACTTATGCTCATAACTGCGTGTGTTGTTTCTGTGGATGACGGCTCGTGTGTCTTTAGGCTTGAAGTTGTTCTTGAACAAAGTAAAGCACATTGAGGCGATCGTGGTTGCGACTTGTAGCTGGTCGCAGTTGAAACGGTCTATGTACGAGAGGTTGTCAAAAAATAAGTTTACACGGCGTATAATTTCGTAACTAAAAGACCTACTTTGATTACGTTTGTATCAGGTGAATTCGTTAATCATTGTTGGCAACAGTGCACGTTGATTCGGCTGCCATCTACCGTACACTGGTTATATGAGTCAGTTAAACATGGCAGCTCGAGTGGAACAGTGCCCTGCCATAACGGAGCAGTCCAGGACGTTTACGTTTAATGGCTGCTCGGAAACGTTCCAGTGGTGAACAATATGCAGCTGCATTGATTGTTGTGCCTTTTTGCATGAAGTCTACGAGCAAAACGCCTTTGTGGTCCCAAAACACGGTAACCATCACTTTGCCAGCGGACCTCACAATCTTGAACTTCTTTGGTCGCAGGGACCCAGGGTGTTTCCATTCCAAGCTTGCACATTTTGTTTCCGGAGTACGGTGATGAACCCATATCTCGTCTCCTGTGACAATGCGCTCGAGAAATTCTTACCACTGACAGACTCGGAATATCATTGCAGAAATGACAGGGAACTGTTCCAGTCGAGCCGCCATGTTCAACTCAGCAACTGACTCATATAACCAATGTACGGTAGATGGCAGCCGAATCGACCTGCAGTGTTGCCAACAATGATTAACGAATTCATCTGATACAAACATAACACTGGTCAACCAAGATTTTTCATCAGAGTAACATTTGTCGTGGCTGGGTAGAATTTTTGACGCTGATTCCAAAACTGCATTCAGATTTTTTCTAGCACGTATAGTTTTCAAGATGAAGGCATATATATAACTACACAGATTTAACCATTTTAAATAGGCAAAATACTAATATTTCAACATTTGATTGTGTTTATTTTATTGTGTTTTTTAGTTTATTCATCTTATTTATTTCAATTATCTTAACTATACATCTTATGTATTTCAGGTGTGAGCTTTTACGTCGAGCAGCATTGTGATTCAGGCAACAACGCCGTGCTTTGTGTGTCAAAAGATCAGTCCAGTCCAAGAATTTGTTGTGTCAAGTTGGTGTACATTTTTTTTTAATTTATAGTTTGCTGAGGTCAGTCAACATGCCTCGACAATGTAAGAATGACCCCGACAAGTTCTGTTTCGTATGCGGCCAGTTGACAACTAAAACACAGCGACGAAGTATTACAACCGACATTAAGAAAATATACAAGCTATACTTTGGTTGCCATCTAGGTGACCAAGATAAACCATGGGCGCCACATCAAATCTGTTCTGGCTGTTCAAATGGATTACGTGATTGGCTTAACAAAAAGAAAGCTTCAATGCCATTTGCCATACCCATGATATGGAGGGAGCCGAGAGATCATCATGAAGACTGTTATTTTTGTAGTGTGAACTTAATGGGGTTTTCTGCCAAGAACAAACACCAGATTGTATATCCAAACTTGGATTCAGCACGTAGACCAGTAAAACATGATGAAACATTGCCCATTCCAATTCCCCCAAGTGATAGGCTAGATTCTATCATAGATGACATGGAAAGTGATGAAGGTGCAACTGGCGTTTCCGGACCATCTACAGAACCAGAGTACACTTTTGAAGGTAGACATTTAGAGCCTAAAAAGTTAACTCAAGGACAGTTGAATGATCTTGTTAGAGACTTATCGCTGTCTAAAGAGAAATCAGAGCTTCTCGCCTCAAGACTAAAGGAGAACAATTTACTTGAGAACAATGTTCGAATTAGTTACTACCGAAAGCGGAATTTTGAATTAACAGCATTCTTTTCAGTAGACGGTCCTCTCTGTTATTGCCATGACATCAATGGACTATTTACATCCATATCTCAGACGTATGTGGCATCTGAGTGACGCCTCTTTATTGATTCATCGCAGAGAAGCCTGAAAGCAGTTCTTTTGCATAATCGTAATATAATGCCATCCATCCCCATTGCCCATTCCGTCCATCTAAAAGAGACATATGACAATATGGATATACTACTTAAGGCAATCAAATACGACAGTCATCAATGGAATGTTTGTGGAGATCTAAAAGTTATAGGAATGCTTATGGGTATGCAGTCAGGATTCACAAAATTTTGTTGTTTCCTTTGCCTGTGGGGCAGTCGCGCCACTATAGAACATTACACCAAAAGTGACTGGCCACTTAGGTATACATATGTCCCAGGGATAAGCAATGTCCAGTCTGTCCCTTTAGTGGATCCCCAAAAGATCTATCTGCCACCTCTTCACATTAAACTTGGTTTAATGAAGAATTTTGTTAAAGCAATGGGTAAAGTCAATTCTGAAGGGTTCTAATACCTTTCAAGGAAATTTCCGAAGGTTACTGCAGCAAAATTGAAGGAAGGATTTTTTGTTGGGCCACAAATAAGGGAGGTTTTGAATGACACTGAATTTGAAAAAGTCCTAAGTCCGCTGGAATTGAAGGCTTGGCTGGCGTTCAAATGGATATGTGAAAACTTTCTTGGAAGCAACAAGTCACCTGCGTATAAGGATGGAGTCAAGAACCTCCTTGATGCCTTCAAAGAAATGGAGTGTCGAATGTCGTTAAAAATTCACCTCCTGCATTCCCACTTAGATTTCTTTCCTGAAAACCTTGGTGCAGTGAGTGACGAGCAAGGAGAGCGCTTCCATCAAGATATTCAGATGATGGAGAAGCGCTACCAAGGATATTGGAATGAAAGCATGATGGCAGACCATTGTTGGATGCTGTATCGTGACAATCCAGGCCAAATTTACAAAAGGAAATCACACTCACAGCGCTTTTAATAAAATAATGTATATATTCTTTATTTATAAGTACATTGAATAAGGTATATGATGTATTTGTTGTTTAGCATTCCTAAGTGTGATCTATACATCCATAAATTTTCTTATAGCAATATCAAAAACTTAAAAATATCAAAACCAGTGTATCTATATAACTCTACGTGCTAGAAACAAAATAAAACCAGATTCGGAATCAGCGCGAAAAATGCATTAAGAAAAGTGTGATCATGTTTGTGATGAGAAAAAAGTTTCATTTTGTTGGCCAGTGTAATCAATGTAGGTCCTTTAGTTACGAAATTATACGCCGTGTAAACTTATTTTCTGACCGCCCCTCGAACATCCTTCTAAAGGCCTGGAAACATATTCTAAGCACGCGCACATCATTCACGCAATAACGCTCACATTCATCGACTATATTGTAAGGAATATCTTCATTAAAACTGTTATTCTAGCGGTCAAAATCTTTACGCTCACTCTCACTCATGTTGGCATTGTTAAAGTAATGTTCGGGGGGTGGTGGGCCTACGTAATTTAAAGTGTGGCTAGTGAGGAAAGTGTAAGAGAAATACCCTTTTGAAATTTCGGCTGCTACGCCCATCACCTTGGGTAGCTTGGCTAATTTACAAGGTGTGAATAATAAAGTGTCTTTAAACTGATTACCTCTTATTTGCATCTGTATAAGTTTGTTTCCTCTTTTCAAGGGATTGCCTGTAAATATCTTCAATGATTCGTGTTCAAGCAGCTCCTTATAAAGGAAATGTGTGTCAAATTTTGTGCCGTTATGGGCAAGAATATACACAGTCATTTTTTTTAACTTGTCCGCTAACTTGACAATATAGGACACAAAGAGTTTCACGGGATTGTCGTTGTTTTAAAAACGGTTTTTCGTTTACCACAATTGCGACACTCATCACACTCGACTTCCATGCATTCGTCGCAGATAGTCTGGCTTACAAGTAGATGTGGGATAAACTCTTTGGTTTCAGGATCAGTATATGTTTCTATATCGTAGTATACACTTATACAATGTTTATTTTTAGGCTTAGCATACATACATACATGCTTTATACCATCCGCCTCAATTTCTCGTGGCATGTAGAACAATGAATTTCATCACATTTATGCGTGAATTTCCCCCAATTATTCATCACATGAAACATACCACATTCACAGATTCTCATTTTCCTGGAAGTGCCAATTGACTTATGGAGCTCAAAGCAGTTATTATTGAAAAATTTGAGTCTACACATATTACAGTCCCTCTTCTCAGCTTCATCTACACGACTTTAACATTTTGAGCTTTAACACTGCTCACATACCATGTGGCAATTCTTACAATGTTTCACTATATCATCCGCAAACTCGAGACATCCCTTACACAAATCATGATGCCTTCCATATTTTCGACTTTTATCATAACTCGCGTAAAGGTGTCTTATATTTCGAATGGGGAGATACGCTGTCCCTGACAGCCCTAAAATAAGTAGGGATCTTGTACGGTCTCTCACACTGCTTTTAAAAACATACACAGTCCTACGACGATCGTCTATTCCAAATACAATTATACGAACATTCATTTCCTGTTCTATCCTTCTCAGCTTTTCAAGACCTATATTACAGTCAAACTCGATCTTGCAATCTGCTGCAAGTTTATGGGCACGCTGCACAACCGTAGGCAACCAAATTTCTTGAGCCCGTACATTTAGTACAGTAAACATATGAGCTAAGACTACTGCTATAAAGCCGCAACCACGCTCGGTGTTTATATAACTTCTGTAAATACCCTGCGAATTGAAGTTAAGAGTATAAGGTGTGGCTGTATGTCTCGCAACACGGAACACGTCGTCAATATCTATCGTGAAGTTGTCCACGTTGATGGAGATACTACTTTGAGAGGCCTGTATTATACGACCCAAATTGTAGTCCATGTCTGCAAAATGCCTGTATGGCACTACTGGCACGCTTTATACCTGACGTGGAAAGCGAATCATGAACTTCATCATGCCCCCGCTTTCTCCTCGAATTTTCGCGTGGGGGATGGTACAGTTGGCGTTGCTGGGGGTTCGCTACCGGGGGTGGAGTCTCTAGCCTCAACTACACGGTCATTGGTATCGTCTGCAATATCGATGACGGGGACATGTTACTGGCACAGCACATTAACCCCATCGTCATTCACAGTTCTGTGGAAGAAGAGAAAAAAAAGACTAGAATATAAGGAGCATCACTTAAAATTTTATTATATTTTGTAAATGACCCATTTAGGAGTGTGACGTGTTAGAGATTCTATCTATCTATCTATCTATCAGATAAGGGGGGAGATGTTCTCAAAATTTGTGCATAAAGTAATATGGTGCTAGCCGACATACCAGTCAGTATTCAACGAGTACCAAGATTCTATTATGTTCCACAAAGGTGTATATGACGTTAATTTGTTCAAGGGAAATGAGCATACGGTCATTGTGATTGACGATCTCATGTTAGAAATGCATAAAACATTTGCCGAGACATTTACAGTGTTCTCCCACCATCTTAACATAAGCGTATTCTTTATCAATCAGAATCTATTTTTCAAAAATAGATACATGCGCGATGTGTCGCTAAATACACAATATCTAGTTTTATTCGCACAACGTAGAGATGTGTCACAAATTGGGATATTAGCCAATCAGATGTTCCCGAATCAGCGTAAGGAGTTTTTGGAAGTTTATAAAGAAGCTACAAGTCAACCTTACGAATATTTGCTTTGTGACATTCTTGCGCGAAACACGTTTAGGGTTCTTCTAAGAACGAATATATTTCCAAACGAGCCTGAAACAGTGTATATCCCAGAATGACAAAAAGGCTGAAGAAATATCATGAATTAATAAAAATCTATCATCAACTGCCACGGGCACTACAGCAGCTGTTTGTTATAAATATTGTCTCCGACTTTTTAAAATGCATCTGTGAAATTTGTCTTAACGTTATAAAATATAATGTACCAATGAAACCTCCTCAGAAGGCTCGCCTACTCCGTTACAAGAACAATACGAACACTAGCTCGTAGAAGTCAAACTGTGGGGAAGAAAAAACGAATTATTGTACAAAGAGGGGGTTCATTCCTCCCCATCTTATTTTCAGTTTTGTGTCCTTTACCGACTAGTTTAATATAATGAAAAAGTAGTCGTGATTCCACACGAGGTGCATGCTTCATTGCAAAGCTCAAAGAGTTCAGATACTGTTCAAGAACCCTGTAATAGCAGGCTTAAAAGAATGGCAAGCGATTTGTTAGATCTATTAAACAGGTTAGTCACCTGATGAGAAAGAATCTTATACCAAGAAGCTCTGCAGAAATTTCTTCATGAATATGAAAATTATAAGAATCCGACAGAGGTCCCCGTAGTTATTAGGCGCAGCGCTGACGACATTAAGCATGGAGGCATAGGACCTTGGTTAGAGGCTAGTGACGAGCAGTCAAAGAACAACGGTGCGACCCCACAACATATCGAGCATGTTTTAAAAAGCGGTCTCCCACATACATTGAGGAATAAAGGCATAAGTCTTTATAAGCTATTGAGTGAGGATCTCATTATATAATGGACCGATACAGGTGAGATTGTTGCAGAAAGAACGAAGGTACAGGGTTCGAACATCGTTGACATCGTCCATGACTTGGTGAGAAAGTGGGATAGGCCCTCACCAGCAGGATGGAAACGTATTAAAGCAAGACTACAGCAAATAAATGTCCCAAAAACACTGATAGGTAATCTGAACCGGTTAAAAGACTTGAGACAAGCCTCGCTTTTACCACAGCTGAACACGCCTTCACCCTCAGCGGTAGCACCTCTGAAGAGGAGGAAGAAGAGACCAAACAACAACGGCCAACCCTCCTCGCGTGCCTCTAAAATACGCAAATGGCTAACATATTAAGAAAACGTTATTATGACATTTCTATTCCAAACTCATACGAAGGGGACTACGTCGTAGTCAATATCGTAACACCGCTTCCCGTTGATCAGCGAAGTTAAGCGACATTGGGTCATATTATGATTGGCACATTAAATAAGATTATTCTATGCCAACTATAATAGTGGAAATAACTCGGGGTCAATAAAAAGAAGTGTATCACTGGTGTATGGAGTGTTCACTGTGTTTTGTGTTAATTTTAGTTTGATACTAATTATTAACGGTTAATTATAGTGATTTCTCAAATGTTTAGTAATTAATTTGAAAAAGAGATCTGTACTTAATAAGATTCCTATGGTGAAATCCTGGAAGACGTGTCTTGAAGACGTTTCTTGCTGGCCACTTGTTCCTGGACGAAGAAGGGACGTGAAGAACTTGGAGTCGTGATACACCGGTGAAATGATGAACGTGAAGAACTGGAAGTCTTGACACGCCGGTCAACTGATGTAGCCACATTTACTTGAATGTTGGTTCTCGTTGCAGAGTCTAGAAGATTGGAAGAATCCTGGTTGCAGAGGTCGCCAGTTGTTAACCCTCCTCCGTCTATGGCCTTGGTTGGTTCGAAGTTGACAGAGGTTATGGTTAGGTGGCAGCAACGGATTTGTTACTCTGGAATAGCTGGTACCGTGTCGGGAATCGCAGTACTCTCTTTTATACTACTCTCCGATTTCTTCTTGTAAAGGATCGGAGGATTCTGTGAAGATTACTAAATTCCCTAAGGGTTCCCCGATTCTTCTTTCTCTGAAGAAAGCAAGGCTCGAAGGAGAAGACAAAGATATTCTCTTACTCTAGTTTACTGCAAAAATGTTACAGGTAATGCGCAGCCACTAAGTCAGATCAGACAGAATCAGAATCAGAATAATCACTGAAGAAATTCTACACGTTTATATACATAAATTTTGCTGACATCATTATTATTTAATGCTAACCTGTTTTGCTTTTTATTCTCAATAGGCTGAATTATTTTGAAAAATATTTGAAGATGGGATAAATATTTTAGCTGTAGCAATGTCCAGACAGATAAGCAAGATTTTTGAAGATGAAGCCATATTTTTACTTTAAACCGCATATTGACAGATCTGATGTTATCATGATCTGCCGAGTTAACTAAAAATGGAAATTGAAATATGCAATTTGTTATGAATTACAGTACAATTAAACATGCATATGAGCCAAAATTAAATGCTTAAAATTTAAAATTAAGTGTTAAGCAAGTCATGACTTCATCTTTTACAACGAAGAGAGAATGTATAAAGAAAATGAACATTGCAGAATTTATCACGATTACATTATTAAGCTAAATTAAAAAAATTATAAGTAATTTAAAAAGAAATAATTCATTAATTATTCAGCAAAAATAAAATAGAAAGAAAATAACAACAATTGCTTCGAGCAACTGCATCATCCTTTGAAAGGTGGACGGAGTCAAAGTGGCGTGACTGCCGCGTCCTCTAAAAATGAAGCGGGTAGAAAATGATTAGCTAATTAATTAATTGAAAATGTGAAAATCATAGCGACCTCTTATTATGTACTGAATCGACAGATATTTTGCACAGAATCACTTCACGTCTGAAGGAAAAAGAGCAGCCATGTGGAGAGCAAGCATTTCCAACTATTTTTAAATTTTTGCCCAAATTTTGGACCACCCTAATATATATATACAGGGTGGGCCGTAAGTTTCCATACATAGGAAAAATTAAACGTTTGTTTTTATGTTTCAGATACCCTAAGAATATGCGTTTGACGTAAGATCTTGTTTACTGATGAAGCAAATTTTTACGTCAATGGAGAGGTTAATCGGCAAAACATACGTTATTGGAGTAATGCTAACCCTAACTGGCTGAGTCCGACGAAGATGCAAGGTGCCGGTAAAGTGATGGTGTGGGCGGGATATGGGGTGACAGAATTATTGGACCAATTTTTGTCAGTGGAAATCTTAATGCTGAAAGGTATCTTAACATGTTGCAAGAAGAGATTTTCCCATCCCTGCTAAACGAGGAAGGTAACTTCCCAGTTTACTTCCAGCAAGATGAGCTCCACCTCATTATGGTCTTCACGTGCGTCGGTATTTGATCAGCAGCAGTTTCCGGATGCTTGGATTGGTCGGCGTGGTCCTGTGGAGTGGCCTCCCAGATCCCCAGATCTCACCCCCTTGATTTCTATCTTTGGGGGCACTTGAAGGCCATGGTGTATCAGGAAAAGATACGAGACATAAATCATCTAAAGGAACGTATCACCAACGCCATTACAAGCATAACGTCAACTGTGCTAATGCGTGTTCATCAACAGTGGGGAACACGTATTGAAATGTGTTTTCAAAACAATGGCAACCATGTAGAGCATATTATATAAATAAAAATGGTTGTCCATAACAAAATGTTTATTTTTCCTATGTATGGAAACTTACGGCCCACCCTGTACATATATATATAAATATATATATATATATATATATATATATATATATATATATAAGGGACAGGACAGTAATGATTCCCCTGCTAAGAACATTGATTATACCAAAACTTGAATACTGCTCAGTTTTGACGTCCCCATATAAAGAGAAAGAAACTAATAAACTAGTAGAAACGCAGAGTCACTTCAGAGCCAAGATTGACGGCTGCAAAGAACTCAACTACTCGAAAAGACTACGTAAACTAAATCTGTACTCCCTGGAAAGTAGAAGAGAGGTACCAAACCTAAAACTAAACCCAATTACCATTCAAACAACACTGGAAAATAGGAAAGGCAGAATGTGTAGTGTTCCCAAATTAAAGGCCCGACAAGGGACCTCCTCAACACTGAAGCAAAATAGCTTGGTTGTCAGTTTCCAAGGGGCCTCAGAAACGTTACAGGGTTCAAAGTTGAAGTCTTCAAGAAAAGACTAGATGCCTGGCTCAGGACGGTACCAGATGAGCCGGGTGTACCTGGCTATGTACGGTGGAGAGCGCAAGAAAGCAACTCGCTCCTCCACCAAGCCAGACCTAGAGGCGGGGCCACCAGCTTGACCTTCGTGTGAAGAGAGACCAACGCACGGAACAGCAACAAGGTTAACAAGGTGTGTGTATATATTATATATATTATATATATGTATATATATATATATATATATATATATATATATATATATATATATATATATATAATATATAATATATAATATATATATATATATATATATATATATAATTTAAATATATATATATATATATTATATATATATATATATATATATAATAATATATAATATATATATATATATATATATATATTATAAATATATATAATATATATATTATATAAATAATATAAATAAATATATATATATATAATATATATATATATAATATATAATATATATATATATATTATAATATATATATATATATATATATATATATATATATATATATATAATATATATATATATATACACATACATATATAATATATATATATATATATATATATATATATATATATATATATATATATATATATTATATATATTATATATATATATATATATTTATAAAAATATATATATATATATATATATATATATATATAGAAATAATATATAATATATTCTCGGAGGACCACAAGGCAACGAAACCGGCACCCCCATTGGAAAACAAATTGGAACCACCTGTATGCGAAAAAGAAAGAGAAAAATAAAAATAATCCTAGCCAACATACAGGGCTTTAAATCAAACCATTCCACGAACAAAGTTGTATACCTGAAAGGACTCATACAAAAAGCCGGAGCAGACTTTGCATGCCTCACGGAACCTCATCTAAAAGACTGCCAGACGAACTGTGAAAACTGTGAGTTCTGTATTGACAAAAAAGAAATACAAATTGACAACTATAACATCCTCCGAGCCGACAGAACAGTGAGACGTAAAGGAGGATGTGCTATTTACACACGCGAAAGGCACATAGCAGAAATGGCTATAAGTACCTCAAACAACTACGTAGAATGTGTAGCAGCAAAAATTGAAAAATTTAATTTGGTACTAATTGTAATGTACAGACCCCCAAACACGCCAACCTCAAAATTTTCAGATTCCATTACAGAGGTAAGAAACCTGCTAAAAGATCTACACTCTCCATCCCGAAATATTTTTCTCTGTGGAGATTTTAATTTCCCATTCATGAAATATAAAAGGATAGGAAAAAATATATGTATACACCAGGACAAGGGTGCACACGAGAAGACCAGGAGCAGGTGAAAATGCTACTAGCTCTAGCTGATGAATTTATGTTGACGCAAGAAATAACAGAAAACACAAGAAAAAACAACTGCCTAGATTTGGTATTCACAAACAACAGTAATCTAATTGAGAAGGTAGAAATATCCCCAACTATAATATCGGACCACAACATCATTGAAATAACAACCAATATAAAGACAACAGGAAAGGAAAGAACACGCACAACAGAAAAAAGCAAACTCGAAATTTTTAATTTTCACTCCAAAACTATAAACTGGGAAGATGTGACAGCCAGCATGGAAGTAATAGATTGGAAAACCATTTTCGAGGCCAAGACAACGGAGGAGATGCTAATGACGTTAGAGAAGAGGTTAGAAATTGTGGAAAAACATGTCCCAAAGATACAACAAAGAGGAAAGAGAAGCAGGTTCGAAAGATAAAAGAGAGCACTGTTTCGAAAGAGAAAAAGAGTGACTGCAAAACAAAGTAGTTGTAAAGATAACAACATCAGAAAAATATTAAATAATAAACTGCAAAGTGTCGCTGTCGTCATACAGGAACTAATCGAGAAGCATACAGAAAAAGAAGATGACGCTATAGAAGCGATAAAGGCTAATTCAAAGTACTTCTATAATTTTGCAAAAAGAAAGTCGAAAAACCATCCAACTATCGGACCTTTAAAAAATGAGAACAGTGCTTCATCGGACGACCTAACAGAAGTATCTGAAATATTAAGAACTCAGTACGAATCATCTTTCAGTATCCCAAAAACTGACAAATTGATATGCGATAGAAACGCGTTCTTTGAAGAAGAGCCACAAGGGGAAAGTATAACGGATTTCGACTTTTCGACGGACGATATTACACAAGCCATAGGGAAACTAAAAACACAGTCAGCGGCAGGACCGGATAAATGGAATGCCACACTGTTCAAAAACTGCAAGAATGCAATTGCTGAGCCCCTATACTGGATATGGAGACGATCACTAGACACGGGAGAAATACCGGGCATCCTGAAGAGCGCGAACATAGTTCCAATATACTGTATAAAGGAGGAGATCGATCCGAGGTCAAACACTATAGGCCAGTATCGCTTACATCCCATCTTACTAAAATATTTGAAAGAATAGTTAGACAGAAAATCTATGACTTTTTAGAAACGCAGGAAAAATTCAATGATAACCAACACGGGTTTGGTCAGGCAGATCATGCCTATCACAACTAATGGAACACTACATTACATTATTGATTCACTGGAAAGTAATGAAAACTATGATGTACTATACACAGACTTTGCTAAAGCGTTTGACAAGTGTGACCACGGAATCATAATACGTAAACTGAAATATATGGAAATAACAGGAAAAGTAGGGAAATGGATATATAATTTTCTTAGTGAGCGGCGGCAAGTCGTTACAGTACAAGGAGTATCTTCATCAGAATCAGAGGTCCTCAGCTCAGTACCAAAGGAACAGTATTAGCTCCACTACTCTTCATAATCATGCAAACTGACATAGATGAGGACGTTACCAGAGACAGCACAGTAACATCCTTTGCGGATGACACAAAGATCAGTAGAAAAATAAGAAACCCAGAAGATATAAGATCCCTACAAACCGACATAAACAGAATCTACAAGTGAACGGAAGACAACAATATGAAGTTTAACACCGAGAAATTTCAGCTATTACGGTACGGAAAAAGAGAAGACCTAAAATCCATGGAGTATTATACCCCAAATGGACAGGAAATTCAGAGAAATCCCAGAGCAAAAGATTTAGGGGTTGTAATGACGGATGATGCGAAATTTGAGACACAAAATAAGATAGCAGTAAACAGAGCAAAGAGAATAACGGGGCAGATATTGAGAACCTTTAAACGAAGGGATAGGAATGTAATGATTCCTCTACTGAAAACACTGATAATACCCAAATTGGAATACTGCTCGTTCCTAACATCCCCATATAATAAAGAAGACATTAGACAGCTGGAAGGGATCCAGAGAAGCTTCACAGCCAAGATCAATGGGTGCAAAGAACTAAATTACTGGCAAAAGTTACGCGAACTAGACCTATACTCACTGGAAAGGAGAAGAGAGAGATACACCATTATTTACACTTGGAAAATAATGGAGAAACTAGTCCCTAATCTTACTCTGAACCTTATAGCTCCCCAAACAACGGTGGACAGTAGAAACGGCAGACTGTGCCGTATTCCCAAATTTATATATAAATAATATATATATAAATATATATATATATATATAAATATAAATAAATATATATATATATATATATATATATATATATATATATATATATATATATATATATATATATATATAAATTATATATATATATATATATATATATATATATATAATATATATATATTATATATATATATATATCCCGCCGTCCGTGCAACGTATTCAAGGATGATTCAATGAGTAAATGAAGTGTGTATGAGTGGATAACAAAATTTAAAGGTGGCCAGATCACGGTGGCCAGAAAGACACTTCACGAGGTGATCGGCCCTCGACCGCAACGACTGAAGAGAACGAAGCTCGTGTTAATGAACTTGTTAAAGCAGATCGACACATGACGACTTGTGAAATAAGTTCCATCCTTGGAATAAGTAAAGGCACTGTGGGGACAAATTCTCTCGAACTGTGCTATCACAAAATCGCCGCAAAGAACCTGAGTTTCTACCAGGAAAAACTTCGTCGTAGAGGCATGCTTAGAGCTGTTACAGCAATCCACAAAGTTGGGAGATAAGTTTCTCGATACAAGTGTGACATGAGAAGAGATGTGGTTGCCATCTTTGTCAGTCAAAGGAATCGCGGCATTCCTCATCTTCTCCACCAAACGTCCACCAAAACAGCTCATGTGTAGTTTTCTGGGACAAGAAATGTTCAATAGTATATGAAACCAAATAAATAATCAATGTCGATAGAGATTGCCTGACACAACACAAACTGAAAAAGGAACTAAAAAGAAAGGACAGAAAATGAGGGTGTGTGCATGTTGCATGGCAATACTCGCCTACAAACTATATTCAAGGAAACCCAGCCTAATACCAGCTTTCAGTGAACGATAATTACCAACCTACAGTACATTATAGTCCGGACCTTGCACCTTTGGATTTTCATTTGTTTGATCCGATGAAATTACATCTTCGTAGAGTGTATTTTTTCGGGCAGAGGTGCATCGATGTGAAGAGGGAGTATTTTGAGGAACAGAACCCGCTGGCTGCTGGTGTGTACTAATTTTTATTTACATCCAACTATTAGTACTTTTTTAAAAGATGGTGAACGAAAAGTTATTGGTACCCTATATATATATATATGATGAATAAAACCACGAAGGAAAGGAAACACAGAGTGGTGCTCAATCGCTTTCGTCTAATGACATCCTCAGGAACACTGAAGTAAATAGAGTTCAAGACTATATAGAGACTATCTATCTATCGATATATATATATATATATATATATATACACCTATATATATATATATAATAAATATAGAAATAAAAATTGTGCGAGGAGCGTACAAATTTGTAAGGAAAACTACCAATTTTAGCACTTTGCCCGAATTCAACACAAGATCAAATGGATTGTTTACAACCAATTTCATAGATAATGCCTGAATGATATATAGGTCACAAAAAAAATAAAAAATAAAAATAAATTGAAAAATAAAAATTGTAAGAGGAGCATACAAATTTATAAGGGAAAATTACCAAAGTTTTAGCACTCTGCCTTTCTTGTCTAAATCCGTTCTGAACGAATTCAAAACAACGGGATCGAGTTGAAAAAGACCTTTGGTCATGTTAAAGTTATTTGTAAGTTGGATAATAGCAGACTGAAGAATATTTCTATTAACAATGTTGCTAGAGTGAAACAAAACTGAAGCATTATTCCAATGAATACAATGGGATAACTCTGACAAATGGACAAAAAGGGCACTGGACGATTGTCCCGTTCTAACGGAATATTGATGGTTTTACACGCGTGTGCAAATCCTTTCCCGTCTGACCAATGTAAAAGGAATCACATTGTTTACAACCAATTTTATAGATACTGTAATGCCTGAATTATTGGTAGGGCTATT
The DNA here is from genome assembly GCA_023014485.1 of Bathynomus jamesi. Classification (NCBI taxonomy): domain Eukaryota; kingdom Metazoa; phylum Arthropoda; class Malacostraca; order Isopoda; family Cirolanidae; genus Bathynomus; species Bathynomus jamesi. Next base: position 504,858 of record JAJOZX010000935.1, read on the forward strand.
TTTTACTATGATATTTTTTCACAATATTGTTATATGAAAATACTACATTAATATCCAAAAGTTTAAGTACATTAGCAGTGCCTAAAAAGCCCGGGAAAAATGGAAGTACTAAAATATTCTTTGACAAAGTGCGAGTGTTATTATTCATACGATAGAAGGTTCGTTTTGCCTTGTTAAGACAAGATTCCATAAGCGCAGGTGGGTAGCACAGATCACTTCCAATACCGTTGATTTTTTCTAATTCGGCATCGATGTATTCCGGACTGGTGATCCTAAGAGCGCGGAGAAACATTGAAGAAAATATGGCCTTGATGAATAAAACCACGAAGGAAAGGAAACACAGAGTGCTGCTCAAGCGCTTTCGTCTAATGACATCCTCAGGAACACTGAATTAAATAAAGAGTTCAAGACTATATATAGACTGTATATATATATATAAACAGGGTGTCTCAAAAGTCACTATCTATTTTGAAAAATAATGGGAATTACGAAAAACTGGTTTAAGACATGAAAAATATATTTATTTCAAAGTAAGTGCCACAAAGAATTAGTGCTATTTATTTATCTGTCTCCACATGGCGTGATGGCGACCATCAGTGTCTCTACAGAGCTCAAAGCGATAAGTTGTTTCCCGGAACACACTTTCCAGCATTTGAGGTGTTATTTTCTGAACTGCATCGGTAATACGATTTCGAAGTTCGGCTACATCACTAATTCTTCTACCAGTGTACACCTTAGACTTAATGAAACCCCAGGCGAAAAAATCTAATGGTGTTAAATCGGGTGAACGTGCTGCCCATGGTTGTGTTCCTCCACGACCAATCCAGCGACCGGGGAAGCGTCTGTCAAGATAATCACGTACAATTATTGCATAATGGCACGGTGCTCCATCCTGCTGAAAAACTACTGTGTCAAGAATGCCATCTGTAAGAAGTTGAGGTTCGAGGAATTGTTCAAGCATGTCAAGATAATAAACCAATTAACTTTTTTTAAATACACAAATTTGCACCAGAAGTACATATCTTTATGCCAGCATAGCATTTTTAAAAAAAACATCTAATGTCACCGAAATAGATAGTGACTTTTGAGACACCCTGTATAATAAATATAGAAATAAAACTTGTGGGAAGAGCATACAAATTTGTAAGGAAAACTACCAATTTTAGCACTTTGCCCGAATTCAACACAAGATCAAATGGATTGTTTACAACCAATTTTATAGATAATACCTGAATGATATATAGGTCACAAAAAAAAAATAAATAAATAAATTGAAAAATAAAAATTGTAAGAGGAGCATACAAATTTATAAGGGAAAATTACCAAAGTTTTAGCAGTCTGCCCTTCTTGTCTAAATCCATTCTGAACGAATTCAAAACAACGGGATCGAGTTGAAAAAGACCTTTGCTCATGTTAAAGTTATTTGTAAGTTGGATAATAGCAGACTCAAGAATATTTCTATTAACAATGTTGCTAGAGTGAAACAAAACTGAAGCATTATTCCAATCAATACAATGGGATAACTCTGACAAATGGACAAAAAGGGCACTGGACGACTGTCCCGTTCTAACGGAATATTGATGGTTTTACACGCGTGTGCAAATCCTTTCCCGTCTGACCAATGTAAAAGGAATCACATTGTTTACAACCAATTTTATAGATACTGTAATGCCTGAATTATTGGTAGGGCTATTTTTTACTATGATATTTTTCACAATATTGTTATATGAAAACACTACATTAATATCCAAAAGTTTAAGTACATTAGCAATGCCTAAAAAGCCCGTGAAAAATGGAAGTACTAAAATATTCTTTGACAAAGTGCGAGTGTTATTATTCACACGATAGAAGGTTCGTTTTGCCTTGTTAAGACAAGATTCCATAAACGCAGGTGGGTAGCACAGATCACTTCCAATACCTTTGATTTTTTCCAAGTCGGCATCGATGTATTCTGGACTGGTGATCCTGAGAGCGCGGAGAAACATTGAAGAAAATATGGCCTTCTTAATGGGGGTGTCATGTCCAGAGTAAAAGTGTACATAGGACAAATTGTTTGTTTTTTCCGATAGATACTAAACTAAAAACCTGGGCTTTCCCTATGTACACGCACATCCAAAAACGGCATTGAGTTGTCTTGTTCCACTTCTAAAGTAAACTTAATGGAGGGGACTTGATCATTTAACTGAAGGAGGAAGTCATCCAGGTCACGATTCCTGGGCCAGATACACAAAATATCGTCGACGTACCGCAACCATGGGATGCCAACCCCCAGGATTACGGTCTTATTAAAACCCACACACCTGGCAATCCTATGCGCCCTATTATTAGCTCGGTGGGCTCTATTACCTATAAACTCTACAAATGACTTGTCAAAGTCTTGTCCCCCATTTTCGGAACTATCTTTGATTCACATGTGAAAAATTTCATGGATCTTACTGAAAAATTGAATAATGTACGCACTGAAACCAACGATAGATTGATTAGTTTTGCGTTTGTTCAATGTTTACAAAAGTGCCGATTGACGATATGCTTGACTTTCTCTCCCGAGAATTACATAAGTACGACCTGCCACTACCTGCACACATCGTTTTGGAACGTATTAAGCTTTGCATCAAAGACTGTAAATTAGGGTTAGGGTGTCCCGTTAAACCCAAAGTTGGTCGGGTACAGCATTAACCGATATAATATCATGAAGTGGGTTACTAAAAATGCCCACTCAAGTTTACAAAGTCCTATCTAAAACATTCATACATCCCCAGCGGTTTACATTTTACATCCCCGATTCAGACCAAAAAATTGGCATTTTTTGGCATTTTCTAGTAAAATATACTATTTTAATTAAAAGTAAAACACATTTACCACTCTATATGCATTTCTGGTAATGTATACTAGCTTTATAAATGTCAATGCTAAATGTGGGCCCCACAGTGCCCAATTTAGCCCCTTATTCATATTTTTAGCGATTTTTACTAACTAATCTAACTTTTTTTCAGGAATTTCAAAATCTAGGTACCATAATACCTATTTAAATTGATAAAATGGCTCTAAGCAAACCATTAACTAGAAGCAAAACAGAAATTTCCTTTCTAGGTCAACCTATAGCCTCCATAACGACTACAGCTGTTCCAACCAACAAGCAAGTACTCAAATATTTCCATCATATTAAAGCTTGCAATCCTCATTATAATCAATCCCTTGTTAAAGGAAAACTTGTAAGTCATCAAGCTGGCATGGTAATAGACCATGTGTTCTCCTTTTGGAATAAATGCAATTTACCTACTAGTAGCAGACAATATGCCGTTAAAAAACTTCTTAAGTTGCACCAGGAATGGTATGTTCTAACAAAACATAAATATAGAAAAACTGAAGAGCACCTAAGTTCAGTAAACAAATTTTATGAAACACTTGAAACAATATTTGATGTCGCTCACCCATTTCCTGAAAAAGTTCTTTCAGAAAAGCTAGGGAAAGCTGAAGTTCAGGAAGATCTGGAGTTTTTAAAGATGCTGAGGGAGGGATATAAAGTTACACTGGGTTCAAGAGATAAGATTTCAGAGCAAAGAATAAAAATAAAATAAAAAGACTAGCAACCAATGAACGTTTACGTCAGAAAGAACAAGAGAGAATAAGCAAACCATCTAAAGTGAAAATAGAGGAATTAGAATGTGAGCGAGATAGTTCTAACGATTATGATTACTTCAATAAAAGACTAAAAACAACTAAAGAACAAAAGCCTATCTAACTACCTAGAAATGTACTTAAAGAGTCCATTGTAGCCAGTGCTATAGACAGAGGAAATGTATCTGTTAGAACAGCTACATTAATAATTTCTGCTTTAATTAGAGCCGGCGGTAGAGACCTAAACGATTATACAGTTTCAAAAACATCTACTCATACAGCAACACAAGAAAATAGGGTAAAAACTGAAAATGAAGTCAAAGAATTATTTCAAAATACCAATATAAAACATCTTGTTGTCCATTGGGATTCAAAACAGATTTTAGGCTTAGAAAGGCTTGTTGTTGTTGCTACTGGATCTCCTGATATTGATAAAATTTTGGGGATACCTATTATTCAAAATGCTACTGGTGAACAAATGTCTGAAGCTACATTCAAGCTCCTTACAGATTGGCAGGTCACAGGAAAGGTGAGAGGTATGTCATTTGACACGACGGTCTCAAATACAGGTATTAACAAAGGAGCTTGCATTTATATAGAAAGAAATCTGAATAGACCATTATTATATTTAGTATGCCGTCACCACATTGGCGAACTTATTGTAAAATCTGTTTAGCAATGCAGCTTTGGAAAAAGCACTGGTCCCGATTATCCCATATTTGAAGAATTTTCGAAAAGCTGGTCCAAAATAACATTATTCCAAACTAAAGAAATAAATATAACTGAGCCTTTGTTGATGGATATTAAAGAAAGTGCAAATATAATTTATAATTCTTTATTGAGAACAAAAATTATTTCAGAGATGATTACTTAGAATATTTAGAATTAAACTGTTTATTGTTGGGGCACAGGCCTTCAAAGATACATCTTCGTAAACCAGGAGCATGCCATCGAGCTAGATTCATAGCACCTCAGCTGTATTGAAATAAACTTGTCTTATTTAGAGATCAGCTTAACTGGCTCCTACAGTTAAAGATGAAGCTCAGCTTGAAGCTAAAATTCAAACTACAGAACTTTATAGAAAAAATGTAAAAGAAATCAAGAAAAAGAATCTTTGTAATTACTAGGTAAATTATTAGTTTAAAAGGGGATTAATGCAATTTTTTATTAAAAAAAGGGGTTTATGCAATTTTTCATAAAAAATATAAAAAAAACAAAAAAAATAAAAATACAAAAAGTAAAAAAAAATTTAAAAAACCTAAAAAAAACAAAAAACTAGAAAAAACTAAAAAAACTAAAACTCCAGAGATTCCAATCGACCTTGACGTAGTTCTGGGGCTTCCTACTAACAGATTGGAAAAAATGTGTATGTAATTTCTAGCTTTAATGGGTCTTTTAAAGGTCAAAATGCCAATTTTTTGGTCTGAATCGGGGGTGTAAAATGTAAACCCCTGGGGATGCATGCTTTTTTTAGATAGGACTTTAAAAACTTGTTTGGGCATTCTTAGTAGCCCACTTCACGATATTATATCGGTTAATGCTGTACCCGACCAACTTTGGGTTTAACGGGACACCCTACTGTAAATTCACTTTCAATAGTGAGTATTATCAACAGGATTTTGGGATGGCCATGGGCAACCCCTTGTCGCCCCTCCTCTCCAATATTTACAAGGAGTTTTTCGAAATTACTTACATTCCGAGAATCCTGGGGGTTGGCATCCCATGGTTGCGGTACGTCGACGATATTTTGTGTATCTGGCCCAGGAATCGTGACCTGGATGACTTCCTCCTTCAGTTAAATGATCAAGTCCCCTCCATTAAGTTTACTTTAGAAGTGGAACAAGACAACTCAATCACGTTTTTCGATGTGCGTGTACATAGGGAAAGCCCAGGTTTTTAGTTTAGTATCTATCGGAAAAAAACAAACAATTTGTCCTACGTACACTTTTACTCGGGACATGACACCCCCACTAAGATAAATATTTTTCACGTGTTACTCTCGTGAAATAATATTCATATATATATATATATATATATATACTGTGTGTGTGTATATATATATATATATTAGTGATGTATGTGACATCCGCATTCGCATTCGCATCCTACCTTGCAATGCGGATGTTATATCTTGATAACGTTTCCATATATGCATTATGTACCTAATTCTCAAACGTCTGTATGGTGACACTGACTGATGTTCAGCGTTTTAAAAACTTCAAGAAAAGAAAATGTTCAAGAGCAGCAATACCAAAGCATTCAATACAGAGATTTATGTAGAGCATTCAAATGCAGAGATTAACAAACTGGAAAGTGCATGACAAGAAATGTGAAGGATATTAAACTTACTGTATATGTGAAAAAAGGTAAATTACAAACTTTTAACCACTTCATTAGAGGGCGAGGTTGGAGGAGTGGTTGGTGGGGTAGCTTCACTATTATTGGTAACTACAAATGTAGTGTATAGTGTACATTCTACACTGCACATACTACATGGCTCTTTTTGTGAATTGATCAATGTTGTAGTTTCTTATAAAGTAACCAACAGTTTTTACGTTATAAAAACCTAAAACATGTTAATAATGTGCGGAATCGAAAATCTATAATTTTTTTATTGTCGTCTGCATCCGCATCCGTGGATGCGTAAAACCTGACATCCGTTACATCACTAATATATATATATATATATATATATATATATATATATATATATATATATATTAATGTGTGTGTGTGTGTGTGTGTGTGTGTGGTCTTTCAGTTTGTAAAAAGAATAAGAAATATGATTTTAGAAAATTTTGTTTGAATATTTTTTCAAGTACAGTTTTAAATTAATTACTTTGTTGAGCTGGAGGTAAAACCGGAATGCCATACTGGTTGACGATGTCCAAACCTTGGGCCTGCTTTCCTGACACGTTGAATGGTCGAACGTATTTAAGAACTTAAAACTTTGTTCAAATCACAGCACATTCAAGTTTGTGTGAAACACTAGTATTTTAAATTTTCACGCGATTTTACTTTGTTTTTGTAATATAGTTCAAACTATAACCTAATAACAGCTTTGTGGTAGCATGGCGATATTATAAGTATTACTTTCAATTCAGTAAAATAATAAATTACACATAGTGTAGACTAGGCCTATAATTCACTGTTATAAAACACAAACAAATTACTGATTTTAATCTTGGGCTTCATAAATTAGGTAATTTTAAATTGAACTACAGTATTGTACAAATTAAGCAAGGTCAAGGGACTGGACGGAAATTTCCAGTAAACTCTCAGTAATGTTATGAAATCATTGTGTCGGCTTCTCGTCCTACACCCGATTCGAAGAGCTTCTGCCTAGCTGCCGCTTTTGGCCGTCTGCGTAGTATCTTTTAATTGAACTCTTTCTTCAGCGTCTGCACGAGATCTAAAAAACCTCAGAGTAGATTGTTTTCGAACGCTTCATCGAAAACAACCGCTAACTTTGGGAAAGATAAGTTTTGCAATCTAACATTTATGTGTCAACTGTAGTTATATTAATCTGTAATTAGGATTTTGCCTCTTTTTTGTTGGAATTACAAAATTAGGGATTTATTAATAATACAAAATACAGTAACATTTTTAACATAAGTTAGGTATGATATAAAGTCAACTAGGCCGAAGGTAATTCTCGGGAAAAACGAACAGGTTTCAACGCGTTCTTGTTTGTCGATGAGACGTGTTGCGTTTAGCCAATAAAGAATGGGAATATCAGTCACGCAATGCCCCACCTCCCATTTCAGCCAATTTTGTAAATCAAAATAAGTAAAACCCGACTTATTACATATTAAAAAACAAACAGACAAAGCCATTGTTTAAAATATTCCAGCTAAGAATTTGTAGTAGGCCTACAATAAAAATTTTAAATCATAGTGTATTTAATGTTCAAAAGAGAATTCTCTTTTAATACTTAGAAAACATTGCTTGGAAAATCTTATTTTAAAATTTTATTAAAGGGAAAATAAATTCCCGAGAAATTTTACAGAGCAGATGGGAACTATATATACAGTACACACGGACATCATTTACACATTTGAATGTCGATTCACACGAGATCATTTAATATTAGGTCAGACCTTGTTTTGAGCGTATTGATGGTAGTATTGGAAACGACTTAGGAGGGATCTTACACCAATAATATAATTAAGTTTTGTACATGAAGAATTTATCGCAAATATTCGTACTGTAACGTTTTGGTTCCAGTTTATAACCGTTACTTCAAGCCGAAATCTTATTAAGTGTAAAAAGTTTAGAGTAGTGGACGTTGTCGATCTTATTCAGGAGTTTAAAAATTTGGATGAGAGCTCTTCTGAAGCGACACTTTTCTAAGGAATACAAATTATGGCTAGTGAGCCACCGTTCATATGATTTGTGACGGTCGGTCGGGGTTTAGCCTCGTCGTTCTGTCTTACCATTTTCAATCCTTTGTATGTCTTTTCTGAAAGATGGGTACCAAGATACATAGTGTGCGCGTGATGGAGCCGAATAATCGTTTTGTAGAGAGGAACATGACATCTTTACTTCGGTACAAGAAATGTTTTTTAATGCAACTTTAACGTAACTTTTTGCATTTTCTTTTCAACATCGATACAGTGTTTCTTAAACATCATCGCACATTTTAGTCGGTTACAATGGAGATAATTAAATTAGTGCATATTTAAAAGGAGATAAATAAATATATATATCATGAATGCCTGAAGATTTATATGTAGAGGGTGGTCCAAAAGTCCCTATCTATTTTGCTGAAAGAATGATATTTCTATTTTATTTTCTACAGGCCATAGATGATGGTGGATGTACAAGAATGTTCAATGGTAGTAACACTATGTATCCAAAGGAAGAAGTGCAAAAAAATTTGAGAAAAATTCGAAAGAAGATTTCACAAACCAGAACCTAGAGACAAAGCAATTCGCGAGCTGGTCAATAACTTTAAAAGAACAGGATCTGTTCATTATGAGGTAAGATCTGGACGTCCTGGCACCCCTCAAGAAAATGTCGAATTGGTAAGAGATGCTTTTGAAACAAATCCTAGAATGTCAATTCGCATAACATCACGTAGAATGAGCATACCAAAAACGACTGTTCTAAGGATTTAAAAATCAACATTAAAAAGGAAAAGTTACCACATTCAAGTGCTACATGAGTTACACAAAGAGAATTCAAGACGAGCCGCCATGGCCACAAAATTTATTGAAAAAATTCATACGGAAACTTATTAAACCACATTCTCTTCAGCGATGAGGCGACATACCACACATGCGGAAAGTTAATCGACATAATTGCTGTATCTGGGCTAATGAAAAACCAACCGAGTTCTACGAATGGGAGAGAGATTCTTCTAAAGTTAATGTCTGGTTGGATATGACAAGATCAAAGATTTATGGACCTTTTTCTTTGCAGAAGCTACGGTAACAATGCTAATTTATCTTGACATACTCCACCAGTTTCTTGAACCCCAGCTTCGTTCAGATAGCATTCTCAACACTGTTTTCTTTCAACAAGATGGAGCTCCATGTCACTACCTTGATGAGCTCTTCCCAAATCGCTGGATTGGACGTGGTGGAAACAGGCCGTGGGCAGCACGATCTCCCGATTTAACATCATTAGACTTCTTTGCGTGGGGTTTTATAAAATCTTAGGCTTACAAAACAAGAGTTACAGACCTGAGGGTCTGCGAACCGGCATTGTCGTGGTAGTCGCTAAACTAACCCCAGAGATGCTTGAAAATGTGTTTCGCAGTGCAGTGGACAGATTCGAGACTTGCAGAGACACTGATGGTGATCACGTCGAATCTTAGACCAAGGCCTGATAAATAAATATATATCTAATTATGTTACTACATCTTTATCCTAAAATACTATTATTTCAGCAAAATGAATTTGGACTTTTGAACCATCCTGTATTGTAGTTTAGAATGGGTGAAAATAATTAAGTTTCCCATAATAAAGAAAATTATTTTAATTAAAAGTAATCTGATAAGTTTTCTTTCTTTTTTTTAATAAAATTGTTTATTAAAAATTTTTTGTTTTTCTGTTAAATTATTATTATCATGTTTTATGTTTTTATTGTAGTAACGTCAATCAAAATGAATGCAGAAATTACAGTGCGGCCTCGTGCGGTTAAGAGAATCTCTCATTTTGCCTTGCAAGAGTTGCAAGAGGACAATTGTAGTCATTATCCATTGTCGCTTTTTTCTTTTCTTTTTATTTTTTATTTGTTTAGGAGCTTTACGTGTTTGGTCATGGGGGTTACTATTCTTTGAGGTACAAATCCCTGTAACTATACAATAGAAAAATCGTGATCTTGAATCTTTGAAGCTCTTTCTACACTTATTATTATATACATATTACTTCTAGTATATACTTATTACTTACTTACTTATATATATATATATATATATATATATATATATATATATATATATATATACACAGACCGTGCATGGAACAAGGAACGAATGTTTTCGGTTTGACGGCTGACGGGGTAAAAAAAAAACCAAGCTTTTTTTTATTTAGTTAATGTTTATTATATTTCAGAATAATACATTTTAGTTTAGAGAAATGAAAAATAGTATCAAGAAAATAGCGTTGAAAATGAAAGAAATAAAAAATAAGACATTAATAGCAGAAGTCCATGGTAAAAACACCATACTTAAACAATCGTTAGTTTTGACAGTAAACTAACGAAAATATCACTACTTAACCTAACCATTCGTCAAGGGCGCATAGTTGACCTAACCGGGCATTAAATTAACCTAACTGGGCATTCAATTAACTTAATCTGGCATTCAATTAATCTAACCAGTTGGTAAAGTCCAGAGTTTGACGGTCTTGTAGCCATGACTTGGCACAGGGCTCCAAAACTGGTGAGACGGTTGCGTAGCCTACAGGCTGCGGGACAGTCGCGACGGTTCTGGAGCCACTTCAAAATTATCTATATATTCGTATATTAAGCTGAAATCGGATAATATTTGTTTGTTTGTGTATGTGCTCATTCCGGGAAATATTAAAACAAAATTGCCCCTGTTGATTGTTTAAGGGCGTATTTTTTCACGGGAGTAGTATAGTGGCAAAATGTGAGACAACAATGGATCAATTTGAAAATTTCCCCCCCTCACCGTCCTTCATGGCGGTCCTCCACCGTCCTTCATGGAGGTCCTCCACCGTCCTTCATGGCGGTCCCTCCTTTATGTGTCCTTCATGGTCCTTCAAAAAAAAAAAAAAAAAAAAAAAAAAGGGGGAAAAAGGAAAAAAAGAGGGGAAAAAAAGGGGGGAAAAAAAGGAGGGGGAAAAATTAAAAATAAATTTAAAAATAAATTTAAAAAATAAATTTAAAAAATTAAATTTAAAAAATTAAATTTTAAAAATGATTCGTCTTCACCTTCCTTCAAAAAAATTTAAGAAAGGATTGAGCCTCGCCGTCCTTCTTGAAAAAAGTCCTTTCATGAGACAAACAAGAACAAACATGAAAAAACACATACATTCGAGTACTTTCTGTTCAGGCAAGTTAGAAGACGAAATGGAAACGAATATCTGAAAGGTTTTAATAGGCCTAACGACAAGTATACATCGACACATCCAATTTTTGTCTGTTAACAAATTGCGAACAATACATAAATGAAAATCAGAGTGATCATATTTTAAACAGAAAACAAGTTCTTTGTTTAAGATCTGTATTATGAAAAATAAAATGAATATTTATTATTTTTAATTTAAATAAATTAATTTCTCTCTCTGGCTTATTTTCTAACGAGATGACCTTCAAATACAATATATACATATAGTACACGCATATTTGTTTATTTACTTTTAAATATGTAGTTTTCTGTTATTTACATCGCTATATACCATTACATTCACTTTCACATGCTATCTTCTGGTATATGAACTAATAATTTTACCGTTCATCAAATTTCGTTATAAAATTACATGTGTTAAAAAGACCGTCAAGTTGCGTAACGATGCTTTAAACTAAATCACCAAAGTTGTTTTCCTCCTCTAAACATCCACTTAAATATTATTACTAATATTGATTTATTGTTATTATTACATATATATATATGTACACGTGTTAAGAGTATTTAAATTAAATATATTGATTTCAATTCCCTTCGTAATAAAAGCATCTGGCAACTATACCCCCAATCTTGCTATATATTTCTCTCAGTAATTGTTTTCAGGTTAGTTGTTAAGTTTAACTTTCTTCTAAAGACTATTAGTTGATACTAATCTTGCTATTATTATTATTATTATTATCATATATATATATATATATATATATATATATATATATATATACAGGGTGGGCCGTAAGTTTCCATACATAGGAAAAATTAAACGTTTGTTTTTATGTTTCAGATACCCTAAGAATATGCGTTTGACGTAAGATCTTGTTTACTGATGAAGCAAATTTTTACGTCAATGGAGAGGTTAATCGGCAAAACATACGTTATTGGAGTAATGCTAACCCTAACTGGCTGAGTCCGACGAAGATGCAAGGTGCCGGTAAAGTGATGGTGTGGGCCGGGATATGGGGTGACAGAATTATTGGACCAATTTTTGTCAGTGGAAATCTTAATGCCGAAAGGTATCTTAACATGTTGCAAGAAGAGATTTTCCCATCCCTGCTAAACGAGGAAGGTAACTTCCCAGTTTACTTCCAGCAAGATGGAGCTCCACCTCATTATGGTCTTCACGTGCGTCGGTATTTGGATCAGCAGTTTCCGGATGCTTGGATTGGTCGGCGTGGTCCTGTGGAGTGGCCTCCCAGATCCCTAGATCTCACCCCCCTTGATTTCTATCTTTGGGGGCACTTGAAGTCCATGGTGTATCAGGAAAAGATACGAGACATAAATCATCTAAAGGAACGTATCACCAACGCCATTACAAGCATAACGTCAACTGTGCTAATGCGTGTTCATCAACAGTGGGGAACACGTATTGAAATGTGTTTACAAAATAATGGCAACCATGTAGAGCATATTATATAAATAAAAATGGTTGTCCATAACAAAATGTTTATTTTTCCTATGTATGGAAACTTACGGCCCACCCTGTATATATATATATAACATCCAAATAAGTAGGTTCGGGTAAAAAAATTTCTTATTAGATGCAATTAAAGAAAACGGGATGTCGAATTTGTGTGGGTCGTCATTTTTAAATAGATGCAGCGGGAAATAGGTACTGAAAGTTGAGAGATTTTTCATTAAGAACCTTTCTACTTGTAGTTATAGTTAGGACTATTCACATTACTTTAATTATCATTTCTCTAATTTAACGGCTGTTCACAATTCCTCATAATTCTCATAATAAACGTATTTGTTTTCACACCAGTCAGGCCACTGTTTACATCAATCACACAGAATGTTCATGCTTATTGTTTTTGTCATTAGCTGTACCAATCATGTCTCTACAGACTGAAGCCTACCGTTACACAACGTTTAAAATGTTATAATTAATGCTTTATGATATCAGATCTCGTATAAAAAGCATTATTTTCTGTACAAATGGCCACAAAAATACTTTCAATCCTAATATATGTACGTATAGTATGCAACATACGCCGTTCCACCTGTATTAAAAACGTAAAAGTATCATCATGCGATCTTAGTTTCCGCAATGACGTGAGCCCTAACATTTAATTTAAAATTATTTAACAGAACATTCGAGGGAACTGTACATCGATCTCATTATAACTTCTGACTCATAATAACCGCCATACATATTTACACGAGTTCAATTTAAATATATATATGTATATATATATATATATATATATATATATATATATATATACATTATACAGTGGTGTAGTGCTAAATAAAGAAGTGAGGGAACGCATTTTGAAAGTGTTACTCAGATGCGGGGGGGGGGGACAATAGCGAGCGCGGCGAGCCCATACAGCTGGGGGTCCGGGGGCACTGTAAGCCCCCGGGAAATCTTTTGAAATCTGACCAATTTCAGGGATATTTTGAGGTCATATGCACTGGATATTAGGATATATTCCAAGGTTGAAGATGCAGTAATTCCAGTGTCATTAGATATATGACATCCAGTACGATCAATAAAAATAGCTAACAACTGGAATGATTAACTAAAAAAAAGTTAACAACTGGTACGCCGTGGTGACTGTTTCATCAGATCTTTATAAGCTAGCATTCCCTCAGTAGAAGCTAAAAGAAATGAAACAGTTAATGATTCTTATATTTCTTCTAGGGGTGGGAATTAAAATTTCATGACGTTAGAGATTTGTAAGTTCGGATTTATTTGAAATAGTGAGGGAACGCCGTTCCGTCTACCAAAAAAAAAGTAAGGGAACGCCGTTCCCACAGCACTACACAATGTGTATATATATATATATATATATATATATATATATATATATATATATATTATATACATATATATTAGGTGTTTCATAAATTAAAAGTTTGGAAAAATTTTAATCCACATGGATCCCCTTGTTCCATTTGCTGAGGAGACTGATAAACCGAAGTATTAATTCAATAGTTTAAAGTTTACGGGTCCCCAGTTTGATGCTCTGGCAGATCATAAACGGAAAAAATTAAACAAAAATCTGTCAATGAATTTTTATTCACAAACGAGTACCATTTCACTACACATTTTCACAAAGATACAAAAAACATAACCACTTCTTGCGAATCATTTGTCCTTGGAGGAGGATGGAAAAACTTCCACGGTTGGGTCAACGACATCTGAGTCAGTCTCTGACGAAGTTGAAATCACTAAAGCCCCGTATCTTCTGCAGCTCCTTGTTCCTTCCTGGCCTTCTCCTGTTGTTCCTTAATCTTGTCCCAGCCTCTTCCTTTTCCTAATCTCCTTATAGTGAAGCTTCATGTCAACAGGGCCCATGCTGCAGGAATTTGGATCTTCACGCTGCATGTCGAGAAAGTGGATGTCCTCCTGATTCTTCATCATTTCCTTAGCCTGTGAATGAGCAATGTCCATGATCTCCTTCGCTATTGCCTCCTTGAACATCGCCTCCTTCACTCGGAAGGACTCTGCTTTATGTGACTTGTGCTTCACAAGCCGGTCGTATTCCTTGAGAAGGGATTCCATCTTCCTCAAGGCCGAATCTCGACGCATCATGGGGATTCTCGCTCTCTCACAAAATATAAGACAGGCATCCAGGCACAGGTTCAGGCATTTAGTACGTCCAAATTTTTGCTCCTTTTGGTGGTAAAAGTACTTTTTGAGTACTTGCAACTGAGTTGGAAGGCCACTTGATGTGATGTTCGCATCCGTCTGGCCAATAAGAAACACTTCTGTTTTCGCTCTGGTAGACACCTGGAAAAGAAAACAAACTAAATAATTCCACAGAAATAATTTCACATCGTAATTAATTTCATTAATTAAATAAGAAAAGCAGTAACTGGACTCGAACCAGTGTCATAGACGTTTGGCGGCATCGCTCAAGTCGGCGTACACAGCACGCTATCCACTACACCATAGGGAGTGGATAGCGTGCTGTGTACGCCGACTTGAGCGATGCCGCCAAACGGCTATGACACTGGTTCGAGTCCCAGTTACTGCTTTTCTTTATTTATAAAACTGATACGTGTACACTACGTTCTCTTTGACAATTCATTAATTAAATAAATTTCAATACCGCAGTAAAATTACATTAATTAGTATCATAAATAATTACCAGCTTAGTTGTCCAATATGCAACAGACTAATTAATTTCATGTAATATTAATAATAAATATCACTACCACAGTAAAATGACAGAAATTAAATAATAATAAATTTCAATACCACAGTAAAATGAGATAATTAGTAGCATATATAATTACCTCCATAGTTGTCCAATAGGCTATACAACACGAACCGCTCAAGTGACGAAGAAAACCGTCTTCACTGCAGGCAGGCGAGAAATGAACTGACAAAAAGTCGTCAAAGTTGGGGACCTCTAAATGCAGCGCGATCTGGTTCAAACTTGCACAAATGTGTTTTCTTGTTCTTTAGAATACGGAGAAACGTGTGGATTAAAACTCCAAGCTCATTTTTATTTTACCCTATAGGTATGAAACACCCTAATATATATATATATATAAGGAGTTTGTATGTGCGATTCCAACAGAAGGCAGGAAGTGTCTGAACCCTGTTTCTCCCATCACTGTCCTCTTCATCTGGCCTTTTTACATGTCACGTCTACCCTGTGAGCAGCCCAGCATACTCTCAAATACGCGCTTCTCACTATATTCCTTACTACACACGCATGCATCTTACACACTACACAGTCTTTTCAAAAAAGGTGTAATTTCAGTAGTCTCGGAGATTCGCGATTGTCCCCTCCTACATTTTCTCAGTAATTGTTTTCAGACTAGTAGCTAAGTTTAACTTTCTTTTAATGACTATTAGTTGCTACTAATCTTCTTCTTCTTATTATTATTATTATTATTGTTATATATATATATATATATATATATATTATATATATATATCATCCAAATAAGTAGGTTCGGGTAAAAAACTTTCTCAGTAGATGCAATTAAAGAAAACGGGATGTCGAGTTTGTGTGGATTGTCATTTTTAAATAGATTCAGTGGGTGATAGGTACTGAAACTTGAGAGATTTTTCATGAAGAACCTTTCTAGTTGCAGTCATAGCGTCCATTCACATTACTTTAATTAGCATTTCTCTTATTTATCGACTGTTCACAATTCCTCATAACTCTCATAATAAACATATTTGTTTTCACTTTTCTTTCATGCCAGACAAGTCTCAGTATTTACATCAATCACACAGAATGTTCATGCTTATTGTTTTGTTACTAGCTGTACCAAACATGTCTTTACAAATTGAAGCGTACCGTTACACAACGTTTAAAATGTTATAATTAATGCTTTATGATATCAGATCTCGTATAAAAGCATTATTTTCTGTACAAATGGCCACAAAAATACTTTCAATCCTAATATATGTACGTACAGTATGCAACATACGCTTTTCAACTGTATTGAAAACGTAAAAGTATCATCATGCGATCTTAGATTCTGCAATGACGTAAGTGAGCCTTAACATATAATTTAAAATTATTTAACAGATCTTTCTAGGGAACTGTACATCGATCTCATTATTTAATATATATATATATATATATATATATATATATATATATATATATATATATATATATATATATAAGGAGTTTGTATGTGGCATTCCAACAGAAGACAGGAAGTGTCCGAACCCTGTTTCTCACATCACTGTCATCCTCATCTGGCCTTTTTACATGTCTCCTCTACCCTGTGAGCAGTCCAGCACACTCTCAAACACGCGCTTTTTCACTATATTCCTTACTACACACGCATGCATCTTACACACTACACAGTCTTTTCAAAAAGGTGTAATTTCAGTAGTCCAGAAGACTCGCGATTGGCCCCTCCTTCCTTCATGCATCGTATATATTACGAAACAATTTATAAAGTTCTCTCTTATTGCTTTCCTTATTGTAATGGGTATCACAACCGATTTTTCAATATTATTTAAGTATTATGTTGAGCAACATAACCCCCCCCCCCACAGACTAGTTTCTTAGCATAATCATGAAACATGAAATAAGATTATATTAATATATATGAAAATGAAAATGAAAAGGTTTATTGGCAGACTATAGTCCATATGACAAATATTATTAATACAATGACAGTTCATACACTAAGGATAGAAATATATACAATTTATTAGAAATAATACTGCACTGTCGAAGTTAAGTGGAGCTACAGACAGACGTTTTCGTACCAAGAAGTCCATAGCTTAGAGGATAAATGGCAGGACTCATGGATAGCTTGGATGATCGGGTTGGTTGACTTTTTAATTCTTTGCATTAGACTGTGTTGAGCACGTCTTGTTACCTCCGGGAAGCTCGGAACATTGCGGGTAGCAAACATTTGCGAAGCTGAGCATCTCGGGGGTAATTTATGTAAGAGTCTAAAAGACCTGTTGTACATCAAATTTAGGGTTCTGCCAGAACCTTTTTATAATTCACCCAGAGTTGCTGACCGTATATATTACTGCAGAAAGCACGAAAGAGTGTCTTTAGCTTCACTTGTACAGAAACGAAAGTTCCTTATGGTCATGTATATATATATATATATATATATATATATATATATATATATATATATTGCTTTCATGTGTGTGTCATATATATATATATATATATATATATCCAAAAGTAGTTTGAAGGCTTATTCCATCTCACGACTGACTATAATTATACACTTTAGAGGAGTTTGAAAATTGCATATATTTAGACAAAAAGTATTAGGTCTTAAGCTGATTTCATTGTCAATATCAGCGTGCTTCACTGCCCTTTCAGTCATTGTGACCTTAGATCGTACCAGAACTATGGTCTTGACAAAGCACAATGTGTTAAATTTACCAAACAAGGATTACCTATGTTCAGGACTCTGGACATTTCCATACTCAACATCAACTATGCCCATTTGATCGTACCTTTCTTTATGTACATGCAATAGCATCAATTGGTTAAGCTTTCTCTGAATCGTGTTTGAACTCAGATAAGATTTAATACGCACGATATTACTAAACGAACGTTCACTACAACACGTAATGGAGGCAGGCATCACTATAATTAACTTTGTTTACGTAATCACAGAGGAGATAAGAAATTACTGGTCAGGTGTCAGTGATTGCACGTGTGTAACTACATTACGTAGGATTAACTGCTCAAGGGATTCGTGAACACAAAGTTCATACAGAGGTTGTTAGATGAGTATGTAGTCTTGCAGGAAGGAAGTCTGAGCCCTAGAATGAAGTTACACTCACTAATTATGCTGTGGACGTCTATCCTTTGCATCCTCGAGAAGCAAATCTTTACACTGGACATACATTTTGCACTATACTTCGTTAAAACTCTCAGTTATGGGTATTATATGAGATACAGAGCTTCATAATGTGCCTTTCTGTAATGATCTTCAGATGCATAGCTACCTTCCGGTGGAACACAATCCTCTTCTAACCTAGCTGGAACTCTTCTAAATCGAGGCTGTGAGGGTACATCTACCTGACAGGAACCTAGTGACTACATTCTTTCAGAAAAGACTAGCCCCTTCATCATTGCGCATATTTCAAAGAGTTTTATCAGTCATACCACCAATAGCTTATACATATATATCGGGGATGGTGGAGTAAGACGGACTATTTAACACAAAAATGAGTCTAGAAACCACATTTATATAATTTTGGGGGTTTTTAGGGGTTGTGGTGGTGCTTTGGGGTGTTATATTTAAAGTCCACACCCTGGTCACGGTTTTTAGAGGAAAAGACTGAAACACGAGATTTTACCAAATCAATATTTTTATTGACAAAACGAATCACGGGGTAAGATGGACCCCAGGGGTCCATCCTTACTGGCACAACTCACACACAAAAACCTCTTCCTCATCATCCTCTACCCCTGCACATTCCTCATGTGCCCATCTCTTGCAAATGGCGCAACAAACCCACCCTTCCCCTCGCACAGAATTACCAAAGGTGTCATTGCAATACAAGCACTTGGTTGAATCTCCATCCTCACTGTCATGAGCCCAGGATGGCCCAGGATGGCCCAGCTTTCGCTTGCTTTGCTTTTTTCTTTTGTGTCATGCTTTTGTTTGGTGACGTGAAGGACATCTAGCAACCAATATCTGAACCTCGCCCTTTCTGCTTGGGTTTAGAGGGGGTGTTCCATCTCACCCCATGGGTCCGTCTTACCCCACCGTCCCCTATATATATATATATATATATATGATACACACACACAATATATATATATATATATATATATATATATATATATAGAGAGAGAGAGAGAGAGAGAGAGAGAGAGAGAGAGAGAGAGAGAGAGAGAGAGAGAGAGAGAGAGAGAGAGAGAGAGGTTGCAAAGAATGATGATGCGAAATTTGAATCACAAATAAGATAGCAGTAAACAGAGTAAAGAGAATAACGGGGCAGATATTGATAGTCTTTAAACGATGGGATAGGAATATAAGGATTCCTATACTGAAACCCTGATCATACCCAAATTGGAATACTGCTCGGTTCTAACATCCCCATATAAAAAAGAGGACATTAGGCAGCTGTAAGGGATTCAGAGAAGCTTCACAACCAAGATCGATGGGGGGGTGCAAAGAACTAAATTACTGGGAAAGATTATGAAAGCTATTCATATTTTCACTGGAAAGGACGAGAGAGAGAAACACCATTATTTACACTCGGGAAATAATGAAGAAACTTATCCCTAATCTTACTCTGAACCCTGTAACTTCCTAAACAACGGTGGAAAGTAGAAAAGGAAGACAGCGTCGTGTTCCCAAATTAAAGGCGAGACAGGGAACACCCTTAACCCTGAAAAAAATTAGTTTGTGGTGAGACGACCAAAACTGTCTAAACAAAAGCCCAAAGACCTAAGGAACATGAAGGGAGTTGCTGTGGACATCTTCAAAGATGATTAGACGCCTGGCTCAGAACAATCCCCGATGAACGGGACGTACATGGCTATGTGAGGTGGAGAGTACAAGAAAGCACTCGCCCCTCGACCAAGACAGGCCTAGAGGGGACACCAGCCTGACCTTCGTGTGAAGAGAGAAACTACGCACGGAACCGCAACGTTGCGTATACACACACATTTTATTCGTGCATTTATCCGTGATTCACTCTCGTCAATTGAATTAACATAACCTACTAATTGTTACCACTGTACACTTAACCGTGATCGTGACATGGTGCTAGCCGTGATTTGAGGGTGTTTACATTTGGGGGTCTCCTCCCGCCATCCCACACAATGCGTCTCAGTCAATGTCTCTCAGCGCAGCCATAGACAATATTACGGACGATACAAAGATCAGCAGAAAAATCAACGAGTGGTACAAAACTTCAAAATAAATCCATTTACCTTCCAAACAACACAGGACAATAGGAAAGTCAGAATGTGTAGTGTCCCCAAACTAAAGGCCTGACAAGTGACCTCCTCAACACTGAAGGAAATTAGCCTGGTTGTCAGTGGGCCAAGAAATTTTAACCAGCTTCACCTTCATGTGAAGAGAGACCGACGCAGAGGGGGGGGGGGCACTACCATCGAGTATAGCAATTTAACTTGAAGTAGCAGCATTATTAAATATTTAAATTAAATAGATGATTCTTTCGCAATAAAAATTAGGTGGTAACCTACATCTTAACAGGTAGCTATCATATCTACAGCTAATTACGCAAAAGTACATTTTCTCTTTCATATTGAGTTGCCAGATAGCAATATTTATTAAATTAAACCATATATTAATCATCCATTTAAATAGTGTACCACAATATTTAAATGGATGATTAATATATGGTTTAATTTATAAATATTGCTATCTGGCAACTCAATATGAAAGAGAAAATGTACTTTTGCGTAATTAGCTGTAGATATGATAGCTACCTGTTAAGATGTAGGTTACCACCTAATTTTTATTGCGAAAGAATCATCTATTTAATTTAAATATTTAATAATGCTGCTACTTCAAGTTAAATTGCTATACTCGATGGTAGTGCCCCCCCCCTCTGCGTCGGTCTCTCTTCACATGAAGGTGAAGCTGGTTAAATGTCTTGGCCCACTGACAACCAGGCTAATTTCCTTCAGTGTTGAGGAGGTCTCTTGTCAGGCCTTTAGTTTGGGGACACTACACATTCTGACTTTCCTATTGTCCTGTGTTGTTTGGAAGGTAAATGGATTTATTTTGAAGTTTTGTACCACTCGTTGATTTTTCTGCTGATCTTTGTATCGTCCGTAATATTGTCTATGGCTGCGCTGAGAGACATTGACTGAGACGCATTGTGTGGGATGGCGGGAGGAGACCCCCAAATGTAAACACCCTCAAATCACGGCTAGCACCATGTCACGATCACGGTTAAGTGTACAGTGGTAACAATTAGTAGGTTATGTTAATTCAATTGACGACAGTGAATCACGGATAAATGCACGAATAAAATGTGTGTGTATACGCAACGTTGCGGTTTCCGTGCGTAGTTCTCTCTTCACACGAAGGTCAGGCTGGTGTCCCCTCTAGGCCTGTCTTGGTCGAGGGGCGAGTGCTTTCTTGTACTCTCCACCTCACATAGCCATGTACGTCCCGTTCATCGGGGATTGTTCTGAGCCAGGCGTTTAATCATCTTTTGAAGATGTCCACAGAACTCCCTTCATGTTCCTTAGGTCTTTGGGCTTTTGTTTAGACAGTTTTGGTCGTCTCACCACAAAACTAATTTTTTTCAGGGTTAAGGGTGTTCCCTGTCTCGCCTTTAATTTGGGAACACGACGCAGTCTTCCTTTTCTACTTTCCACCGTTGTTTAGGAAGTTACAGGGTTCAGAGTAAGATTAGGGATAAGTTTCTTCATTATTTCCCGAGTGTAAATAATGGTGTTTCTCTCTCTCCTCCTTTCCAGTGAAAATATGAATAGCTTTCATAATCTTTCCCAGTAATTTAGTTCTTTGCACCCCCCCATCGATCTTGGTTGTGAAGCTTCTCTGAATCCCTTACAGCTGCCTAATGTCCTCTTTTTTATATGGGGATGTTAGAACCGAGCAGTATTCCAATTTGGGTATGATCAGGGTTTTCAGTATAGGAATCCTTATATTCCTATCCCATCGTTTAAAGACTATCAATATCTGCCCCGTTATTCTCTTTACTCTGTTTACTGCTATCTTATTTTGTGATTCAAATTTCGCATCATCATTCTTTGCAACCTCTCTCTCTCTCTCTCTCTCTCTCTCTCTCTCTCTCTCTCTCTCTCTCTATATATATATATATATATATATATATATATATATATGTGTGTGTGTATATATATATATATATATATATATATATAAGCTATTGGTGGTATGACTGATAAAACTCTTTGAAATATGCGCAATGATGAAGGGGCTAGTCTTTTCTGAAAGAATGTACAGTCACTAGGTTCCTGTCAGGTAGATGTACCCTCACAGCCTCGATTTAGAAGAGTTCCAGCTAGGCTAGAAGAGGATTGTGTTCCACCGGAAGGTAGCTATGCATCTGAAGATCATTACAGAAAGGCACATTATGAAGCTCTGTATCTCATTATAATACCCATAACTGAGAGTTTTAACGAAGTATAGTGCAAAATGTATGTCCAGTGTAAAGATTTGCTTCTCGAGGATGCAAAGGATAGACGTCCACAGCATAATTAGTGAGTGTAACTTCATTCTAGGGCTCAGACTTCCTTCCTGCAAGACTACATACTCATCTAACAACCTCTGTATGAACTTTGTGTTCACGAATCCCTTGAGCAGTTAATCCTACGTAATGTAGTTACACACGTGCAATCACTGACACCTGACCAGTAATTTCTTATCTCCTCTGTGATTACGTAAACAAAGTTAATTATAGTGATGCCTGCCTCCATTACGTGTTGTAGTGAACGCTCGTTTAGTAATATCGTGCGTATTAAATCTTATCTGAGTTCAAACACGATTCAGAGAAAGCTTAACCAATTGATGCTATTGCATGTACATAAAGAAAGGTACGATCAAATGGGCATAGTTGATGTTGAGTATGGAAATGTCCAGAGTCCTGAACATAGGTAATCCTTGTTTGGTAAATTTAACACATTGTGCTTTGTCAAGACCATAGTTCTGGTACGATCTAAGGTCACAATGACTGAAAGGGCAGTGAAGCACGCTGATATTGACATGAAATCAGCTTAAGACCTAATACTTTTTGTCTAAATATATGCAATTTTCAAACTCCTCTAAAGTGTATAATTATAGTCAGTCGTGAGATGGAATAAGCCTTCAAACTACTTTTGGATATATATATATATATATATATGACACACACATAAAGCAATATATATATATATATATATATATATATATATTATATATATATATACATGACCATAAGGAACTTTCGTTTCTGTACAAGTGAAGCTAAAGACACTCTTTCGTGCTTTCTGCAGTAATATATACGGTCAGCAACTCTGGGTGAATTATAAAAAAGGTTCTGGCAGAACCCTAAATTTGATGTACAACAGGTCTTTTAGACTCTTACATAAATTACCCCCGAGATGCTCAGCTTCGCAAATGTTTGCTACCCGCAATGTTCCGAGCTTCCCGGAGGTAACAAGACGTGCTCAACACAGTCTAATGCAAAGAATTAAAAAGTCAACCAACCCGATCATCCAAGCTATCCATGAGTCCTGCCATTTATCCTCTAAGCTATGGACTTCTTGGTACGAAAACGTCTGTCTGTAGCTCCACTTAACTTCGACAGTGCAGTATTATTTCTAATCAATTGTATATATTTCTATCCTTAGTGTATGAACTGTCATTGTATTAATAATATTTGTCATATGGACTATAGTCTGCCAATAAACCTTTTCATTTTCATTTTCATATATATTAATATAATCTTGTTTCATGTTTCATGATTATGCTAAGAAACTAGTCTGTGTGGGGGGGGGGGTTATGTTGCTCAACATAATACTTAAATAATATTGAAAAATCGGTTGTGATACCCATTACAATAAGGAAAGCAATAAGAGAGAACTTTATAAATTGTTTCGTAATATATACGATGCATGCAGGAAGGAGGGGCCAATCGCGAGTCTTCTGGACTACTGAAATTACACCTTTTTGAAAAGACTGTGTAGTGTGTAAGATGCATGCGTGTGTAGTAAGGAATATAGTGAAAAAGCGCGTGTTTGAGAGTGTGCTGGACTGCTCACAGGGTAGACGAGACATGTAAAAAGGCCAGGTGAGGATGACAGTGATGTGAGAAACAGGGTTCGGACACTTCCTGTCTTCTGTTGGAATGCCACATACAAACTCCTATATATATATATATATAATAATATATATATATATATATAATGAGATCGATGTACAGTTCCCTCGAAAGATCTGTTAAATAATTTTAAATTATATGTTAAGGCTCACTTACGTCATTGCAGAATCTAAGATCGCATGATGATACTTTTACGTTTTCAATACAGTTGGAAAAGCGTATGTTGCATACTATACGTACATATATTAGGATTGAAAGTATTTTTGTGGCCATTTGTACAGAAAATAATGCTTTTTATACGAGATCTGATATCATAAAGCATTAATTATAACATTTTAAACGTTGTGTAACGGTACGCTTCAATTTGTAAAGACATGTTTGGTACAGCTAGTAACAAAAACAATAAGCATGAACATTCTGTGTGATTGATGTAAATACTGAGACTTGTCTGGCATGAAAGAAAAGTGAAAACAAATACGTTTATTATGAGAGTTATGAGGAATTGTGAACAGTCGATAAATAAGAGAAATGCTAATTAAAGTAATGTGAATGGACGCTATGACTGCAACTAGAAAGGTTCTTCATGAAAAATCTCTCAAGTTTCAGTACCTATCTCCCACTGAATCTATTTAAAAATGACAATCCACACAAACTCGACATCCCGTTTTCTTTAATTGCATCTACTGAGAAAGTTTTTTACCCGAACCTACTTATTTGGATGTATATATATATATATATATATATATATATATATATATATATATATATATATATAACAATAATAATAATAATAATAAGAAGAAGAAGATTAGTAGCAACTAATAGTCATTAAAAGAAAGTTAAACTTAGCTACTAGTCTGAAAACAATTACTGAGAAAATGTAGGAGGGGACAATCGCGAATCTCCGAGACTACTGAAATTACACCTTTTTTGAAAAGACTGTGTAGTGTGTAAGATGCATGCGTGTGTAGTAAGGAATATAGTGAGAAGCGCGTATTTGAGAGTATGCTGGGCTGCTCACAGGGTAGACGTGACATGTAAAAAGGCCAGATGAAGAGGACAGTGATGGGAGAAACAGGGTTCAGACACTTCCTGCCTTCTGTTGGAATGGCACATACAAACTCCTTATATATATATATATATATATACATTGTGTAGTGCTGTGGGAACGGCGTTCCCTTACTTTTTTTTGGTAGACGGAACGGCGTTCCCTCACTATTTCAAATAAATCCGAACTTACAAATCTCTAACGTCATGAAATTTTAATTCCCACCCCTAGAAGAAATATAAGAATCATTAACTGTTTCATTTCTTTTAGCTTCGACTGAGGCAATGCTAGCCTATAAAGATCTGATGAAACAGTCACCACGGCGTACCAGTTGTTAACTTTTTTTAGTTAATCATTCCAGTTGTTAGCTATTTTTATTGATCGTACTGGATGTCATATATCTAATGACACTGGAAATACTGCATCTTCAACCTTGGAATATATCCTAATATCCAGTGCATATGACCTCAAAATATCCCTGAAATTGGTCAGATTTCAAAAGATTTCCCGGGGGCTTACAGTGCCCCCGGACCCCCAGCTGTATGGGCTCGCCGCGCTCGCTATTGTCCCCCCCCCCGCATCTGAGTAACACTTTCAAAATGCGTTCCCTCACTTCTTTATTTAGCACTACACCACTGTATAATATATATATATATATATATATATATATATATATATATATATATATATATATATATTAAATTGAACTCGTGTAAATATGTATGGCGGTTATTATGAGTCAGAAGTTATAATGAGATCGATGTACAGTTCCCTCGAATGATCTGTTAAATAATTTTAAATTAAATGTTAGGGCTCACGTCATTGCGGAAACTAAGATCGCATGATGATACTTTTACGTTTTTAATACAGGTGAAAAGGCGTATGTTGCATACTATACGTACATATATTAGGATTGAAAGTATTTTTGTGGCCATTTGTACAGAAAATAATGCTTTTTATACGAGATCTGATATCATAAAGCATTAATTATAACATTTTAAACGTTGTGTAACGGTAGGCTTCAGTCTGTAAAGACATGATTGGTACAGCTAATGACAAAAACAATAAGCATGAACATTCTGTGTGATTGATGTAAACAGTGGCCTGACTGGTGTGAAAACAAATACGTTTATTATGAGAATTATGAGGAATTGTGAACAGCCGTTAAATTAGAGAAATGATAATTAAAGTAATGTGAATAGTCCTAACTATAACTACAAGTAGAAAGGTTCTTAATGAAAAATCTCTCAACTTTCAGTACCTATTTCCCGCTGCATCTATTTAAAAATGACAACCCACACAAATTCGACATCCCGTTTTCTTTAATTGCATCTAATAAGAAATTTTTTTACCCGAACCTACTTATTTGGATGTATATATATATATATATATATATATATATATATATATATATATATATATATATATATATATAATAATAATAATAGCAAGATTAGTATCAACTAATAGTCTTTAGAAGAAAGTTAAACTTAACAACTAACCTGAAAACAATTACTGAGAGAAATATATAGCAAGATTGGGGGTATAGTTGCCAGATGCTTTTATTACGAAGGGAATTGAAATCAATATATTTAATTTAAATACTCTTAACACGTGTACATATATATATATGTAATAATAACAATAAATCAATATTAGTAATAATATTTAAGTGGATGTTTAGAGGAGGAAAACAACTTTGGTGATTTAGTTTAAAGCATCGTTACGCAACTTGATGGTCTTTTTAACACATGTAATTTTATAACGAAATTTGATGAACGGTAAAATTATTAGTTCATATACCAGAAGATAGCATGTGAAAGTGAATGTAATGGTATATAGCGATGTAAATAACAGAAAACTACATATTTAAAAGTAAATAAACAAATATGCGTGTACTATATGTATATATTGTATTTGAAGGTCATCTCGTTTGAAAATAAGCCAGTTTCCCTTAAAAAAGAGAGAAATTAATTTATTTAAATTAAAATCATAAATATTCATTTTATTTTTCATAATACAGATCTTAAATAAAGAACTTGTATTCGGTTTAAAATATGATCACTCTGATTTTCATTTATGTATTGTTCGCAATTTGTTAACACAAAAATTGGATGTGTCGATGTATACTTGTCGTTAGACGTATTAAAACCTTTCAGATATTCGTTTCCATTTCGTCTTCTAACTTGCCTGAACAGAAAGTACTCGAATGTATGTATGTTTTTGCATGTTTGTTCTTGTTTGTCTCATGAAAGGACTTTTTCAAGAAGGAAGGCGAGGCTCAATCCTTTCTTAAATTTTTTTGAAGGAAGGTGAAGACGAATCATTTTTAAAATTTAATTTTTTAAATTTATTTTTTTAAATTTATTTTTTAAATTTATTTTTAAATTTATTTTTTATTCCCCCCCCCTTTTTTCCCCCTTTTTTCCCCCTCTTTTTTTCCTTTTTCCCCTTTTTTTTTTTTTTTTTTTTTTTTTGAAGGACCATGAAGGACACCTCATAAAGGAGGGACCGCCATGAAGGACGGTGGAGGACCTCCATGAAGGACGGTGAGGGGGGAAATTTTCAAATTGATCCATTGCTGTCTCACATTTTGCCACTATACTACTCACGGGCTTCTGCTAGTAATGTCTTAATTTTTATGTTATTGTTTCCACTTTCAAGTCTATTTTTTTTATACTATTTTTCATTTCTCTAAACTAAAATGTATCATTCTGGAATGTAATAAACATTAACTAAATAAAAAAGCTGTTTTTTTTGTTTTTTTTTGCCGGCTGTCAAACTGAAAAGATTCCAAGGAACTCTTTTGGGAAAATTAAATCCACTATACAGTAATCCGAATAAGGCAGGTAACTAGCAATGGAGTAACTAGTGGGTAACTAGCAAAGAGGCCCCAAAATATAGCTTCCCTCAACAGCCATTTACAAAGCAAATATGCTAAGCAGATAGGACCTAGCTTTGGGACAAAGTCTAGGGTTTAAAGCTTACACAAGACAGCTACACTCAGAACCTCAATATACGTAAGAAACTCGTTCCAGTTACGTCAGATCCAATACAGCAAAGAAAAAAGGTAAATATTGTATTTTTAGCCAGAACCAAAGACTTACATTTAGCCGGAAAATTTGAGCGTCCACTTTTCAAGGCACTTAACGTCCGTTTAATGTGCTACAACTCAGGCTTCCATCATGAAAAAGAAAAACTTCAATATTTACTATTTACCATTACTTATTTGGACTATAGTAGATTTAATTACCCCAGAAGAGTTCCATGTTCCATGCACGGTCTGTGTGTAACATATATATATATATATATATATATATATATATATATATATATATATATATATATCAGGAGAGCGTTGTTCCCTGCATGCTAGTGATGTACCGATTCCAAAATTTATCCTTTAGCGATTCCATGAAAAACTGCCGATACCGATGCTGAAGCCGATGCCGATTTTTTGCCTAGATTTAAAAAAATCAATTATCTTCATAACTTTTACTAATAATGTGAAAACATTAAAGTTTTATATTTTTACATCACAAATTTGTTTAAATGCTTTTCCTTATCTTCACTCCACAATAAACAGCACCCGAATTTGTTACTCGTATACCGTAGCCAAAATGATGTTAAATAGCTTTAGTACTCAGTAAAATGATAAAATAATTTTACTTCAGTTTCATATATTGAATACCAATATTTAAAGTAACTTTTTCTTTACGTTGAAGGTATTTTCTTTCTTAAATAATGCCAACAACAACAAAAAATTTCATTAAAATTTCAAGTCCCTGGTGGCCAATTTGAATAAAAAAATGGATACATAACTTGGGTTGTAAAATTATTAAAATACTTAAAATAAAGTCAACATAATAACATGGTTTAATAAATAAATTATAGAGTACAACCTAATATAGAATTATTATTAATATAGAGTACGAGATTATAATACAGTAGTTTATAATATTTAGAGATTAGCTAGTTAGAGTAAATGTAAATTTATGGGCAACTTATTAAGCTTTGCCTTTTTCGTGAATGTAAAATATTTTTATAGAATTACACTTTAAAATGAGTATAAATGATCATAAATAGTGTTTTTTGTCTGTTCAATTTTCTATAAATATAGATTTTGTTTTGTAATGAAAATTTTAAAATTTCAAAAGAATCAGTAAGAGAATCGGTTAAATTTGGCTGATGCCGATTAATCGGTACAGCACTACTGCATGTGTTACGGCCATTTTGCGAAATCAGCCTTTTTGCAAAAGGTTTAGTTAAGTCGTGATATTTTCGCTAAACAACGAAAATATCATGACTTAACCCAACCAGTCTTCAAGGGCAGACAGTTCACCTAACCGGGCATTCAGTGTCTGTTTCGCAATGTCTTTTTCGCAAAATAGCCGGCAGGATTACCAGTCATTTTGCGAAATGGCCAATATACTGGCCTGTTTGAAAAGTGGCCTGGCATTTAGTGCCATTATGCAAAACGGCCGGCTTTTTGGCCCTTTTCCAAAAAGGACGATTTCGCAAAAAGGACGTAACACATATGCAAACAAACCGGTTCTAGGACAACTGCCACCTGGAAAACTGCCACCCGGACAACTGCCACCGGACAACTGCCACCCGGACAACTGCCACCCTGGAAAACTGCCACACTGGAAAACTGCACCTAGTGTTTATGCCCTTGTTCCTGGCACGAACTTGTGTTGGGGGTGGGTTAAAATGCACCCTGCTGGTTTTAGGGTTTGGGGGGGGGACGAGGTACTCGCTGATAGCAGTCCTTGTCATTCTCGATTCAGTTTTCACCACTCCGGGGTGGGTTCAGGAGAGTTGCGCGCCCTCCCGGTCCCTACCGCCCAAAGCCTTCTCTTTTGGCTACTCGGGTTATGTATCTTTCACACATATCACTTCTTCTAATTTTACCACTTTCTTTACGAACTTCTTTTCAAAGACTTTCTGGCGGAAATGCCCTCGTTAGTTTTCGCCTTTTTTAAGTTAAAAAAACTGGAGGGGTGTCTCTTATTTGTTTTCCTCCATTCTTTTCCTACTAGGTCAACATGCCCTCGTTGGATTATACAATTTGATGGTGTTAAACCAGGGTAGCCACGAGTAACCTCGAAGCTCGGTTTCGACCGCCACCCTCCCGGTCACACTGGAAAACTGCCCCTAGTGTTTATGAAAATTAACAAAAAAAGTAGTAAAAAAATATTATTTATAAAATAGACTTTTTAAAAATGGATATTTAACAATGAATTATTAATAGATATCTATACATACATAAATAATATTAGAAAAAATTGAAAACTGTATATTAAAATTGCAAATTGTGTGCTATTCCTTTAAAAAAATCCAACACTTCACGATTCTCATAATCTTCTACAATAGTTGCAATTCTGGTCGACAAATCTTGATACCGTTTCTTCTTGAGTGGGGGCGGATGTCCTGCAAGCATTTGGCTTATGATGACGTTGGTGAGTCCTTGCTCCTTTTTCAACACTTGAAGAAAGGTCCAGATATTTGGATGGCATGAAGTAATGCTTGCTTGCAAATGGTTATGCCATCCTTCCAAAGAGTTGTTAGTGCGTGGGAGGTCATCAACTACGCGTTGGTGCATACTCCACATGTTGATAGGAAAACGTGGAGTTGCTCTGTTACGGCGACGTACTCTTGAGACAAGTAGTAAAAACATCCTTTGACTATCGCGTTGGGAAAGGCTTCTTGGATGGCGCTCTTAGCAGCCTGTTCGTAGTCGATGAGGACGGTCTTCGGATTGAGCCTGGGGTTGATAGTAAGAAGTTGGTGGAAAAGATCTTGATAGGAGTCTTGTCGTTTGTTTGGTAACAACACATAAACACATGGAATTGTTCTACTCGAGACTAGACAATGAACTGTGTAAAGCTGGTAAAAGAGGGTTGGCGCAACTTTAAATGTCCCATCGCAAAACCAATCAGTCGAGGTTTCCAGGAGTCTCATGTTTTTGGCTGTAGAAAATATAAGCATACGTTGATTAATTGATCCACTGTCGTAAAGCAGGAAATCCTCGCCGGAAGCCGTCATTTTATATTCATCGGGAATAAACATCTCATTTATGTTCTTTGGAATGGGATGCGGAGCGTTCACAACTTGCCTGTCTTCTTATTGCACGCCTAATATGGTGAACGGATGGTAGTTGCACTGAAACTCCTTCTGGAATGCTCTGTACTGCCTGTGTGATGATTTGTTGAGCGGTTTCCTGGGTGTCAATAGTTTTCTGCTTTATTTCGTTCCGTAGAAGCAAGACATCTTGACGATTAGTATCAGGAGCGTGGTTATGTTCATGAAGATGGCTGACTAATTCTTCTTCACATATTTTAACTTGGGCTTTGCAGTTTTTATGCCGACGGCGTTCACATTCGTAGGATATAATACCAGATGACAATTCTTTGTGCTTGACATAGATGTAACCATCAAGGCAGAGTTTATCTTGACCACGTTGACTTTTAACGAAATCCATGATGGGGGTGATTTCAAGCGAAGAAGTAAATTTGGAGAACTGTGGACAGACTGTAAGGACTTAAAGGCGTTGGAAGTTAGACTGGTCATTTTTACTATAATCCTGCATTTATAGGTTGGTTAAGGGTGGGGTGAGTCAAGGAATGCCATATTTCCCACAAAATCGTTTCTCACTTTGCCACATGTTAATCCTTCCGCGCGATCCTGACGGATTATCTCCCGGTCGCTAGTATACAATGAACCTCCAAAATAGAGACCTTGAGGTAAAATTACCTTATCTTGTTTCATTGCCCCAAATGACTTATTCAAGTGTTCGGCAGCAGCTGTGATAATTTGTTTATGAGTATATATTAAGGAGTCAGGTAGGAGCTTCCGGACATAGAGGTCGTACATGAACAAATACTGCACAAAAATTCACTAAAACCGTGAAGTGATTTATGTAAAGGATATAGCCACAAGGAAAAGGAAAGAAGTACATAGCGAGATCTTTCGTCTATTAAGACATTTTCAAGCAGAGATGAGTAACTAAAAAAACAAAAGTTATCACAGGTATATACATAGCAAATGACCGGAAGAGGAGGAGGTTTTCGTACATTTTGGGAAGGTCACCCAGGTGCGACCTGTTTTGTGACCAAAGAAGATAGCAATGGATCGACCTTGACATGCCTATAGCTAAGATTAAGATTATGTTCAAAAATTTTAAATAAAACAAGATTCGATCAGATTCCTTCCAATAACTTTTTTATTTTTTACATACCAATGCAAGTTTTTAAGTAATCCTGAAAAAATAAAAGAAACAAGGATGAAAACATTACCCCCCCCCCCCTACAACTTTGATGGAATCTAGAATAAAATTGTTGGTCTTTTTATTGGACTTAAATCAAGTTGTTTTTCAAATTTTACTAAAATCTGTTAGATATTTTTTGAGTAATCCTCTAACAAAAAAAAATAAAAAGTTAAAACAATACTCCCTCCCAACTTTGCTGGCTGGGTTAAATAAATTTTTTGGCCATTTAGGGTTTCAAAACAAATAATAAAAGCATCTAACATCATTTTTATATTTATATAACCCCTAAATTAATAAAAAATAAAGTACGGGTCATATTGACCCGAACAGTATAAGTGTATAGTAAATAGGAACAGTGCAGCAGGGTTTTAGAGTATGAAATTATATTGTATTACCTAGTAACACAAACCAACTAACGGAATTCGTACAATCAATGTCATAATTTCCTTGTCTATGCTATACCTATGTGGCAAGTATAAATGACATTGCAACAAAGACTGTACGTACACTTTACACTCAGTTGTTTTAAAAAAAATACGCCAATTAGAAACTTTTTTATGCCATTTATAGATCGATTTTAGTCGCTAAACTTCTGCAATATTTAAAAATACTTTTGATAAAATTTTAAAATTTAAAATGAGCAAAGCTTTTAGATGACACATTCATATAACATTTTATGGATTTTTCTTTTTTCTCGTTGCTATATCTAAAAGGCCTTAGGGCTTCAAATATTGCTAATTTTTGGTCAGAAAACGCCATCTTTAAGTTAACTTTTCTTAAAATATATTTATCGAATTAAAAATAAAATGAGCAAACCTTGTAGCGAGTTTTGGGTTTAATGCAGATATGAAAATTATATGATGGTGTTATTCCTTTCATTTAAGTTATAGGGGTGCAAAATACAACTAAATGTCCCTAACCCCTACGGAACTCCCTTAAATTACAATCTTATTTTTTAAAATATCTATATTTTCTAGTAGCTAATTTTTCAATAGATTTTTCAAAGTTGAATCTTCACAAATAGAAACGCTTATCACCTGGGACCTATTATATACTTAATAAACGTTTTTATAGTCAGTTATAGCTTTTATTTGAATTAATATAAAATTGGGGGCAATTTTCCCGGTGACAGTTTTCCCGGTGGCAGTTACTCAGGTGGCAATTTTGTAGGTGGAAATTTTGTAGGTGGCAGTTGTCTGGGTGGCAGTTTTCCAGGGTGGCAGTTTTCCGGGTGGCAGTTGTCTGGGTGGCAGTTTTCCAGGGTGGCAGTTGTCCGGGTGGCAGTTGTCCGGTGGCAGTTTTCCAGGTGGCAGTTGTCCGGATACCATGTTTCACATGCAAGTTAATACTGGTTTGACTGTAACTGTAATCAGTGTGTGTGTGTGTGTGTGTGTGTATATATATATATATGTGTGTGTGTGTGTGTGTGTATATATTATATATATATATATATGAAACCTTGGTTAACATTGGTTTTGCTTCCGCCCGAATTGTTCATTCTGACGGAGGTCAAGCTTGTCATTCCATCTTAGACCTCCAGTTTAACGTGGAATCCGAACCACGCATCACCACCAACCCAGTGTCTTAACCACTAGGTTACCCAGGGTACCCATTTAGCTACCAACGGATTTCCTTATTGTGTGGAAGAATGAACAGCTGCCGTACCGGGTTTCGATCCCGAGGCCGATGGATTCGTAGTCAGCGATGCTAATCACTACTTCACCGAGGCGCATTTATATATATATATAATAATAATAATACTAATAATACTACTACTATAATAATAATAATAATAATAATAATAATAATGCAGGAGAAAAAAGTGCGGAATTAGTATTTATAAAATTTCATAATTAACAATAATGACTATATTCACAAATTCATACATAAATATAAATTTAACTAATAAAGAACTAATTTTTAAAATATGTAATTCTGTAATTCCGTCAACATTTCACTTTCTGACACCAGTTAAAATGGTTAAACCTTTTCCTGTGATTTTGTCCCTTCAGCGAATTGTTGGTTTCCGATCAAAGTGGAGGAAAATATTATTTTAAATTTGAAGTTAGGCTCCGAACATATTTCGTATGACTTTTGTGATATATGGAAGTGTTCGTAGACTTTATTCTTCTGAAAAGTGGTTGTGACGCTTGGGGAACAACAATACGCGAGTTTCTTTCTTGTTATCCTTTGCAAGGGGCATTACGGCTATCTTGTGGGCATTTAAGGCGATATACGACATTGTGACTCTTATTTATTGTTGTTATTTTCGTCTAAAATAATTTTAAGATGGAAGAGAGATGAAAATTTATCAGGAGTTAAGAAGTTACAAAAATAATAATAATAATAATAATAATAATAATAATAATAATGTTTGACTTTTGTTAATAATACTTTTATTAGAATTAACTATATTTTTTATATTATTACTTTTATTATTTTATTTTTTCACCATTACATGTACATCTGTATTTGATTTTAATCTCTTCCGGTAACTTCTCACCCTTCTGGACCTCATTTCCCAATGCTTCACCTTCCCTTTTTCTCCCTTATATATATATATATATATATATATATATATATATATGCGCCTCGGTGGTGTAGTGGTTAGCGTCGCTGACTACGAATCCATCGGCTCCGGGTTCAAGACCAGCTGACGGCAGCCGGCGCCCAGCAAAATCCAGCTGTTCATCCTTCCACACAATAAAGAAAGTGGTTGGTAGATAAATGGGTACCCTGAGTAGCCTAGTGAGTAAGACGCTGGGCTGCTGGTGGGGCGTGGTTCGGATTCCACGTTAAACTGTAGGTCTTAGGTGGAGTGAAAAGCTTGACCTTCGTCAGAATGAACAATTCGGGCTGAAGCTAGCCAAAGATTACCAAAGGTTATGTGTGTGTAAATGCATAACCATCCATTTTTGCATATTCAAAGGTCCAGGGTTCGAATCGCAGTGGAGGGTCAATTCTGCATATATAAAAAATGCGTGGTTATGCGCGTATATTTTGATCTAATGGTACTCTGTTGCCAGATAGATATGAATTTGAATGTTTCCGACTGGCTCGAGTGCCGGGGGGTTTACCAACGTAAAACACCTCTGAACTCGACAGCGTTGCGTTTCTTCAGGTGATGAAATGTCGCCAAGATGTTTTTAACTTTTATTCTGTTGCAGTCTAAAGGTAAATGCCCACGTCTCCGAGTCAGAGGGTCCAGGTTCGAATATATAAATAAAATGTCTTCTATTATTAGCGCCTGAATAAGATCTTATTGTTGATCGAAGTCTGTTGCACCTTTAATAAACTGATTTATTTTGGTTTTCACCCCAACTGATTCCCATTTCTCGTTAGTGAGAAACTAGTTGGTGTAGTAACAAATGTTACATTGAAAAACATCCAATAAAAACAAAGCATATATCATGCAAAATACTTTAAAAAAAATTCCAGCAGCCTACGTGCTTTTCGACATGTAAAACATCCGAACAGATCTCAACATGACCGTACTGGAACACGTGACATTTTATTTCACTAATGGGGTGTGAGAACATCAGTCACGCGAGGCCACACGTTTGTTTTATCCAATCATGCATTTGTAAATAGTCCAGTAGTAGTATAGCCGCAAAAGGGGAGAGTGCAAGAATGTTGCAGGTTATTATGTAATGTTGCAAAGGGGGGTGGGGGTTGTTGCAAAGGGGGGTTGTTGCAAAGGGGGGTGGGGGGAAACTTGGAGGCGGCGTTATCCCCCAAGAGAAAGGAGGAGGAGAGAAAGGAGGAGAGGTGTTCACCTGGCAGGAGCCAAGTGCACATTAAGACTTCAGCCGAGTTGGCGTTGTTTTATAGGCTCCTAATCAGCCAGTTGGCGTAATTGGCTTGAGTTGCCAGATACCGCGATACCATTGTATACATTATTATAGACTCCTAATCAGCCAGTTGGCTGTAATTGGCTGCCAGATACCTCTTTTTAGCAGTATTATTGCATACATTATTATTATTATATACGCCTAATCAGCCAGTTGGCTGTAAATGAGTTGCCAGATAGCGCCATGTATTCCGAAGACAGAGTTGCCAGATACCATTGTATACACTATTATAGACTCCTAATCAGCCAGTTGGCTTAGAAGGCTTAAATATTGCCAGATACCTTTTGTATACATTATTAGAATACCGGTAGTAGAAGGCATAACAATAAACAACATTGCATCATTCTTTTTATTATAAATATATGGAAAATAAATATACATTTGAGGAATATGCGTATAACAGAAATATATATACACAATTATGGATATATATATAAAATAAAATATACATTTCATATACACTTCAATAGAAATATGTACATAACAGTACAGGAGAAATATACACACACACACAATTATGGTGATATATAAAATAAAAATACATTTCATATACACTTCAATAGAAATATGTACATAACAGTACAGGAGAAATATCAAGCAAAATATATATATATATATATATATATATAAATATATATAAACACAAATCAATAGAAATATGCGTATAATCGGGGAAATGTCAAGCAAAATATATATATACAATTCACTTTTTTTTCAAAATACTAAACTCGGTCTTAATCGAGTTTACAATTACATCATTATTGCTCTGCATTACGCAGTATATGCGGCTTAATAATATTTCACCGCTTAAAGTATAGGGAAACCTGTATTCGATATGAAGGGCTTTCATATCGTTCAGTACTATTTTTGTTCCCACTTTACAACCGGTTGGTAAGTCATCTTTAAACACGTCTAGAATACAATCAAAAGCACGCACAAAGAGTTCATCGTTAGCTACATTATTAAACACAAGTTCATAAGAACGCTTTTCCAATCGAGGGTTTATTTCTACCGACTCGAGCTTTTCAATCGTGAACTCACTCAACATAGCGGCAATTGAAATAATCTTCTAAATCGTTACGACAACTGCGCGTTATATAAAGAAATAGTTCTTCAGGGTGAACGGTGTAGGTGAGCTCAGCCTTGTACCGATCAATTGCTTTGTACCAGAGTTCATGGTATTTCAAAGAGTCTAAACTTTTTAATAAACATCCAGCACTAGACCATTCTCACCAGCCCTACACTCGGTAAACCCATCGAGCAGAGCGGTGTATGCGTATTCAAGTACTGTATCAAAATAAAACATATCCGTAACACGCGCGTCTAATATAGGTTTCAGTTTACGGAATCCGACGATTTCAAACATTCTGTCGAGGATGAAACGGTTTCGCGTAGGAATAAGAGCGTTATTATCAGAAGCATTCTTCCACATCAGCCTTATATCAATGCACGGCCGATCGTTATTTATACACAACGTACATACAACGGCGTATGAGGGTGCGTCACTAATCTGCTCTCTTCTTGTACCTACGTTAGCAGGTATTTTATAACGATCTTCACTCCACTTATCAACTATCACAAAGATTCTATTCATCTCCTCGATACTTAAATAAACCCGTTTGTTTGTCGGTCTACATTCCGTTTCCAGTACATAGCTAATGGTACCGGAATTACGCCTGAACACGCGCAACGATTTCGTCACGGACACATCGTACGAGGCGTTGAGAATGCTGCTCAAAGGAAGTTCCATCGTATTCGAAGAGCGCACGTCCACTCGGCTCAAGCTCTGAGATAACTATGAGCCGTTTGAGGCACAGGCAGGAATGGTTCGACGGGCGGCTGACTCGATGATACGTGAATGGGCTTGTTCCGCGAGTCGAATTGTTGTACCGGTACAAGAATATCACTACCAGCCTACGCACCAGACAGTTTGGATAAGAACTAGGAACATTTTACTAAACATCTCCACACTCAGGCGCACTATTTGAGAGGAACATATGTTCATATTTTTCCTTTCTGCCCATCAAACGATACTCGTCTCTAAACTCTGTTAAAAATTCACGCAGGGCACTAGCCACAACCTCACTACGAACCTCATCATGATATACGTTAATATAGTGATAAAAATACTTAAGATTGTCCATGATCACGAGATTCACATTTCCAGTCGTAGGGTATGAGTAATCGACATGGTGTAGCATGACGTAATACCGCTTGTCACACCACCCATCAGCAAGACTCATTATCCATACCGCTGCTTCTCTTCTGCACGCGTTGTTTCTTTTACTTCACGGTGTATGTGAGACTTTATAAAGTTTAGCTCTGCAGTACTTCAGCACATCGTCTGTGCAACGAAAGCCTTCAACGGTCTCACCAGAACATCCGTAGAGTATTTGTACATCTTGGAACTTCGCACAATCCAATGTGTTTTTAAAGAGGCATAGGAGGGATGAATAGGAAGTTTTTCGGTATCCACCACATCCTGGCACTTTACTGAATACCATTTCGTAAACGTTGTACAAGCAATATTAAAGGTAGCCATTTGAATACACGTCTGATCTGAATACACGTCTGATCTCTCGGGCTTACTGCGGTCGACTGACCACGCAGGGACTCCCAGATAGTAGCATGACTCACGGTCTTACAGTGGGCGGAGCTTAGAACTTTCACCTACACACACACACACAACACACACACACACACACACACACAAAGGAGAAAGTGAAACGCTATTTGAAACATGATTATTTAATAAACGAGATATTCAAGTTATATATATTTACAAATACGATTTAATAAACGAGATATTCAAGTTATATATATATATATATATATATATATATATATATATATAATATATATATATATATATATATATATATATATTTACAAATAGATACGATTATATACAAGACGTGTGAGTTAGAAGCATCATTGGTATCCAAAGGGTACGGTATCATAGGTACCAGGTAACTGGTAACGTTTCCTATAGGTGTTACGGCACACCATCGTACCCCTAAGTTCCTTCACGCCCCCAGCTTCTGCGCCCGAAAATTGTGGGTGCCTACAATTAGTTGGGAGGTTGTTCATCCAAACATACTAGATCCTTCAACGACTCAAAGTTAACAACCTCCCGATTCGCATGGTTGAGCGTAATACCCTTTGCCTTCACGATATATTTCATTTCCTCCCCACCCTGACCCGTACCCCATAAGTCTTAGGTCCTGTTGAGGCAAAAGAGTCGGCGTATGCGTTGTCCCCATACTCATCCTTGATCTCATCAGTGAGCTCGCCGAGGAACTCCCCAATAGTGGGCATGTATTCACCCTCCCTCTCTGTGAATATCACGCTATCTGTATCGGCATACAATACTCTCCGCCCAAGAGAATGCAATAGACCCCAAAGTTTTATACGGGCGTAGGCTGTTGTGAAGCTGGCCACAGGTATGTTTGTAACCCTTGAGGTATCTGTGGCAAATTCAGTGTTGTTGTACTTTATTACGTAAGTATTACCTACATTTACGATCTCCATGACCTCTTTATCGGGGGCATTGGCATAATCCCAGACATCGCTATAACTTTGTGCCAAATGAATGCTCCCTCTGCCGGTATTCTGCGCAAATTTTCCCCATAGACTGTTTAGACACAACTTTGCACTAAAGCGCTTGCCAGGATTCTTTACAATTTGGACACGATCAAGTTGTATACCTTCGCGGTCGCGGTAACGTTGAATATAGGCAGACTTTTCATCTTCGGTATCAACTCCTCGCGGATACCCTGATGCCTCAACCTTATCCTTCAAAAAGGTGTTTATATATGGTGTGAAAAGGTTGGGTAGCTTCTGAAACCTCCACACCTCATGTATCTTCAGTATTCTATAACCATGGCGCACGGCTAGGGCCAACTCAGGACTTGTATATACGCCTCTGATCTTACGCTGGTGGGGTATATGGTTACATTCGCCGTTATCCTCTTCCGCGCACTTCACGCACAGGGGAAACATGAGCTTGTCGTCGATAACGACAGGTAAGATCGGCATCCATAAATTGCGTGGGGGGAGTACGTCTACGAAAGAGATCCCAAAGTAACGATCATTCAAATTTTTTGAAAATTCATTGATGGATGGTAGGCTAGGTCCCACCAGTTTCTCAGGAGCGCCCACGGGGTACGGATGGCTCTTCATCACGTATGGGTATAAAGAACAGAAATCGTAGTAATGGAGCTTCACGCCCTCCGTAGGTGGGAAGTATAGTCTGAAAGGATTTGTACGTCCTCCAAACAAGCTATCACCACATTTGAGAGGATCCAGCACCATTGAACGCTTGATCGCTTTTATTTCCTCACGGTACACCTCGTCTGTCTCCATCCGTGCATCATATTCATGCTCCCACAAGACTTTGTGAGTGAACTGTGATCCTATAAGTTGATCGCGGGTGCGGGTCGATGCAAGACAGTCGGCAGGAGACCTACCGTGGATATCTCCGGTACCGCACTCAGGACGGGGGCATCCATGCCACCAGCAACCGTTAAAGGAGTACACAGTCTTCACACCAGTGACACGGTTTTCACTTAACCCATCAACCCAAAAAACACGTCCATTAATCTTAATGGGTACTTCACCCGTGTTGCGGGCGTGCTTTATGTATACACCTGTCTGTTGCTGTAGGTGTATGAGCCAGTAAATAGCCTTGTGCCCGTAACTGCGGGGATTGTTTCGGTGAATAATGGCTAAGGTGTCTTTCGGCATGAAGTTATTCTTGAACACCGTAAAACATAATGATGCGATGGTGGTTGCGACTTGCAGTGGATCGCATTTGAAACGGGCTATGTACATCCTTCTAAAGGCCTGGAAACATACTCTAAGCACGCGCACATCATTCACGCAATAACGCTCACATTCATCAGCTATATTATAAGGGTTACTTTCATTAAAACTGTCGTAGTATCGATCAAAGTCTTCACGTTCATCCATGCAGTCAAAATAATGTTTGGGGGGGGTGGGCCTACGTAGTTTAAAGTCTCGCTGGTGAGGAAAGTGTATGGGAAGTATCCTTTGGAAACTTCAGCTGCTACTCCCATCACCTTGGGTAGCTTTGCTAATTTACAAGGTGTGAATAATAAAGTATCTTTAAATTGTACATTGCCTCTTATCTGCATCTGTATTAATTTGTTGCCTCTTTTCAATGGATCACCTGTAAATATCTCAGAGGATTCGTGTTCAAGCAACTCCTTATAAAGGAACTGCGTGTCAAACTTTGCCCCGTTATGGGCGAGAATATACACAGTCATTTTTTTGAACTTGTCGGCTAACTTGACAATATAGGACACAAATAGTTTCACAGGACTATCGCTGACATTCGTTTTAAAAACGTTTGTCCGTTTACCACATTTGGGGCACTCGTCACATTCGATATCCATACACTCATCACAGATAGTCTGGCTCACAAGTAAATGTGGAATTACCTCTTTGGTTTCAGCGTTCGTATATGTTTCTATATCGTAGTATACAGTTATACAAGGGTTATTTTTAGGCTTAGCATCTTTCATATAACATACATGCTTTACTCCATCCGCCTTATATTCCTCCTGGCATGTAGGACAGTGAATTACGTCACACTTGTGCTTAAATTTTCCCCAATTATCCATTGTGTGAAACATACCACATTCACAGATTCTCATTTTCCTGCACGTGCCAATTGATTTATGGAAATCAAAACAGCTATTATTGAAAAATGTGCGTCTACACACATCACAGTCTCTCTTCTCAACTACACGGCTTTCACATTTGGTGCTTTTACACTGCTCACATACCATGTGACATTCTTTACAATGTCTCACTATATCATCCGCAAACTCGAGGCACCCCTTACACAAATCATGATGTCTCCCATATTTTCGACTTTTGTCATAACTCGCGTAAAGCCCCTTATATTACGGATGGGGAGATACGTTGTCCCTGACAATCCTAAAATAAGTAGGGGCCTTGTACGATCTCTCACACAGCTTTTAAAAACATACACAGTCCTACGACGATCATCCAACCCAAACACAACTATGCGGACATTCATTTCCTGTTCTACCCTTCTCAGCTCTTCAGGACCCATATTACAGTCAAATTCAAGTTCACAGTCTACAGCTAGTTTACGGGCACGCTCCACGACTGTAGGCAACCAAATTTTTTGAGTTCGTGTATTTTGTACAGTAAACATACGTGCTAAGAGTACTGCTATAAAGCCGCAACCACGATCGACGTTTATATGCCGTCTATAAATAGCTTGAGAATTGAAGTTAAGAGTATACGGTATGGCACTATGACCCGCAACACGGTATACATGGTCAATATTTACCGTGAAGTTGTCCATATTGAAGGCTATACTACTTTGGGCGGCTTGCATTATACGCCCTAATATATATTCTACATCTTCAGCCGCCAAACGTCTAAATGGCACTATCACCCAATAATCGTCTACATCACCGTCATCTGACCCGAATCCAAAGGACAGACTCGTCCTGACTTCACGCTCGTCACGATTCTGAAGAGCAAACTCTATAATATGCTCTACAACCCGGCGTAGTCCGCGCTCAATTCCATGCTATACATGACTCTAGGGTCGACCCTGACTCTATACCGATTTCTAGTCAAGGCTGGGGTGGGGGCTGCGGATCGCACCAATTCCAGCGTTATACCATCCTCAACAGAACGGGGGGCGGAATTAGTGGATATATTAGCGGAAGGTGCTGCTGGGGGGCCCTGTTGCGTAGGAGGGTTGGGGCTCTATTATTGTAGACTTAACAGAACGGGGGGCGGATGAAGGGGATATATTAGGTGCTGCTGGGGGTTGTTGCGTAAGAGGTTGAGGGTTGGGGATCTGCTGCAACAGACGCGTATTTCGGTCGCTTTATACCTGACGTGGGTATCTCATACCTCCGCTTTGGACGTGTTACCGGTATCGCTGGTGAGGGTTCAGGGGAGGAGATCACAACTACACTGTCGTCGAGGTCATCCGTAATGATGGGTGCTCTACCTCATCGTCGGTTCTGTGGGAGAAGAAATATAAGGATCAGCACTCAAAATTTGTAATATTTTGTAAATGACTCACTTAGGAGTGTGACGTGTTAGAAATGGACTCTGTAGAAAAATTCAGATTCACGAGCCCATCCACATGTATTATATCTGGACCTACAGGATGTGGTAAAACTGTGTTTATGCTTAAAATCATTAAAGAAAAGGGGAGATGTTCTCGAAATTTGTGCATAAAGTTATATGGTGCTATTCGACGTATCAATCAGTGTTCAACGAGTACCAAGATGATATTTTGTTCCACAAAGGTGTATATGACGTTAATTCGCTAAAGGGAACTGAACATACAATCATTGTAATTGACGATCTCATGTTGGAGATGGATAAAACGTTTGCCGAGACATTTACAGTATACTCCCACCATCTTAACATAAGCGTGTTCTTCATCAATCAGAATCTATTTTTCAAAAATAGATACATGCGCGATGTGTCGTTAAATACGCAATATCTAGTCTTATTCGCGCAACGTAGAGATGTATCACAAATTGGGGTATTAGCCAATCAAATGTTCCCG
This sequence comes from Bathynomus jamesi, assembly GCA_023014485.1. NCBI lineage: Eukaryota > Metazoa > Arthropoda > Malacostraca > Isopoda > Cirolanidae > Bathynomus > Bathynomus jamesi. Next base: position 549,076 of record JAJOZX010000935.1, read on the forward strand.
AATCAGCGTAAGGAGTTTTTGGAAGTTTATAAAGAAGCTACAAGCACGCGTTACGGATATTTGCTTTGCGACCTTCATCCGCGAAACACGTTTAGAGTGCTTCTGCGAACGAATATATTTCCAAACGAGCCTGAAACGGTGTATATTCCAGAATGACAAAGAGACTAAAGAAATACCGTGAATTAATAAAAATCTATCATCGACTGCCTCGGGCAATGCAGCAGATGTTTATTAAAAATATCGATGCCGACTTTTTAAAATGCATCTGTGAAATCTGTCTTAACGTTATAAATTGCAATGTATCAATGAAAACCCATCAGAAGGCTCGCCTACGCCGCTACAAGAACATAATACGTGCACTCGCTCGTAAAAGCCAAACTGTAGCGAAGAAAAAGCGAATTATTGTACAAACAGGAGGGTCATTTCTCCCCATCTTATTTTCAGTTTTGGGCCCTTTACTGACTAGATTAATATAATGAAGAAAGTGGTAGTGATTCCCCACGAGGTGTACGCTTCACTGCAAAGAGACACGGATCTAGATCCCCGTAAAAGCAGACTTAAAAGAATGGAAAGCGAATTGTTAGCCCTATTAAACAGTGAAAAAACACCTGATGAGAAAAGAATCTTATACCAAGAAGCTCTGCAGAAATTTCTTCACGAGTACGAAAATTATAAGAGCCCTACAGAGATTCCTGTGGTTATTAGGCACAGCACGGGGGACGATGGCGACATAGGACCTGTACCCGACGACACAGCTGACCAACCAAAAAGATTAGCCACACAACATATCGAACATGTATTAAAAAATACCCTCCCACTTACATTGAGGAGTAAAGGCTTAAGTCTTTATAATCTATTGAATGAGGATCCCGCCATACAATGGACCGATACAGGGAGATCATTGTGGAAGGATCAAAGGTACAGGGATCGAATATCGTAGACATTGTCCATGATCTGGTGAGAAAGTGGGATAGGCCATCACCATCAGGATGGAAGCATATTAAAGCAAGACTACAACAAATAAATGTCCTAAAACGTTGATAGGAAATCTGAACAGGTTAAAAGACTTGGAACATGCAACGCCTGTGACACAATTGAAGGCGCCGTCACCCCCGGCGGTAACACCTTTGAAGAGGAGCAAGAAGAGGTTAAACCAACCCTACCCACGTGCCTCTAAAATACGCAAATGGCTAACGTATTAACTAAACGCTATTATGACATTTCTACCCCATCCTCTTACGGCGGCGTAGATAGACTGTACAGAAGTGTTTACGGAGTAGGAAAAAAAGATGTTGAAAGATTTTTGAGGGAGCAGGACGCTTATACGCTTCATAAGCCTGTGAGAAAAAGGTTTAAAACAGCCAAGACAACGGCTTCCTCGATTGATTCTATTTGGCAAGCAGATTTAACAGACATGCAAAGATATTCTGTGTATAACGATGGTTACCGCTACATTCTATTCATAATAGACGTGTTCTCTAGATATCTGTGGCTAGTTCCTCTGAAAAATAAATCACCTGAAACAGTTGCTAAAGCCACCAAAACGCTAATGTTAAAAGAAAACAGGGTTCCTGGCTATTTTTGTACGGATATGGGGAAGGAGTTTATAGGCCATGCTTTTCAGAATATGTTGACAGAGTTTAATATCAGCTATTACACAACCAATTCTATACATAAGGCTTCTTTAGCTGAAAGAGTTCAGCGCACCATAAAGGAACGCATGCACCGTTATTTTACACATAAAAACACATACAGATTTCTAGACATTCTGGAATCATTGGCATCATCCTACAACCGCTCACACCATCGCACGATTGGGGCAACACCTAACGAAGTTTTAGAAAGAGGTACGCTCCCGAGAAGAGATGGCACCACCACCACCACCACCACCACACTCTGTGCGCTTCAAAATCAATGATTATGTAAGGCTGTCGCGTTCGGGGAATAAATTCGCAAAGGGTTTTGAGCAAGGATGGACACGCGAGATTTTTAAAGTTAGGGCTGTGAGACCTAAAGGTGTGATAATGATGTATTACATTGAAGATTTGAATGGGGAAGAAATCTCAGGAGGCTTTTACCGCGAGGAATTGCAGAAAGTTGCGTTTAATTTAGAAAAAAATGTGTTTAAAATTGAGAAAATTTTAGGAAGCAAAGGTTCAGGAAGGAGAAAAATGTACCTGGTGAAATGGCTAGGGTACCCAGAAAGCTTCAACACCTATATAAAAGCTGATGCAATAATGAAGCTTAAATAGTATGCAACATGGCTCCTAACCATTTCTACGTCACACTCCCGTCCTCCTCGTCCCTGTCTGTACACCCTAACAACACGCTAGCCAACTTTGTAACAGAACTCCATGGGCACATTGAATTGGGTCGTGATTCGTATGAGGTGGGGATATGCGAAATTCAGCTGGACACCGTCTTTTTAAATATTGAACATAAAGAAACCGTTTTTACGATTCTTAGAGACATTGACGAGTGTGAAAAAGCTGGGGTAGCTATGGATGAAACTATGCGCATCGCTCGGACTAAGATTGCACGGTATTACAGTACAGAAGTAAGACTAGGGCCGGGTCAATATGGTTCGGCCGAGGATGTTGTGAGAGGCTTAAACGTAAGCTTAAGAAACTCAAACCTTACGAATGATTTAGTATATGAAATCGTAAACAACCCTGCACATACACTAATCCTAAAATCAAAGACTAACAGATGTCTTAAAGAACATAGAAAGTTCAAAATTCTAACCAACGGCCGATATAGCGCAGCCTTCCAAAGAGACACATTTCACGAGACACAGTATAACTTGTCCAGATTAATGTATCAATTGAAGATGGAGAAATTGGCTGAAAGGTCCCCAGACATGTGCTATATTTACAGTAATATAGTGGAGCACCAGTTTGTTGGGGATACCCAGGCACGCCTGCTGCGCATTGCTCACATCCCCAACCATAGAGGAAGGAGTTTGAGTATTACATATGACAGACCCCATTATGTGAATGTCGCAACTAATTTAATAACCAATATCACAATATATATAAGAACGATTGAGGGCGAAAACTTCCCATTCGGTAACGGGAGCTTAACAGTGAAGCTACACTTTCGACGCACTGAGTTATAATGGATAGAAAGCCTTTCACCGTCTATCGAGGGATGCGATACCAGCGCGGTAGTGGACTTGGATCCATTTTTTCATCCATACTACGTACGGCTGTTCCTTTGCTGAAGAGGGGTGCCAGATACCTTGGAAGGAAAGCGCTACAATCAGGCCTTAACACTGCAGAAGACATATTGGCCGGGGCTAAACCTAAAGAAGCTCTAAAAAAACATTTAAAGCGTACACGGAACGAAATCATCAAAGATGCAAAGAGAAAAATGCGTGGTGGCGGGAAGAAGAAGAGGGCTCCCCGGAAGAAGAAGAAGGGGTCACGTGGTATTAAACGTAAAAGGCTATCAAAAAAGAAATGCTGTAAGCGAATGAAACCTATGGTTGACCACTTTTTTGACTGATATAAGCTAAGGATATTGATCTCATGAATCATAGTTTGTTTACCACTTGTCGAGAGAGGAGTCACTATTTCGCCATGGCACGCTTCATCCACCCATGTAGTTCACAATGCTGTAAATCGGAGCTGTCCTTTTTTGAGCTCCCGCCAACCCAAGTTTCTATTGAGCACAGTGACTTTATTACAATTAACCCTTTAAACACAATTAGTTCCCCGAGTGCACCTATAGAATTCGTGATACCCAGCTCAGGTCCTTACTTTTTTGATCCAAGCTGTGTGCACATGTACGCTAAGCTACGTATAGCCCATTCTGATGGAAGGCCTGCGATGACAAATATGCTGTATACCCTGAAACAAACTTTCTGCACGCCATATTCAACCAGTGTGACGTATATTTAAATCAGACCAACATATCGGCAGGCACGGGGTACTATCATCTACGAGCCTATTTGGAAAATGTCCTCAACTTTTCCAAAGAAGCGAAGGCTACCTTTTTAAGTGCGGAGGGATATTATCAAACTAAAGATGAAAATAGTATAAAGGACAAATTTAAAAATTCTAAAAAGAAAATATACGAGTGTTTTGGACGGTTGCACACAGATTTCACTTTCCAGGAGAAGTTGCTTGTGAACGGGGTGGATATGAAAATAAAGCTCACCCGCACGAGTCCTGAGATCTGCTTAAATCTGGATGCGAATCAAGAAGAGGGTGCAAAGTCCGTTGTGGTTCACATTATGGACACATACCTCCGCGTACGGCGAGTGAAATTAAGTTCACCAAAACAACTAGAAATTGAGAAAAATTTACTAAACGCTACAGTGAAATATCCTATTAACAGAGTGCAGATCAAACTATATACGGTTCCTGCAGGGTTGGCATCGAAGCAGATAGAAAACATTGCCCTGGGAAATCTTCCTAAAAGGATATTAATCGGCATGCAGGACCACGCTTCGGTGAATGGAAAATATAAAAAGAGTGCCTTTAAATTCGAGAATTTCGGACTTAAAAATATAACTCTATACGTTAATGGCACTGCTTTGGGTGGAACAATGGGTACGGACTATTCATCAGACGCTGTGTTACCTCTTTGTGCCAGAGCCTATAGTAATCTGACCCATATTGCAGGTGATTGTGATGAGCTTGGTAATGGGGTAACGCAGGAAGAATTCATTGATCAATTTAACCTTTATCCGTTTGACATTACACCTGACTTATCTGCTAGCGTAAATACCCATTTAACACCACAGCAGAGCGGTAACATCTCAGTGCGGCTGGAATTCGCCAAGCCTATAGACGCTCCTATTAGTGTACTAGTATATCTCGAATCGCAAGCCCTAATAGAAGTAGATAGATTTAGAAGCGTTATCACTGACTTTTAAAATGGATGCTAATACACTTCAGAAAGTAATGGAGCGAGTCACACGTTCCAAATTTATCGGCGTGTTTGCGAAGAATGAAACATTGAGTTTGCCAAGTACGCGAGAATGCGGTAGTCTTATTGTGAACACAGACATCATCGGTAATGAAGGGATTCACTGGATCGCTGTCTATTTTAAAAATAGACAGCGCCTGTACTATTTTGATTCACTCGGTACTCAACCCTGGAGTGACCCTATTATTGTAAAATTTCTCGCTCAGTTACATATTCCCGAAGTTGTATGGAACCCATTTCGTATGCAGGGATATTTTACTAATGTTTGCGGAATGTACTGTGTCTCATTTCTCATGCATATGTCAAATGATAAAGAATTTATAAATTTTTTAAATTTATTTGACCCGTGTCACACTCACCGAAACGATGAAATGGTATGCAGACAGATAAAAAACCGTTTTCCAATTGTACGTACTCGTTGTATATTATAATGTTTTTGTTCGTATATTTGTAACGGTATATTCGTTTATTGTACTGATTTCTTTCATTTAATAAATTTATGAAAATATATGTGTCTTCTTATCCCAAAAAGATCGAAAAACACTTACATTATTTCGGTGTGACATTGTTGACTGATTAGTATACCCTCCCTATTCCGAGATTCTTCAAAAGATTGTATAACTCGTGTCAAATCCTCATCGGACCTTAAAGGAATAATGAAAACATATACAGAGTATACAGACAGACAGATCCCCATTATGTGAAGATATCTTTGGTTCGAGGAGTGAACGCCATAAAAATTTCGATTTTAGCATAATGGGGAAATAACACTGATTGACATTTTTGGCGAGTATCTATTTGACGAGATACTACAACTCTCCATATATATATATATAAAATTCTAATTATAGACACTTACATTTCTATGGTAGTCCCTTGCGTCGGGTTGTAAGGAGCGTCACTGCAAATATCTTCTACGGTTTGCGTTGAAAATAGTTCGCCACAATCAGTCGCATTGAAAAGACTAATTGTGGTTAATGCTGCAGTATCACGTTCTTCATACAAGTCTGGGGAGACGTACAGGTCCATGGTGGAGGATGTGTGACACTGCTGACTGATCAGTATATCATCCATATTCCGAGGTTCTTCAAAAGATTGTATAACACGTGTCAAATCCTCATCGGACCTTAAAGGAATAATGAAAACATATACAGAGTATACAGACAGACAGATCCCATTATGTGAAGATATCTTTGGTTCGATTACCAATTTCGATTTTAGCATGATGGGGAAATAACATTGATTGACATTTTTGACTAGTATCTATTTGACGAAATACTACAACTCTCCGTATATATATAAAATCGAATTATGGACACTTACATTTCTATGGTAGTCCCTTGCGTCGGATTGTAAGGAGCGTCACTGCAAATATCTTCTACGGTTTGCGTCGAAAATAGTTCGCCACAATCAGCCGCATTGAAAAGACTAATTGTGGTTAATGCTGCAGTATCACGTTCTTCATACAAGTCTGGGGAGACGTACAGGTCCATGGTTGAGGAATGATTATTCACTGATGCGAAAATAGCTACTGTTACTCCCAACTGAAAATATCCCCTTTTATATGCACATTCGCCAAGCTCCGCCCAAAAGACCAGATGTTCGTAGTGATTGGCTGCCGATGTAGCTGGGTGGAGCTATGACGTGTACCAATCCGCTATAACGAGACCGGACGAGTAACATATATATAAAATCGAATTATAGGCACTTACATTTCTATGGTAGTCCCTTATATTATATTTTTTACTTACAAATTATTAGTATTGTTTGTTAACATAATTGTTAACTTATTTTATAATAAAGAAATTATATCCTAATTATATTTTAAAAAGAACATTCGGTTTCAACGTTAAGCTGTGGTCTAAGGCGGCGTGGCATGAATAAATACTAAAATAAAATTAAATGTTAAAAATCTTTATTCATACGTTATTAAAAGTTAAAAATCTTTATTAATAAAACAGGATAGAAGCATATGAAAGTCAAGGTAAACTATAGTTGCAAATTATAGTTAGGTTATACGATGTTTTTCGGGCATACTACTGCCTCGGGTTAAATGATCCTGTTATTTTAAATCACGTATTTGAAAGAGTTAATCATTATTGCTACATAGAAAAAATCGTGCATTACGATGTTTTTCGGGTATACTACTGCCTCGGGTCAAATGGTCCTGTTATTTTAAATCACGTATTTAACGACACATCGCGCTCATTTCCATTGCTATATATGGCTCTAGGATCGGCCCCGACGAGATGTATTTCGTAGGTTAGGTTAGGTCTCTTACATATAAAAGTCCATGTGGTAGAGTAAGCAACGAATCCCATCGACGAGATGTATTTCTGAACCCATGTTAAACTGGAGGTCTAATTTACGAGCGAGTGCACGTATTATGTTCTTGCACCGCCGTAGGCGAGAAAGAGTTAATTAGTATTGCTACATAGAAAATCGTGCATTATGATGTTTTTTTCGATTATTATTTATTGAACAAAACTCTCGCTCTCTATATATATATATATATATATATATATATATATATATATAGAAAGAGTGGTCTGGAAGGACGTTTACCAATGATTAAATTCTCTTTGCGAGTGACCCGTTGCCCGCGTCGGGCTAACCTTTGGTTAGCTTCCGCCCGAATTGTTCATTCTGACGAAGGTCAAGCTTTTCACTCCACCTTAGACCTACAGTTTAACGTGGATTCCGAACCACGACCCATCAGCAGCCCAGCGTCTTGACCACTAGGCCTCCTAGGGTACCCATTTATCTACCAACCACTTTCTTTTATTATGTGGAAGGATGAACAGCTGGGCTTTGCTGCGCGCCGGCTGCCGTCGGGTATCGAACCCGGGTCCGATGGATTCGTAATCAGCGACGCTAACCACTACACCACCGAGGCGCCATATATATATATATATATATATATATATATATATATATATGTAACGAATTATTTATTGGGTAACTTTTGGAAATTGCCAAAACGTAGTGTAAAATGAGGGAGGCTGAGGGTCGAGGATATAAAGAAATATAACCGAATTATATTTTAAAAAAGCATCTCATCATTATATTTCTATATGACACCATACAAAATACGCGTAAATATTTGTAGAAGTAATAACAATGATAAAATTAATATCTGGAGTCTGTGGTGGTTTCTGCTCGAACAGCTTAAACCATCGACCCGAAAAAGGTCTCTAGGGACACGATTCGAACGAAAAAGGTCTCTAGGGACACGATTCGAACTGATTTAGTTTCTGCCTTTCATCGTGTGTGTGTGTGTGTGTGTGTGTGTGTGTGTGTGTGTGCATGAGTTGTTTATTATATATATATATATATATATATATATATATATATATATATATATATATATCAAGAGTGGTCTGGAAGGAGATGTTTCATAATTTTCTTTTCCGGACGTTTTTCCCACTGTTATTCGTGACTTAAATATTTATAATAAAAATCAAGTGTCTAAAAAGTTATTTAATAAGCAGAAATAAGATGTTTAAAAGAACAGATATTCTCCGACCCCGCTATAGTGGCTTGGGCAATTCCAAATGAATAATTTCTTTATTTTTCGTCATTTTTTCATTTTTTCGTCGCAGGAATGAGGCTATATGTTTCATAAGTTTTCATCTCGTTTGGTGGAATTGTATCGTAAATTATTTAAATGAAGTTTCATAATTATTTAATAAATTAATTGGTTTTACTGTTATTTAGGAAAATTTATATTGGGAGCAAACGTTACAATAATAAGCTTATGTCGATATAGTTACCCATAAAAGTTTTAATTCGGTGATGCTCTCATAATTCGTTGGGTAACCCTTATAAAAATTCGTTTTCTGTCTAACGAAATAGGGTAACTTTGTTAATTCTATTAAAGCGTAATGAAAGAGGCGCTTGTGTTATTTTATACGGTTGAATCTTCAGACTGAATAACCATATAAATATATATTGTGGTATTTTATATGGTTCATTAGTTTATTATATATACAAGTACATTTGGAATAACAGCCGTCATATATGTGTTACACGATTAATGGGACACATGGCGCTATCTGGCAACTCAGCCAGAATAGAGGATTATAAAAGATCGCGAAGCTGGTGAAGAACCATTCCCCCTCGGCTCCAGCCGAGTAAGGAGCTCTGCTCCTTCTATTTCTGGCCCTTTGGTAAACCCCTTAGTGGCCTCTTAGGTTAGGGAAACGAAAATAAATTGGGGGAGAACTCCACTCTGTCCTTCAGGTGTCTCTCTCCCTCCTTCAGGTGTCTCTCTCTCTCTCTCTCTCTCTCTCTCCTGCATGTATCTTCCTCCTTCAGGTGTCTCTCTCTCTCTCTCTCTCTCTCTCTCTCTCTCCTGCATGTTTGCCTCCAGCATGTGTACTGCATGTGTACATCCAGCATGTGTACTCCTGCATGTGTGCGTATGTGTGTACCTCCAGCATGTGTACCTACTGCATGTGTACTCCTGCATGTGTGCGTATGTGGTGTACCTCCAGCATGTGTACCTCCTGCATGTGTACCTATCCTCTCTCCTTCAGGCGTCTCTCCCTCCTACAGGCATCTCTCTCTTCTTCAGCTCTCTCTCCTTCAGCTGTCTCTCTCTCTCTCCTTCAGGCGTCTCTCTCACCTTGGCTCAGCCAACTGGCTGATTCAGCCAACTGGCTGATTATGGCTGATTAGGAGCCTATAAAACAACGCCAACTCGGCTGAAGTCTTAATGTGCACTTGGCTCCTGCCAGGTGAACACCTCTCCTCCTTTCTCTCCTCCTCCTTCTTTCTCTTGGGGGATAACGCCGCCTCCAAGTTTCCCCACCCCCCTTTGCAACAACCCCCCTTTGCAACAACCCCCACCCCCTTTGCAACAACCCCCCACCCCCCTTTGCAACATTACATAATAACCTGCAACATTCTTGCACTCTCCCCTTTTGCGGCTATACTACTTCCAGTGTTCAAATAGTACCTGAAATAAATATAAAAATAATTTAATTTTGTCAAATAGGTCAAATAGGTTAGTTGAATAATACAAAATGGTTAGGGTATGTAAAACCTTTTATAATGGTGTATTTTAATTGTTTTTCCAAGTTTTAGGATCGAATAAAAAAGGAATTCAGAATATCCTCCCCAACGTTAAATGAAAATTGCATTCTGGATGGGAATAAACAACGCACAGCGCGGATCGACAGTTGAGTCTCTAAGGCAGTCAGGGACAGAGAGTCGAGGAGTGAGATCAGCTCGAAAGAAGTCGAGGACAGTCCATCAGAGAGAGAGAGAGCTTATTTGCGCTCTCTTGTCATTTTGTTTTAATATTTCCACTCAGGCCGTGGGTAAATAGGGCCTACTTTCAGTATGAACCTAGACCAGTAAATTTAACTTCATTTTCCCAAGAAACATTCTTCTTGCTCTATATGCATTTGTGAACTTTGTGTGTTGCGATATTTTCTTTGTAACATTCCGAATTTGTGAAAAACATTATAGACCTATCCTAATACCCATCGTAACAATATTCAATATGTTCATGATAATGTTCATTTCTCAATTTACATTGCCACCCATCCACGAACGGAACAGCCACCACTGACTAGGGTGTCCAGATTTGTGCTTGGAAAAACCGGGACAGGGGCGGAGCTATAGGCTTATTTTGAAAACACTTTTTAACAGAGTAAATGAATACTAAATATAATAATACACACCTTATAGTTTCACATTTGTATAGTATATAATTAATAACTCTTAAAATATGGAAAACCTGGATGTATGGACATTCTACCACTGACCCATTAACATTCGGGGTCACCTGGGGAAAGGACGTCATCCAGGGAGAAGTCTTGCACTCAACAACAGTACATCTAAAATTAAATATACTTTCCGATTATCTTTTTACAGGTAGTACATAAAAAGTACGACGCAGCATGAGAAACCACCAAAAATGTATAAAACGTAAATTACTCATACATTTATTTTGAATTTAGTCCCGTTCTAACACTGTATGAAGCCTAACTGAATTTTCTGAAATCTAATTTTTATACTAGAAATTATTTAACTAATGTAACTTCGAATACCACACCTTGAAAATTGAGTGATGCGAGTTACTTCACTTAAGGTTTTTCCTTCTTTACACAGAAACACAATTCTGTGGCGGTCTTCAACTGAAATTTTAACCACTTTGTTTAAATCAAACAGTTGATCATTATAGGTGACAAACAGTAACTGAAGGTTAATGGATCTGTAGAGAGAAAAAAATTATTTTAGTAACAATGAAAATATTACAATGTTTCATCATTTATATTTGAATGTTAAATATGAGGGATTAGCTACTACAATACGTAATATTAGCTGCTCATGGCCAGTTTGCTTTGAATTGTGATCACAATGTTTTGAAGATTCTGATCAATGTGAATTAAAGGTTGCTATATAGTTTATATGAAGGTATATTCTGTATAAATTTGGTTATTTGAATTGAATACACTTTCAATTTCCTTATACATCAGAGTGAAAAAATGTAAAATGTCTAAGAATTCTGCACAGCATTGTGTGTATTATATATATATATATATATATATATATATATATATATATATATATATCAGTGGCGTGCGGTGATTTTTCGTCAAGGGGAAGCAATTCAAGCAAAAACAACAAAGATTATATAAAATAAAAATAAAACTTTAAAATACTCGTACATAATAAAAACAAAACACATATAATCATCTACTTACTTTACTTATAGGTTAATTCTATTCTTCTTTCTTTTTTATTAAATATATCTATTATTTCTTCGTAAAAGGCATCGGTTTTCATATCCTTAAGAAGCTTTTTCTCAATTGAGATTAAAGCTAAACTTGCAAGCCTTTCTTCCCCTTGCGCATTTCTAGCGTAGTTATGTATTCGCTTTAAATGAGAGAATGACAGCAGACAGCACATATAAGTTGCCAGATATTTCAAGAAAATTAACTATAAGATCTGGACAGCGAAATCTAAATTGCTTCCTTTTTGACATAGGGAAGGATAAAATAACGATAAATATATATTCTTTTTCGCTTAACATGGCCATGGAATTTTTTAGTAGAAAAACTATATATGAAACTTGTTGTATTCAATAAATACTACATTATTAAACATTAAATGAGTTTTTAGAATGGAAAGAAACAATTTGTAACAGTAAAAAAAAAGCGAAAGTCATTGGGAAAAAGGATGCATTTCGTCAATTGTTGTCCAACTCGAGATTTTATGCGTCGGCTTTCTTAAAGGTTCTTGCACGAATGGCAACCAATGTATATACTATGTATCCACCTGATTACCAATCAAATGCTATAAATAGTATAATAAAATGATTTTGTACAAATTATTAACACATATTGAACTGTTTAAACTTTAAAGTATAATACAGCATTTTCTTCTTTCTTTGAATAGGGAAGCATTGCTTCCCTTGCTTCCATGGACAGTACGCCACTGATATATATATATATATATAAAAGTTATACAAGTTGGTTTAGTTTTTAAAAATGCATTTTTTATGATTACATTTTTTTAACATAAAACTTTTGGATCCTTATCAGACATCTTTTTGGGTCTTCCAGTCGTGGGTTTGTCAATTACAAAAGATGTGGCTCTGTACTTGTTGATAATACTACAATATATTCAACTGCACATAATATGTAAAGAAACAAATATATAATTTTTTTCCACTTACCAGATTCGAAGGTAATTTCTGACAGCGAGACTTTCCATTGGTTTGGTTGATTGGTTAGGTTTAGTCGTGATATTTTCGTTAAAACTAACGAAAATATCACGACTAAACCAAACCAATCGTCAAGGGCGATTGACATTGTGGGCTTTAGTCTTCAGGTGATCCAAATTTTTAAATGCAAATACAAAAATTTTACCTAAAAAGTATTTAATAAAATTATTGTAATATAGAGCTCATATTAAATTAGCTTTCTGACATCGTGTGGGAAGTGGGATAAGGACTCTACGCATTGCGTATTGCTTGGAAGGTCTCGTTGTTGTTGATTCGAATCAGGTAAGTGGAAAAGAATTTTATATTTGTTTCTTTACATATAATGTGCATAGTTGAATATATTGTAGTGGTGGACCGGATGTCAGTTTTTCAACATCCGCGGATGCGGATGCGGATCTTTAATTTCAATATCCGCGGATGCGGATATTTAGTTAATCTATCAATATAATATAGACTTATGAATATATGCCAGAATTTTACAAATTTCGTGATATTACTATTATGGCAGGCAATGCATAAGAATTAAAATTAATATTAATGTTTTCATTATGATAAAAATAATAACTTTCTCAAGAGTTTCAACCACAGAAAATTCAATGAAACAAGTTTCATTCAATTTTCTGTGTTACCAGGTGATTCTATATAAGTTGAGTGCGCTGATCTCAAAAATATAGTTAGTTTTTCCCTATCACGTATGGTTTTCTTACTACAGGGTGTGTCATAAATCCCCCATTTATCCCCAAATGTGAACCATCTTATTGAGACCAACATTGGATTGCACATGCTAAACCATAAATTTTGTTGTTATAGACTACAGTAACGCTTACATAATAATGTAGGGTAAATATATATAACAACCAGTCCCGTTCCCAGCAAAATACTCTCTCCCCTCCCATCAATGGGTGGTTAACATTTGGGGACAGATGAGGTATTATAACACCCCTTGTAGCACGAAATCTTTAGGTGATAGAGTAAAACCTAATTAAAGCAGAATTAAATAGCTCCTAGCTCTTGGACAAGCATATTGCTTGTTTATGAAAGAATAAAAAATAACTGAAAGAAACAAAATATATTTACCTTCTTTACTTGCAAACATTTCAGGACTTATTCCAAAGACTTAAGACTACGAAGGTAGATCTGACTAATGACGACTAAACCGGTGCTTCTTTGATGTTTTCTTATGCTGTGCGTTAGGCTGATCTCGTTGCAGACACCAGCAGTGATCCGCCATCATATTTGTATGCCATCTTCCTTGATATCTTCTTTCCATGGTTTTGATGTCCTGGTGAAATCATTCCCTTTGCTCCTCACTGACATCTCCGAGATTTTCGGGAAAAAGGTCAAGATGCGAAAATAAGAAGTGAACTTTCAGGCTCATGTTGCAGCCTAAGGCGCAAAACTTTTTAAGCATATTTTCCACCAGTCTTTCATAATTTTGGCTTTTGTAGTTTCCCAAGAAGTTTTCAACAACATCTTTGAAACCAAGCCATGCTTCTTTTTCTTTATTGGTCATTGTGCTCAGGAAATGATCGTCTGTCAATAACTTTCTAATCTGAGGACCTATAAAAACACCTTCCTTTATTTTCTCGTAGCTAATCTTTGGATATTTTGAACAAATGTACTTGAAACACACCTTCTCTATTCAATGCTTTGACATACTGCTTCATCAAGCCTAACTTAATGTGCAAGGGTGGTAGGAGGATTTTATTTGGTTCAACTAGATGTTCATGTAAAATGTTCTTTGATCCTGGGGTAAAATTCTCTCTAGGAGGCCAAGTTTTCCTCTTCCAGTGCTGGTCACGTGCTCGACTATCCCATTCGCAGATGAAACATGGCATCTTAGTGCATCCTGATTGCTGCCCAAGTAACATGCAAAGGACTTTGAGATCCCCACACAATATCCATCTGTGATTTTGATACTGAATTTTTTCCAGAAGCAGTTTCATGTTATCATAGGTCTCTTTTAAATGAGTAGAATGGGCCACTGGGATTGATGCATATTTGTTACCGTTGTGCAGTAACACTCCTTTTAGACTGGTTTTAGAGGAATCTATAAACAACCTCCAGTCACTGATTTGGTATTCGATGCCTAGCTTGCACACTAATCCTTTGATGTCCTTGCAAAATACCAAGGGACCATCTTCTTTGAAAAAAGGCACGAAGTCTTTCTCACGATTTCTGTACCAAGCGAAGTATGTGTCGGATGCCAATAAATTGTTCTCCTGCAATCTAGACCCCAAAAGTTCTGCAGAGTCCTTAGGCAGATTCAAATCCCCGACTAAGTCATTCAGTTCGGTTTGGGTTAATGGTTTAGGAGGATCTCGGTCAGCTGTTGGCTGTTCATAAACATCATCATTGTCTGGATTTGGAGCTGAATCAGAATCTGAATTGTATTGATCCAGACTCTCGGGTGGGCGGGGAATAGGAACTTCTAGACCATGGGGTACCGACCTTATTGCAGATGGAAGACTTGGGTATTGAAGGCTCTCTTTATTCTTTGCATTATAACCTTTAACATTGCAAGAACAGAAGTAGCAGTCGTCGGTATGGTTTCTAGGCTCGCGCCATACCATAGGGATCCCAAATGGCAAACTTTTCTTTTTACCTTTGCTCCAATTCCTTAGTGCCGCAACACACGTAAGACAAACCTTGTGTGGAGCCCAACTTTTGTCTTGATCTCCTAATTTAATTCCAAAATAAGCATGATAAGCTCTCTTAATGAAGGTCGTTACATTTGTCCTTTGTTTTACAACAACATACCGACCACAAATATAACAAAATATGTCTGGACTATGGATACATCCTCTAGAAGCCATTATTAAAATTTTAAAGACGTAATGTTAGAATTATATATCTGAAAAATAAGAAAAAACGAAATTAATTAAAGATAAAAAAGGTAAAAAATTACAAAACGCCCCAAAATTGTTTTGCTAATAACTTTAAAACTGTGGGTGATAGAAAAAAACTGGTAGCATTTTTGAATTCAGCGCAGCGAACTGCTTCAGAATCACAACTCAAAATAAAGAAATCGATTTTCATGCAGACCGGTGTAATTAATACTTTACATGAAATGTGCATGACTGGGCCTTATAAGCTACTTTATAAGCTAATTTAATTGTAAATTGCATAATTTATTAGAGATAATATCCGCATAACATTCGCAGTCAGAAGTGCGGATGTTAAAAATGATGCGGATGTGGATGCGGATATCCGGTCCACCACTAAATTATACTGTATTAGTATCAACAAGTACAGAGACACATCTTTTGTAAGTGACAAACCCAGGACTGGAAGACCCAAAAAGATGTCTAATAAGGATTTTTTTTCATGCAGGAAGGAGAGGCCAAGGCAAATGCCTGGAAAAGCGCCACTCCCATAGAAGAAGAAGAGAGTCAAAAATGAAGGTCCGGAGTTTTCGAGATACCTAGACACTCTGCGTTCGAAAGGTGGGAGGTTATAGCTAGGAGGAAAGATGGATTAAAGGAGATTGTTCCAGAGTTGAACGGTTGAGTAGATGAAAGACATAAAATATCGATTAACCCTTGCATTAGATAGTTGCACAGAAAAGAAATGAGAAAGTGTAGAAAGTCTGGTACTGCGTGCTCTCCTTAAATGAGGAGATATGTAGTTAGAGAGTTCAGAAGAGCAATATCCGTTATGATAGCGATAGTAAAGTGAGTGAGGCAACATTGCGGCGAAGAGAGAGAGATTGAAGACAATCAGTAAGAGGCGGGGAATTGATGGGACGAAAAGCCTTTGATTCCACCCGGTCGAGTACGGCTGTGTGGGTTGAACCACCACATATGAGAAACATACTCCATACAGGAGCGAAGAGGACCCCTGTACAGAGACAGCACCTGAATGGGGGTGAAGAAACCGCGGAGGCGGTACAGCACACCAAACCTCTTAGAAGCTGTTTCAGAAAGAGAGTATATGTGATCTCTCCAGGAAAGATCAAGAGAAAAGGAAACGCCAAGATTGTTAAGAGAGGAGGAAGGATTGAATTGTGTGTTGTTGAAGGTAAGAGGATAGTCGTGTGGAACATTGTGACGAATAGACATATGGAAGAACTGAGTTTTTGAGGCATTGAAAGCCACAAGGTTTTCTCTGCCCCAATCAGATATAGCAGAAAGATCAAAGGTCAGGTGCTCCATAGCCGTACTACACGAATCATGGAGTGACTGTTGAGAGGGACACTTTGGGAAACGGGTGGAGAAGTGAATAGTGGAATCACCGCATAGGAGTGAATAGGACAGGAAGTGCGAATTAAAACATCGTTAATAAATAAAAGGATAAGAGTGGGTGACAGGACAGAACCCTGAGGAACACCACTGTTAATAGCTATAGATCGGCCAGAAAGGAAATTAGAGATGAAGGCACAGATAGAAGGATAGAAACCGAAGGAGGGCAGTTTCGAAATTAAAGATTTGTGCCTGACTCTATCAAAAGTTTTCGACATGTCTAGCGCAATAGCAAAAGTTTCACCGGAATCCCGAAAGGAGGATGACCAAGATTCAGAGAGATATGCAAGAAGATCGCCAGTAGAGCGTCCCTTGAGGAATCCATACTGACGATCTGAAAGAAGATTGTGAGAAGAAAGGTGTTTAAGAATTTTCCTATTAAGGATAGATTCAAAAACTTTGGAAAGGCAAGAAATCAAAGCAATTGGACGATAGTTGGAGGGTTGAGAGCGGTCACCCTTCTTTGGGACAGGCTGAATGACTGAACTTCCAGCAGGAAGGAAACGTACCAGATAAGAGACAAAGATGAAAGAGTTTGCCTAGGCAGGGTGTCAGAACAGAAGCACAGTTCTTAAGAACAATAGGAGGAACACCATCAGGACCATACGCCTTCCTAGAGTTAAGCCCAGATAGGGCAGGAAAAACATTTTTGGAAGAGATTCTAATTTCAGACATAATAAAGTCAGAGTGGGTAGGAGATTGAGGAACAGCGCAGGAATCGTCCAGAATTGAATTGTAAGCGAAAGTTTAAGCGAAGAGTTCAGCTTTGGCAGGAGAAGAGGCGGCAATTGTGCTGTCGTAATTGAAAAGAGGAGGGAAAGAAGAGGAAGTAAAGTTGTTGAAGAAGTTCTTAGGTAGATGCCAGAAAGAGCGAGAAGAATTAGAATTGGACAGATTTTCACATTTTTGTCGGATGAAGGAATTTTTGGCGAGTCCAAGAACAGATTTTGCACGATTCCGGGCAGAAATATAAGCTGAGTAAGAATTAGGAGTTGGATGGCGACGATAACCTCTGAAAGCCTCCTCTCTGTTGCGGATAGCATTAGAACAGGTAAAATTAAACCAAGATTTTTTTGCATTAGTAGTAGGAATAGAATATGGAATGTACGCCTCCATGCCTGAGAGAATCACCTCTGTGATGCGCTCTGCACATTCAGAAGGGCCCCAGCCACGGAAGCAGTAATCATTCCATGGGAAATCAGAGAAATACTACCTAAGGGCCTCCCAATCAGCAGCGCCGAAGTGCCAAAGGCGTCTCCTCTTCGGAGGATCCAAAGGCCGAACTGGAGCGATAGGACAGGAAACAGATACAAGATTGTGATCGGAGGAGCCTAACGGAGAGAACATTTTCACAGAGTAAGAAGAAGAATGAGCGGTAAGAAATAAATCCAGAATGTTGGGCCTATCTCCAAGGCGATCGGGGGTACGAGTAGGGTGCTGTACAAACTGCTCTAGGTCGTTTAAGATAGAAAAGTTGTAAGTTAGTTCACCAGGGATGTCAGTGAAATGGGAGGAAAGCCAAAGGTGGTGGTGGACATTGAAATCTCCTAAAATGGAGATTTCAGCAAAGGAAGAGCAGGAATACAGAAGATATTTTTAAAAAATAGAAGGAAAACAAGTATTGAATTTGCAACAGAACCGGCAGAAGGCTCGGGTGTCGTTGTTCATTCATCAACAGTACGAAGGTCCCTTTTGAAATCAGGACTTAATTAAATGATATGTTTCTATTGAGAAAGCGGGAACATGGTTAAAAGACTGAAATATGTACAAAAACACAAGAGTTGGATTATGGAACATGGGCAAAGGTGCTTTGGACGGACGAGTCAAAGTTTCAATTATTTGGATGTAATGGAAGACAGTATGTGAGACGACGAACAAATGAAACTTATAAAGAGCATTGCTTGAAGCCAACAGTTAAGCATGAAGGAGGTTCAGTTCAAGTTTTGGGGCGCATATCCTCGAGTGATGTTGGTAAATTGCTGAAAATTGGTGGTATATTGAAAACTGCTAGGTACAAACAGGTTTTCCACCATGCTCTCCCTTGCAATGCTTGTTGGACCAAACTTTATCTTACAGCAAAGTATACAGCTGGATTAGACTAAAATCTATTTGCAAACGAAAGAGGAAGCTGGAGTCCATCAACTCATAGTATGACCCCCTTAAAGGCCAGATCTCAGTGTCACTGAATTTATGTGGGACTATTTGGATAAAGAAAATGTAAACTGAATCCCAGCAACTTAAATGATCTGTGGAAGGTCTTGGAAGAAGCGTGAAATACCATACCACGAGAGTTTATAACAAATTATTTGAAAGTATTCTGAGAAAAATTTCAGCGGTTTTAAAGGAAAAGAATGGACACATTCGCTCTTCGTTCTTAACAAGGTATATTCTATATAACTATTATTTTAATTTAATTTTCATTTCATTAAAAGTGTATTTGCATTCGTAAAAGTTTTAGTTTCTTTATATACCAGAGTGCAAAAATACAATATGTCTAAGACCTTTGCACAGCAAAACTCTATAAGCTCTATAATTCTCTCTCTCTCTCTCTCTCTCTCTCTCTCTCTCTCTCTCTCTATATTATATATATATATATATATATATAAGAAAATGTACTTTTGGTCTCCTTGTTAAATACGCTGTCAGCTAACGTTTCCGTTCCGAATCAAGACTTCGCTGCTGTACTTTCAGGATACTTCAACATTCTAACTGCCTGAAACAGTCCCTCGTGTACTTTCCATATATCTCCGAAATCTATATATCTCCGAAATCCATATATCTACGAAATCCACGTGACTACAGGGGCCTTTTCCGAAATTTGGACTGTTTCCTCTTTTTTTGAAAATAAGATATTTAATGTAGATGTTTACGCTGGTTTAAAAAATGTAAGTCTTTTTTTGAGAAACTATTATTTTAAAAGTTACACGATGTTCTAGTTTACGTATATATATATTTTTGCTACCCGCACGAAGGGTAGAAAAAGTAACTGAATGCCCGGTTAAGTTAACTGAATGCCCGGTTAGGTCAACTGTACGCCCTTGACGATTGGTTAGGTTTAGTCGTGATATTTTCGTTAGTTTTAACGAAAATATCACGACTAAACCTAACCAATCGTCAAGGGCGTACAGTTGACCTAGCCGGGCATTCAATGAACCTAACTGGGTATTCAGTTGACCTAACCGGTATTCACTTATTTTTTCTACCCTTCCTGCGGGTAGCAAAAATATATATATATATACGTAAACTAGAACACCGTGTAACTTTTAAAATTATAATTTCTCCACACAAAGACTCACATTTTTGAAATCAGCGTAAAAATCTACATTAAATATCTTTTTTTTTTAAAATAGGAAACAGTCCAAATTTCGGAAAAGGCCGACTATTGTACTTTCCATCTACTTTTCGTAAAGTTCCTACAGTAGTATTTGGAAAGTATACAGAAAGGATTTTATTTAGAGTGCACAATTTGCACATCCATATCATGTATAGACATACAAGGACGCCAAAGAACTTTCCTTCGCAACTGTACCTGCTTGTATGAATATTCCATGAACTTTGTTTTAGTATATTTATCATATAACTTATATTTTTGTTGTTGAAAACTAATTTCTTTTATTCGTCTCTATTAATGAGCTTTGATTGCAGTTCAGAATGTAATTCATATCCTTTAAATTATTATTATATTTCATAATTATTTTTAACTTTATGTATTCGGGAGTCGAGTTTATCTCTGTATAGCTTGTGTATATAGTTTTGGAATAATAAGCCAGGGTTCTCAAGTGTCCTTATTTCTAATGACAAATTTGTTCTTATTTCTTAATTTTTCAATTTTTCATTTCATTTGGCTATCAGAATAAAATGTTAAAGATATATTATGATTATTCTTATTTTTGGGGCTGAATTCTTATTTTTTAGACTTGAGAACCCCGTAATAAACCTTTTTCAAAGTTTGTATATTTTATGTTTTTGTTTGACGTATGCTCTCAGTCCAGATGTTATCCATGGGTTGATTGTTATTGCAGCGGACACAGTTTTTATTTACAATATGGTACTATTGATTAAATGCACCCTCATGAAATTTTCTGAAACCTTTTAAATTTTTTATGCATATTTATATTTTAGTCTTCGGAAATAATTGAAGTTTGTGTTATGTTGCACTGTTTCAAGGTGATTTCATTTCGGTCGGTGTTTCTATTCGCCACGTTTGAGTTTTTTAATGAGTTAATATTCTTTTCAACTGAGACAAGACTAGAAAGGTGCGTCATTCTCTCGACGTGACATTTAACTTTTTAAGCGTTATTGATGAGTTATCTCGTCTATCGGTGCGTATAAAAGTGACACTTAAAACGTTAGTCAACGAGTTATTTTTAGTTACTTTATGTTAGGTTAGGTCAGGCTTGGTCTCAGTTAGGTTATGCTAATTTAGGCTTATAGAGTATTGAGAGAATGTCCTGTCCACCAACTGGGTATAGGTTCAGAAAGGTGGTTTGTAGGTCAGTAGTGAAGATTCCAGCATCGTTAATCATAGTTTGTAGTTTTTGAACGTGATATTTTATCGGCAAACTTTTTAGGGCTAGACTAAGTTAGGTTAGGTTAGACTAAGTTACTTTATTAAAGTGCGGTGATATTTCCCTTGCATGAAATGGCTATGAGGCCTTTATACACGAATACACTCGAAACCAAAATTTCTACTAATCTTCAATAAGAACAATTTACTGTTCCTTTCTCCTTTCACGCCAAAAAAATTTGTGAACCTAACATTCTATGACACGAAGTTGCAAAAATAGCCCAAAAAAGTTAACTGTAAAGGAGGTGTTTTTGATTTGTTACATATTTACAGAGATGATTGGTTTAAAAAAAATTAGCTAAATTCTATGTGATTTTTATATCTATTAATTATTATTAGTCTCATTGATATTATTAGTCTGATTAATAACACGAACAATTTAAACATCAAAATAAAAACCCACTCTAATAGAAAGAGTTTATTTCCACGACAGTTTCGACGCCCACTGGCATCCTCCTCGGGTGGATACAGAAACACCCGAGGAGGATGCCAGTGGGCGTCGAAACTGTCGTGGAAATAAACTCTGTCTATTAGAGTGGGTTTTTATTTTCATATTTTGACCTTCACGTAGAAAAAAGTGAAGTTTTTTTGAATTTAAACATCATTATATGTTTAACATTCAAGATATTTTTCTCGGAGGAATATTTACATTTATGATATATCGTATTTATCGTTTAAAAATAAATCGGATAAGTATATTTGTTAAACAGCTTCACTGAACAAATATAATGAAGGAAAAAACTATAAATAGAGATTGTGTCAAATACGCGCCACAACTCCGAATAGCGCAATAATAGCAGTTTGCACATTGACTGATGAATATCGTCAGGAAAGCGATTCGAATTCGATAAGGTATAAAATTTACGTTTGTTTCTGTATATATAAACTGCTCACAGTGAATATATTAAAGTTTAGCTACGTAACACGTTACATATTTAATTGCGATATAAAACTAACATTTCGGGAAATTAAACAAATTCATCTTCATTAAAAGGCATATCGAAAATAGAAAAAAAATGCTGCAAAAAAAAGAGGGAATGATAAAAGAGCAATTAACTTCCCCTTTAAAGAGTTATAATTTCAGTTTCAAGACTTTTTAAACTGTTTTAGGTAGTAACTTCATTAGTACAAAAAGATTGAAAAAATCGTTTTACCTGAGTGTTGCTATAAAACCTAGTTTATATATATTAAATCGCATTTGGTTTTGCGCGCATATGTGGTCAGTAAGGGAGAAATTTATCAAAATTCTGCGTTCTGTTTAGTTATTCAAGGCTCATACAGTAGCTATATTTAATTAATGTATTTCGCAGTAATCTTATATCATTCATTAGTTCTATTTCTATTAAACTGAAACTGAAATACCTCACAATGAAAATGTGTGATGCCCAGTGAAAGCGGCTTAACTTAGGAAACTTATTTTACAACGGTTGGGAGGTTCATAATTACTACTATTATTACTACTACTACTAATACTAATAATAATAATAATAATAATAATAACAGTTATAATTCAACTTCTTTAATGTTCAAGAGAAAGTACAGAGAGAGAGAGAGAGAGAGAGAGAGAGAATACAAGTATGACATCCCTTTCAGACCCACCGCTACGAGACAAACATATATTATATTCAATTTATATACATAGTACAGTTAGAGTTATATACGTAGAAATTTGGATTCATTATTGGAATAATAATTTTATAGTAGACATTTGTAGACGGGTCACCGGTAGACAATTTTACATAGATTTTTTCCTGCAAAAATATTCCACCCACTTTGATAGTTAACAGGGTACTATGACTTGTCTTACAATGTTGCCACGCGTATTAGCTATTGCCTTGAACGTGTTACTACTGACTTGCATAAACTTAAATCATGTAAATATTTTTAATTTAAAGAAATTAATAATTTAAACACGAAATTCGTTTTTAAAAAAGTTTTAGGGGAGATAAATGAATAGGATATGGGGAGAAAGGTGAAGAAGGAGAGAAGCTAATAATTACGTAAGATTTTAATTTTTAATTGTTTACCAAAATTCCTAAGAGAAGCTTTCGCTTTTAAATTTGTTTCTAAAATATTCCAGATATCAACTCCTTCGTACGAGAGTGATCTCTTTGATATAATTAGTTACAAAAATCATGAATATTTGTAACTTCTACCAGTTACTTTTTTCTGTGGGGGCATAATGTTAGTAACTACTTTTTTGTCGCAAGCCTTGCTTGATATAAACACTGTGCACAGTGCAATTTTATTGAAAACATATATCTAACGCTTATATAATAAAATCTTGTTGTTTATTCGTTAAATCACAATCAATGTAAAATAAATGAACAATCTTGGCAAGTATCACTTGTCACGGAAAGTACGTTTATCAGGATCAGATGTTCGCTAAAACCAGAAAAAAATGTAGGAAGTAACTTTTGAAGTAATTAGTAACTAGTTACTTTTTTAAAACAGCAACTAATAACTAGTAACTAGTTACATATTTGAGACAGTAACTAGTAACTGTAATTAGCTACAAAAAGTAAGTGTTACTGGTTATCACCTCTTAGGTTTACTATATGGTCTGCTTGGTTTTATAATATGATTCCTCTAATTAAAAGAGGAGCTTCCTTACAGAATATTTTATAAATATGCGAGCAGGTCATTAAGATTAGAAGTTTTATGGATTTGAACATAAGGCTTGCGTGTTATCGGTTGGTTTTGGCCCCTGATATAATTTTGACAGTTTTTACATGCAATACGATTAATGAATAAATAGTAAGTATAATATGGCCTGTATTTCCCGAAACTGCTGTTATACAGGATGCGAAGATATGCAAAGGTTTCATCAGACTGACCAGGTATATATTTAGGAATGCAATGTTTTAATTCGTGAAAGATATGGTGAACTTTGATAGTTTATTTAAGGTGTGTTCGAGGTACCCTTTGAAAGTTAATTTTCCATCTAAATATTTCATTTTCAGCTAAATATTTTAATTTCTGATACTCTATTAATTATAGTATTATCGATATGTATATTTAAATTTATATGCGGTTTCCTGGTTGTTATAATTACAGATGAGGTCTTCAATAAATTTAATGATCATTTATTTGCATTCAGCCAGTCATACATGCAGGTGAGCTCCATGTTTGTTCTTTCTTGTAAAGTACCTAAATCGAGAAGCGTCATATCATCTGCATAGTGAATACTGGTTGCATAATAGCAGTTATGAAAGTCATTGACAAAACACAGGCATAGGAAGGGGTCCCAATTTGGAAATTTGTAGCATTTTGTGTGTGTGACTGATTGAAAGTCTGATTCACGTTTATGTAGCCTGACGTATTGCTGTCTATTATTTAAATAGGAACTAAACCAGTCTAAAAACACGCCTCTTACTCCATAATGAGACAATTTTGGAGTTAGTATTGAGTGTTCTATTGAGTCGAAAGCTCTGGATAGGTCCAGGAAGATTGCGATTAAAGTTTTTATATTCTTCAAAATTTTATTGAGTTCCTCAGTTAACGCAATAACGGCATCTTCCGTTGAGATTTTCGCCTTGAATCCGAACTGATGACAAAATATTTCCGTCTGTGAAAAACATTATTAATTGTCAATATATGATTTCCTTAAAAAAAATTCCATGGTCGTTCAGATAGTTATTGGACGATAACTTGTGGCTACTTCCGGATTACCATTTTAAATATAGGCTTATGCGTGGTACTTTTAGAAGATTGAGAATATATCCGGTTTGTAGAGAATAATAATAGAGGACGAAAAGAGGTTCAGAAATTTACCATCATTATTATTTATTATATTAATTATTACTATTATTATTGATTTTTATTATTATTATTTCTAGTATCATTATTATTATTTATTACTGATTATTATTATTATTATTATTATTACTTGGAATATAATTATTATTACTGTTATTTTTTACTTCTATCATTATCTCTCTGTTGATGATACTGCTGGAAGACCTTAAAAATATGTGATTCTCAAACAGAAAACGTGCTTTAAACTTCATTTGTGACATCGTACCCAAATTTTCCTTTCTGTTTAGTCTTTCTTAAAATTTTATTACTTGTTTTTAGTTTATAATTTTTTTCTATTTTAACTCTTAAATATGTTTAGTAGTTATGTGAAAGATCTTCCAAGCCTTTTAGAACTATCACGAGATAAACATGAAGGCGATGATGATTTTTTTAATTCGTCTCCGAGCGTGATTATTATGGTATTAATAACATAGGTTACGAGTCACCTTACAACCATCTAATTTTCATTAATATAAGGTTGTAACATATATTCTGCTCGATTTTTAGTTCATTCAGAACAAAAATTAAAGGACTTATAAGGACAAATTTGCTCGAATTTTTAGTTTATTCACAACAAAAATTAAATGACATAATGACAAATTAATCGTCAATATAATTTCCTTCTTTTTCGAAGAAATCCCTTGGTTTCGAGTTAAAAAAAGCGATCACTTCGTTTTCGATAGCTTCCCTGGATTGCAACTTTTGTCCATCTAGGTGGAAAATGAATAATTCCTTGCATATCCCACCAAACGCATAGCAAAATTTTCTTTGGATGGAGCCCATTCCTTGGCTGAGGTTCAGGCTTTGTTTCACCGCTAAGCCACTGATGTCGACGTTTAATATTGTTATAGAGACCCCATTTTTCATTCCCAGAGACGATCCGATTAAAAAACGGTGCCTGCGGTTGCCGAGAATGCAGTGATGTGCAAATATCGATTCGATGTTGAAGATTCGCTTGTGACAAATCATGCGGAACCATTTTCCAACTTTCACTACTTTTCCTAACAGCTTCAAATGACGACGAATGGTCATATGGCTAACGCCGAGTTGCAGGCCAAGTTCTCTTACAGTTACCGTTGAGTTTTTCTCCTTGCTTTCAGCAACTCTTCATCTAACTCATTTGGTCGTCCTGTTCGTTGATAATCTTTCAGACTGAAGTCTCCATTTCTGAACTTCTCAAACCATCTCCGACACATCCATTCGCTCACAACATCATTTCCATAAACTCTTTGAATGTTTTTTGCAGATTCACTATCGTTAGAGCATTTATGGAACTCATACAGCAACATATGTCGAATATGCTCTTTCGTGGGCTTCATGTTTTTTCAATTGTAACTGTATGAAAAACACCAGAGAAAATATTCATTAGCCTAAGCCTACACTAGCCTAAACCTACAGTCGCCTGTCATTCTGTATCACTCTGTATCGTGATAAAACTTGTGCGAACCTGTCGCCGCGTGTATTTTGCAACATCTCTAAAACTATTTCACATTATCTTGAGGTTATTCTATTATCTATCGTCCGTTTTCTAATCGAGCATAATTTATGTTACAACCTGATAAATTTATGATATTAACTAACTCTGAACGTTAGAAGCGTACCTGCTAATTTTGGAGAGCTACAAAGTTTATCAATAATCGGAGTTAAATTCTCCATCATAGTTCTCACGGAAACTTACATCAAAGAAAAAACTAAAGATTTACACCCTTGGGTGGTTATAATTGTTTTCAAACATATCCTTACGGCAGAAGGGGAGGAGGAACTTCAATTTATGTACATAAATCCATTCCATGTATGCAAATCACTGAGCTTGCATTATTGTCCGACTTTACTGAAAGATGCGCCGTAATTATAATCCTGCAAAATACAAATTTAAATGATATAATTTGTATCTACCTGCCTCCAAATAGAGGTTTTATTTACTTCTTAGATAATATAGACGTTATTTCGAATCATAATAAAATAAAACGGCATAAAGGGATCTTCCTGAGCGAGTTCAATTCTATTCTTTTAAAATATAATAGACACAGAGACCCTAAACAACTCAACCTTTCAAATGTTCCACGCGATGATTCCTCATTTCACGAAGGTCAAGCTTGTCGCCCCTCCTCTCGAGTTGGCCTGGTGAAGTAGTGAGTTGGTTTCTTCTACTCTCCACCTCACACAGCCAGGTACGCCCGGCTCATCGGGGATTGTTCTGAGCTAGGCGTCTAATCTTCTTTTGAAGATGTCCACTGCAACACCATTTGTGTTCCTTAGGTCTTTGGGCAGCTCATTAAACAGTTTTGGTCCTCTCACAACAAAACTATTTTCTTTCAGGGTTAAGGATGTTCCCTGTCTAGCCTTTAATTTGGGAACACGACACAGTCTTCCTTTTCTACCTTTCCACCGTCGTTTGGGGAGTAAGATTAGGGACTAGTTTCTCCATTATTTTCCAAATGTAAATAATGGTGTGTGTGTGTGTGTGTGTGTGTGTCCTTCTTTCCAGTGAATATAGGTTTAATTCGCGTAATCTTTCCAAGTAATATACAGTAGTTCTTTGCACCCCTTGATCTTGTCTGTAAAGCTTCTCTGAATCCCTTCTAGTTGTCTAATGTCTTATTTTTTATATGGGCATGTTAGGACCGAGCAGTATTCCAATTTGGGTATCATCAGTGTTTTCAGTAGAGAAATTATTATATTCCTATCTCTTCGTTTAAAAGTTCTCAGTATCTGCCCAGTTACTCTCTTTGCTCTGTTTACTGCTATCTTATTTTGTGTTTCAAACTGCGCATCATCAGTCATTACAACCCCTAAGTCTTTTGCTGTGGAACTTCTCTGAATTTCCTGTCCATCTGGTATAATATTCCATGGATTTTAGGTCCTCTCTTTTTCTGTATCGTAACAGCTGAAATTTCTCAGTGTTAAACTTCATATTGTTGTCTTACGTCCACTTGTAGATTCTGTTCATGTCGGTTTGTAGAGATCCTATATCTTCTGGGTTTCTTATTTTTCTACTGATCTCTGTACCATCGGCAAAGGATGTTACTGTGCTGTCTCTGGTAACGTCCTCATCTATGTCAGTAGCATGATTATGAAGAGTAGTGGAGCTAATACTTTTCCTTGTGGCAGTCAGCTGAGGACCTCTGATTCTGATGAAGATGCTCCTTGTACTGCAACGACTTGCCGCCGCTCACTAAGGAAATTATATATCCATTTCTCTACGTTTTTGCCTGACCGAAACCCATGTTGGTATCATTGAATTGCAGCTTCACAAATGAAATAAAAAGCATTCGAAAGAGAACATTTTAAAGTTTTAATTTATTCTACATGTGTTCAAAGTGACGTCCCTGGACATTCTTAGATTTCACACAACGGGAAAGGAAGTTATTTATTACATTTTCCAAAACGCTGCATTCAATGGACTGTACACTCTCTACCACCGCTTGCTTTAATTCTTCGATAGAGGATGGCTCTTGCCTGAATACTTTGTCCTTGACAAATCCCCAGAGAAAAAAGTCCATAGGTGATAGATCGGGAGATCTTGCGGGCCAGGGAAACTGCGAGCGATGAGAAATGAATCTTTGTTCAAAAAATCTTGTTAAACATTCCAGTGATTGCCTAGTTGTGTGGGCTGTTGCTCCGTCTTGCTGAAACCACTTGTTACTGCAGTTTTCTTGTTCAAAAACAGTGTTCAGCATTTCTACATATCTTTCTGAAGTTACTGAAAGCGGTCTCCTTGTCTCTGGGTCCTCAAAAAAGTAAGGACCATAAACCTTGCTGCTACTCAAACCACACCAGACAGTAACTTTTGGTGAATGCAGAGGTTTCTCCAAGTGTATATTTGGCTTGTTTTGTGACCAACACCGGTAATTCTGTCTGTTGATGAACCCATTGAGATAGATGTGGCATTCATCACTGAATATTATGTCACTTAATCTTATCTGGTTTTGTTCAATTATTGTTTCAATGCGTTCACAAAACATCAAACGATGCTGGTAGTCTTGTTCGCTAAGCTGTTGCAAACATAATTTTGAATGACTTCATTCTCAAATCCAACGTGATTATTTTCCGAATGCTCTCCCGTTTGATTCCTGTCACAGCTGATAGTCGTCTCACAGATTTCTTGTTGTCCGTTTCAAGCTGATTTGCGACTGAATCAATGTTTTCAGCGGTTCGCACACCTTTGCTGCGCCCAGAGTTGCCTTTATGCATGTTCTTGATTGAGCCGTGATGTTTCCATTTTGCGAAAATCCTGCGAATCGTTTTAGGATCTATGGTCCTTTGCTGACCGTATCGTCGTCTGAAAGACCGTTGGGTGGCAACTACCGAGCCATGTTTGATCATCTCTTCTGCGATGAAAACACGTTGCATGTCCGACAAATAACCCATGATTGTGGTGGATAAAACTGTCATTTTTTTATAAGTACTGAATTCGTATCCAGGATATCGAAAAAATTAAATAAAACTTTTAAATATTCTTTTTCGAAAGCTTTTTATTTCATTTGTGAAGCTGCAATAATGAGTGAGTAATAAGCGATTAAAAACAGGGACAATTTTTGTGGTCACACGACAAATAACCCATGATTGTGGTGGATAAAACTGTCATTTTTTTATAAGTACTGATTTCGTATCCAGGATATCGAAACAATTAAATAAAACTTTAAAATGTTCTCTTTCGAATGCTTTTTATTTCATTTGTGAAGCTGCAATAATGACTGAGTAATAAGCGATTAAAAACAGGGACAATTTTTGTGGTCACACGGTACTTTGAGTTAACCTTTATCGCCTCTATAGCGTCACCTTCTTTTTCTGTATGCTTCTCAAGTAGTTCCTGTATGACGCAATCGATACTCTGCAGTTTGTCATTTAATATTTTTCTGATTTTATCTTTACAGTTACTTAATTTTGCAGTCACTCTTTTTCTCCTTCGGAACAATGACCTCTTTTGTCTCTCGAACCTGCTTCTTTTTCCCTTTGTTGTATTTTTGGGACATGTCTTTCCACAATTTCCAGCGTCTTCTCCTCTAAGGTCATTTGCATCTCTTCCGTTGTCTTGGCCTCGAAGATGGTTTTCCAATCTATTGCTTCCATGCTGGATGCAACATCGTTCCAGTTTATCGCTTTGGAGTGGAAATTAAAAATTTTGAATTTGCGTCTTTCTGTTGTTCGTGTTCTTTCCTTTCTTGTTGCTTTTATATTGGTTGTTATTTCAATAATGTTATGGTCCGATATTATAGTTGGGGATATTTCTACATTATCAATTAGGTTGCTGTTGTTTGTAAATACCAATTCTAGGCAGTTGTTTTTTCTTGTATTTTCTGTTATTTCTTGCGTTGACATAAATTCATCAGCTAGAGCTAGTAGCATTTTTACCTGCTCCTGGTCTTCCCGTGTGCCCCCCTTGTCCTGGTCACCTGGTGTACACATATATTTTTTCCTATCCTTTTATATTTCATGAATGGAAAATTAAAATCACCACAGAGAAAAATATTTGGGTTTGGAGAGTGTAGATCTTTTACCCAGTTTCTTACCTCTGTAATGGAATCTGAAAATTTTGAGGTTGGCGTGTTTGGGGGTCTGTACATTACAATTAGTACCATATTAATTTTTCAACTTTTGCTGCTACACATTCTACGTAGCTGTTTGAGGTACTTATAGTCATTTTTGCCATATGTCTTTCGCTTGTATAAATAGCACATCCTCCTTTACGTCTCACTGTTCTGTCGGCTTGGAGTATGATATAGTTGTCAATTTGTATTTCTTTTTTTTCAACACAGAATTCACAGTTTTCACAGTTCGCCTGGCAGTCCTTTAGATGAGTTTCCTGAGGCATGCAAAGTCTACTCCGGCTTCTTGCATGAGTCCTTTCAGGTATAAAACTGTCCGTGAAATGATTTGATTTAAGGCCGTGAATGTTGGGTAGGATTATTTTTATATTTTCTCTGTCGTTTTCGCATACAGGTGGTTCCGATTCGTTTTCCAATGGTGGTACCGGTTTCGTTGCCTTGTGGTCGTCCGAGAATTTGCCTCTTTTTATCTTTGTCCCGATAACGCATGAAGTGTCTTCTGTCCGGCTCTCGGATTCCTATATTTGTCAGCTGACTTTGTATTTGCTGGATAGTATTTAGCAGCTGAATTGTGTTGGCTACGTCTAAAAATTTGGTTCCCTTCTTTGATGTTCGTTTTTCCTGTTCACCCGTTGCGTTCTTTTGAAGGTAGTGGTAACGGCATTTTTGTCCGTATTTGCACCTCCCATATCTTGCATAGGTGTTGCAGACAGTAAGTTTGTGGAACTTGCACTTCTTTTCAAATTTTCAATATCCACTTGTGTAATGTGTGTTACATAATGTGGGATGAGCATAGATGCATTGCCCATCCCGATAACTGCAGTTCCCTTTTGCGTAGTATTTACATACGGTATTTTCTACGCTTCTACTTCTTGTTATCTTATTATTTTCAATGTTATTAATTTTGGTATTATCATTATTTTTCTTTGGCTGCTTACATCCGACGTTTTTATCTTTTTATCATTTCGCTCGTTGGACAGTTTTACTACCTTGCAACTTTTATTTAGCTCTTTCCTTTCATCTATATCATCATTCCGTTATATTGTTTATATTGTTATTCGTTATTATATTGTTTATATTGTTATTCGTTATTATATTGTTATTCGTTATTTCCTCCTCTCTCTCATCCACCCGAATTTTCATTGGGACATTTCCGAACTCTTCTTTCCCCATTATTTCACCCTTTTTTGTAACACTCGAGTTTGTTTCCTCCATTTCTTTAAATACCGCGAAGGAGTTTACAGTCTGTGTACATGCGTCACACAGAAATTTGATTCCCACGATCTGTTTCCCGTTCGAGAAAAGATATTTTCCTATCATCCCAATTCATGCAGATAAAGTCGTGCAGAAATCGCATCTTGTTGCTGCATTTTCAGTTGTTTCCAGATTACACAAATTGCAGATTAAATGAGAATTTGGACCCATGTTCATGCTATTCAGTAATTAGCGTAAAAAGAAATACATCTACAATTTATTTATTTATTTTTTCTTTTCTTTCTCTTTTCTTTCCTTTCGATGGTCACGAGGGTTTTCTGACCTTTGCATTTTATGACCTTTTTCCTGCCTTGTTTCAAAATTAATTTCTCGAATGCCGACTGTGTTACGGTTTAAATATATACGTTAAATTGGTGATAATTTATGTAAACTGTATTGCACTTTCTTAATTTTACTGAATTTCACTTAATAGTTATATGCACGGATTCACTGATACTTTATACACTTTCGGATGTAAACAGAATAAACCGCTGAGTAGTTTATTCCCTTCTCATTTGGGTGTTAATACAGAGAGAGACACAACACGTCCATTCCCCACAAGATACAAGCAAACTATATATATATATATATGTATGAACAGTATATATCAGGGTTGGGTCAATTAACCCTCTATGGACAGAATTTTCTGTAGGGTTAAGTTATAAATGTGTGTGTATGAAAGGTTAGAAATTTGTAACAGTTGTCCATATAAGGTTAAGTTAATTAATTTAACTGTTTTGACTATTAACTGATTAAATTAAATAACTTAACTAGTTAAATATTTAAAAAGTTTAACTTAACTTAATTGAAATATCTCCAAATTAATTGATTAAGTTCAATTAATTTTCAATTAATTTTCTTATGAAAATGCTGTTTTTATCTTTCTGAGTGAAATGTAATAAACTAAGAGATGAAAGGTTTGAGAACCTCATCTTCTGTAAAGTTAACAAGCATGTTTAATTTGCAAGTGAAGTATATATTTTATGTGTCTAATTTGACTATTGTTGGTAAGGAATATGGATTATGTTTAGTGTCAATAGTGCACAATATAAAACATACAGTTTAGAAAACAATTTGTTATTAAATTAATTTTGCCTTCATTTATACAATGGAAAACTAGTATATGCCTAAAAGTTGAGACTTCTCGAGAAAAGTTGAGTTGAGACCATAAACAAATTTAATTTATTTATAAGAAACAGAAAAATAATAAAAGCTTATAGAAAAAATTAGCCTTATGTCTTGCCCTGTATAATATGCAAAAAATACATAATTTGTCAGACATTGGCAACCACACATACAAGGTGATCCCACATAATTACAGGTTTATCATTACTTTCATTAGTTATACAGTATATAATTATGATTCCACAGACTACTTCCAAGAAATAAAAAGTTAATTGATTAACTTAGTTGATTAACTTTCAAAATTAACTTAACTGGTTAATTTTAAAAATTTGCATTAACTTGATAAGAATCTCAAATCAACTTAACTTCTGCAGATCTACAGAAGCTAAGGCTAACAAAGGCCCTAAGATTCACTCTAAGGTTAGCCCGAGAGAAAGAAGACAGTAAGGGGTTAAAAGAAGAGACCAGGGAGTTAAAAGAAGAGTATAAGGGGTTAAGTAAGTAGCAAAACCTATCATTCGTGGGTTAACATTCATTCAGAAAAAGAGAGCGAAAGATTCACCATCATCATCCGCCGGCCACTACCGACAAGTCGGAAAAATAGTCGAAGAGAATAGGAAAGGGGTGAAAGATGAAAAGAAGTAAGAAACACTGTAATACCATGCAAACTACAGATATGCAAGTAAAGAGAGGATGAGAAAAGAAAAAAAACTTTCGTGTTAGTCTAATTTTTTTTTAAATAATAATATAAATTTAACGCTGGCATATCACACGTTAGCATGTCACAAGCTGGCATCAATCGTCAATAGACTCTAACCTCGACTATCAACCCCAGAGCTCCTTTTGCTAATTGTTTAATTATTTTAAACGACGTTAATATTTTTAAAATGTCTATATAAACGGTTTTTAAACATATTAATGCTGGTAGAGTTCACGACGGACGCAGAAAGATTATTCCATTTATAAATTACTTTAAACAGAAAAAAGTTTTTAGCGATGTTAGTAATGAAACGTCTGCCACGTAATTTAAATCCGTTATTATGATTATTGCTATTATTGAAAATAAACAATTTGTCAAAATTTATGTTATCGATTTCTTTAACGATTTTGAAAACTTCAATAAGCTCCCACCTTAATCTCCTAGTTTCGAGTGAATGCAAATCCAACTATTTAATCCTATCTTTGTAAGACTTGTTGCGTCGTGAAGGAATTAGTTTCGTGGCGCGTCGCTGAACCCTTTCTAACCTATCATTATCCTCACGCAAATACGGGCACCAAAACTGAACGGCATATTCTAAGTGAGGCCTGACTAGGGACTTGTAAAGGGGCAATATAATATTCTTCGATTTAAATTCGAAATTACGCGCTATGAAGCCTAACATCCTATTAACTTTTGCGCAAGACTCCAGGCACTGGTTCCTTAACTTTTAAATCCTTAGATACGCGTACGCCTAAATCTACTTCCTCGTCAACGCTCGCTAACTGTCTGTCGTCCATCGTTTACGTGTAATTATTGTTACGAGAACCTATATGCAAAACTTTATATTTGTCTATATTAAATTGCATCTGCCAGTTAACGTCCACTCCATAATCCTATTTACATCATCTTGGAGCCTATTTTTATCGTCCACGTTAAGAATTTTACCGCCTATTTTAGTTTCGTCCGCGAATTTTGACACGTTACTGGTCAAGCCTACATCTATGTCGTTAATGTAGATTACGAATAGCAATGGGCTTAACACTGAACCCTGAGGGACATCGCTACCTACATCCAACCAACCCGATTCCCTACCATTAAAAACGACCCTTTGTTTCCTGGTACGAAGCCATTCCATTTAGCTATTTGACCGCGTATCCCGTGCGCTTTAACCTTCGCAATTAATCTTCTACGCGGAATTGTATCGAACGCTTTTTTAAAGTCTAAATAATAACGTCAGCCGCTCTATGCCTATCGTATTCGCGCATTATTTTGTTATAAAACTCTAACAAATTAGTTAAACAAGATTTATGGCGTCGAAACCCATGCTGACTACTATTAATCAAATCGCGACTTCTTAAGTGATCGACGATACGATTCCTAACTATAGATTCCAAAAGTTTACCGAAAATTGACGTTAAGCTAATAGGCCTATAGTTGCTAGCTACTGTGTGGTCGCCTTTTTTAAAAATGGCCTGAATTAATGATTAATATTGGAATTAATATTGATATAAAGTTAATAATCAAATAATGAAATGATACCAATAGTCCCTTAAAATAATAAGCTCCTTAACACAGAGAAATTATTTCTAAGTCAATGAAAATTATTCAAAAGACCCTGACTTCCCTACAGGTGACTATTTAACCCAAATATCTCAAATACAAACAGAGACCTCGCCTATTCCTCAACAAGTGCCCTTGTATCCAACTCACTGTCCAATTATTCTATACAGAACCAGCAAGCTTAAGCTGAATTCCGGAGACCCAAGTAGTGCGCTGTAGAAGTGTTTCAAGTTTGAGGAAATATGGCTCTCCAGAACTTTAAGTATGGGATTGTCTACTCCGACCCACGATCTGGTTTAGTCTAGTTTAGTCTAGTTGGCGTGGGAACGGTTTCTATAAAAACAATCGTCTTTTGCAATCGAAAGACGCATTAATGAAAACAGGAATTAACAGTTGGAAATACAAAAAAAAAGGGGTACTTACGTATTAACGGGGGGCCACCACATATTGATGATTGGTTAGGTTAAGTTGTAATATTTTCGTTAGTTGAAAATTTCTAATACATCATATTTTTTAAATAGCAATATTTTTTTAAAAATATTTACAATGATTTATATTTCAAATATTTACAACGATTAATACATGTTACAAATTAGAAACAACATTTGTTTCTGGAGGCCAAAAATTTTGAATAGCACTAAGAACGGAATTGAATGGATCGTGATCATGTACCAACTGTCGCCACATAAATTCAGCAAGAATTCCTAATACATAATTTTTTTTAAATAGCAATATTTTTTTAAAAATATTTACAATGATTTATATTTCAAATATTTACAACGATTAATACATGCTACATTAGAAACAACATTTGTTTCTGGAGGCCAAAAATTTTGAATAGCACTAAGAATGGAATTGAATGGATCGTGATCATGTACCAACTGTCGCCACATAAATTCAGCAAGAATTCTTTCCCCAAAGTAGAGCTTTATCTTGTGACCTTTTTCGCATATACGTTCAGCAGGTAGAATTTCTTTTGCTTGCAAAAAAGAGACCGCATCTTCTTCACTTTTTGGTAGATCCCAAATTTTCATCATGAATAAGCCTAAAAAAATTAATTTTTTTCAGAAAATTGTATAAAAAAATATTTAAAAAATATTGCAATTTAAAGAATATGGTGTATTAGAAATTTTCAACTAACGAAAATATTACAACTTAACCTAACCAATCATCAATATGCGGTGGCCCCCCGTTAATACGTAAGTACCAAAAAAGGAATTTATAAAGGGTCAGGTTGGTATTCTATGGACATGCTCTGTACACCGCGAGTGTACAGTCTGCTCTATACAGTCTTCTCGAATCTTAATTAATTTACAGTATTAGGCAAATTAATGTAAACATGGAACAAATATATGATTTTTTATTCTTTTTAATAATAATAATAAAAAAGAGTGAAACCTTTTAAATGTCATTTTTTATGAATAACTTTAATTGTTTACGGTACGCACTACATTACTGCACCATCTGAGATATTTATGAATATTTATGAAAATTTACATTTAATGTAAATGATGGCATCATCTTTTGAAGTTGGGCTTGTCATTGTTTCTGCATAATTTAGTATATTCTTGTCAGTCATTCTGTGCTCTGTGTGTTTCAGGGTTGAACGTGGACATTACACTTAGGAAAAGAAGCAAAATAATCGCTCTGCGTGAACATACATCTCACAGAGAGAGAAATTGCCAATGCAGTCAAAGTTAGTGTGGCAGTGGTTAATAAGATTATTATGAAGAAACAAATTACAGACTCACTCTCCCAATCAAGGATATTGAGTGATGTGAAAGAAACCAAAAACAACACCCAGAGATGCTGCCAAATTAATATGAATGATCAAGCAGGGTCCCAGAAAAACTAGTGACATGCTTAACCAGGAATTAGTAGCATTAGCGATCCAGGTATCATCATCAACTGTAAGACATCAATTGCTGGCAGTGGGGCACAAAACCAAGAAACCTGTGGAAAAAAAGATGAAGACAAAACGATGTGTGGACCAAAAAATATACTGGTTGGTCAAATAAAGATTGGTGCACTGTGTTTTTTTCAGAGGAGTCATTTTCTTGTTCAAGGTCAACAAAGTCAATTCGTACGCATTTCACCTGGTGAACCCACAACCAGTTCCCACTACAACCAAGTTGTGAAACACCCAGAAAAAATGTGCTGGGGTTGTTTTTCTGCACAAGGGACTGGTTCATTAGTGCCTGGGAAAGACATGATGAATGGTAATCAGAACTGCAGAAAATGTCCCTCAACAAGGTTTTCCAACAGGATCTGGCTCCATGCCATACATCAGAATGTGTTAAGGAGTTCTTAAATATGAACGATATCAGCTGTTTAGACTGGCTGGGAAACTCGCCAGATCTAAACCTAATCAAAAATCTATAGCAATATTATGTAAGACTCTACTTCAAAAATTGGACTGTACAACTAAAGCAAAAATGATTGAGTCTGTCATCCAAGTCTGGTTTTATGATGAAGAATTAAAGAAAATCTGCGAAAAACTGGTATATTCCATACCAAAGCGTGTTCAAGACATTATTAACGAAAATATCACGACTTAACCTAACCAATCGTCAAGGGCGTACAGTTAACCTAATCGGGCATTCAATAACTTTACCGTAGGTTTATATATATATATATATATATATATATATATATATATATATATATATATATATATATATATATATATATATGCCCGGTTAAGTAAATTAAATGCCAAGTTAAGTTAATTGAATGCCCGATTAGGTCAACTGAATGCCCAATTAGATTAATTGTAAATGCATTGCATGAAAAGCACGAGCTAGAGCTCCGCCCATTTTTTGACGTGTCTATGATAGAGCTCCGCTCATTTTATGGCGTGTCTATGGTGTCACTATCTTTCAACCAATCCGGAATACAAAGGCCTCCAGTGGCCTCACATGACCTCGGAGGCCGACGACACATAGCCTATGTTCTTCCTCGGCCTCAGTTACCCCTATCACCCAAGTCTCATCCAAATATAGACAGTGATTTGGCCGGCCATAAATAACAAATTTCTTTGACCGTAGTTTGTATTTGGTATTTGTCATAGTAATTCCATATTTCCATAGTTCCATGTTTCCATATTTCTAGGGTCGACTTGAAACACCCTGTATATGCTGTTTATTGAAAATTCTAATTTTTTTTATCTTGTTCACATTAATTTGCACGATACTGTAATTTGTTTACCTTTTTAGGTATAATCGCCACTTTAGTTATATGAGCAGATGCAGTACAGGCATCATCTCTATAATTTTCTTTCAAAAGAATCTTAGTTTTATTAGATGAATTATATATAGGTTTAGTTAACAATGAAGCGCGACAATTTGCAGCCTTATAATTGGAGTTTTTGTTTTTTATTTCTTTTTTTCTTTTTTATCAAGAAATTTCTTATTTCTTATTTTTATTCTATAATATATATATATATATATATATATATATAATATATTACACAGGGCCTATCAGAAGGGGGACTAGGAGGGCCATTTGGCATGGGCCTCAAACTTGAGAGGGGCCTCAAATTCACAAACTTTCAAGTTTGAGTATAATGTTTTGCAGTGAAAGTAATAATTGGGTTTAGCTATGGGCCTCAAAAGCTGGAAGTGGCCGAGGCCTCTCTGGACTTCTGAGAGAAGGCCTGTATATATATATATATATTATATACATATATATATATATATATATATATATATATATATATATATATATACAGGCCTTGCAGAGAGACACAAACAAAATATACAAATGGTCAGAAGACAAAAACATGACATTTAACACCGAGAAATTCAGCTCTTGAGATATGGTAGAAATGAGGAAATTAAACAGACTGCATAGTATGTTCCAGATTGACAGGAAATTCAGAGAAGCACAAAAGCGATAGATTTGGGGGTTATAGTGACCAATGATACGAAATTCGAGACAAAATCAGATCGCGATAAACAAAGCAAAAAGAGTCGCGGGACAGGTACTAAGAACGTTCAAAAGAAGGGACAAGACAGTTATGATTCCCCTGTTGAAAACACTGATCATGCCAAAACTTTAGTACTGGTCAATCTTGACGTCGCCATATAAAATGGAAGAAACTAATAAACTTGAAGAAACTCAGAGACATTTGACAGTTAAGATGAATGGCTGCAAAGAACTCAACTACTGGGAAAGACTACGTAAACTAAATCTGTACTCCCTGGAAAGAAGAAGAGAGAGGTACACCATAATCTACATACGGAAAATTATTGAAAAACTGATACCAAACCTAAAACTAAACCCAATTACCATTCAAACAACACTGGAAAATAGGAAAGGCAGAATGTGTAGTGTTCCCAAATTAAGGGCCAGACAAGGGACCTCCTCAACACTGAAAGAAAAGCTTGGTTGTCAGGGGGTCAAGACTTTTCAACCAGCTTCCAAGGGACCTCAGGAACGTGACAGGGGTCACAGTTGAAGTCTTCAAAAGAAGACAAGATACCTTGCTCAGGACGGTACCAGATGAATTGGGCGTAGCTGACTATGTTTGGTGGAGATCGCAAGAGAGCAACTTGCTCCTCCACCAACCAAGCAAGTCCTAGAGGTGGTGCCACCAGCTTGACCTTCGTGTGAAGAGAGACCAACGTACAGAACTGCAACGAGGTTAACGAAGTGTGTATATATATATATATATATGTATATATATATATATATATATATATATATATATATATATATATATGTGTATATATATATACATATACAGATATACACACACGAGTTATTTTATGATTCAGTTTGTTTTTCCGTTTTCAAAAATTTAGTATTTGCTTATTGTTTTTAATTAAATATATTTTATATGAATGCATCATATCTCATCATAGAAAATATAATTTTATTTAAAAAATAAATTCGGTGAAGTAACAAAATTTTTGTCAATAAAACTCATTAAACTTTTATATTTCAGAGGAATTTCCGATCACTTTTTTTTTTTCACGGTGAACTGTCGAATGCAAATGAATAAATTAAATGTATTTTTATTAATTCACTTACAACTTTTTCTCTTCTAATTCAAATTATCAGATTATAAGTTTGTTATTTATTGATACGTTAATCACTTTGGATTATTGGCATGCTATTCATCTTCCTTTGGTTAAAAATGGATATACAGTATTATGAAGGGTGGGTAAAATAATTACTGAAATTAAAAGATAAGATAAGATAGGTATTTGCTGATATTTTCTTGTCTCGGGTGTATTATAAAGCAAATTTGGAGAGTTTTACACTGTGGTTTAACTATGGAAGTGCAATAGCCAGTCCAACAACGGATGAACATTGTATCTTATGTTCTTGTTGTTGGTTAGCCGATCAGGCCACCCTGATCGAGCAAGCCGGCGGCACGCAGGTAACCGATCGCCCTCTCCGGAGTGGACCAGAGGTTCAGCGCACTAGTGACGTGTTCTATGTTGTGATAGAGCGGTACAGTCTGTCATAACGTGTTCAATTGTTTGTGGTGTGTCCTGGCACAGGTGGCAGGTGTCGTCTGTGGAGTTGTCTAGTCTGTGTTTATATGTTTGTAAGTTGGGGTGATGTCCACATCGGAATCGTGCTAAGTTAACTCGATCCGATCTGCTTAGGCTCGTCTCTGACCTGTCAATGGGTGGCGGCTTCCCACCTAGGACCGCATTCAGACCGAGTCGTGTCAGTGCTTTGTGGGTTAGGTGTGTGTGTGTGTGTATGTGTTTTCTGTACTGTGTGATGTCTGTGGGACGTGGTATGGAATGGAGTATTTGGTTATAATATCTCTCTGGTGTTACCCTAATGGTGCGAGGTGTTGGTGCATGATTGTACATGTAGTGGCAAGGGTGTTGTGGGTTAGTTGTCGCTGTTGCCATGAATTGTGTTCCCCTCATGTCTAAATGTTCCCTAACTTTCAGTATTTTTGCTTCTGTGTGCAAGTGTTCTATTGGTGTTGTTTGAGTACATCCTGTAATGATACGAAGTGCGTTGTTTTGTATTGTCTGTAAAGTGTTTATATGTGTGTTTGAGATAATGGGTGCCCAGCATGGGCTAGCATATCTCGTGTAGAATTCGATTGTAAACTTTCAAAACAGTTTGCCTTATAATACACCAGAGATGAGAAAATACCAGCAACCACCTCTCTTACTGCAGTTTAATTTCCGCTATCATTTTAGCCACAGATAAACAAGGTTACATAATGTAGGCTATTCGGAACTGGAGTAAAAAAAATAATTAAATTATTATTAGTAGAGAAATAACTAAAAATTTTCCAAAAATTATCAGCGGTAAATCTGCTAGTTTTTTTTCTGCAATGGTCTGAATATTGATCCATCCTAACGTTAATTTCTGAGCGGTAACTCTATATACTCCAATTTTTTTATTAATTAATTTTCACTGATATTCACTGTTTGTTGATATTGTCTTTGAATTATTTTCAAAGTGGCTTTAAACGAAAAATATTTGACTCAACATCAATCATTTTAGTTGATTTTGAAACAATCTTACAACCGATTTGACTCTGAAAGAAATAACTTTGACTAATTGTTTCAAAACAACTGTTAAATATATCATAAAGGAAGTCATAGAAGAGTCGAAACATATGATCTAGGTTGTCCTTGAGAACAGCACAGTCTAATTGTGAATTTTCTACAGCCGCAATAAATTTTCTTTTGTTAGCCTCGGAAAATATTTTATATTCTATACTAGCGGAGCGACCCGGCGTTGCCGGGGTGGAAGTTGAACGCTTGCAGAGAACCCGTCCTTCGTGCGGGTAGCAAAAATATCCCGCCGTACTATTCAATTAACGGCGCATTCAATAATTTTCCCGTAGGTTTCGATTAATTTTAAGCAACTTTAGAATGAGACGTGAATGTAAAAATTAACCAACTGGCTAGGTTAATTGAATCCCCGGTAGGTCAAATGAGTGCCAGGTTAGGTTAATTGCACGCTCTTGATGATTGGTTAGGCTAAGTCCTGATATTTTCGATAGTTTTAACGAAAATATCACGACTTAACCTAACCAATCGTCAAGGGCGTACAGTTAACCTAATCGGGCATTCAATAACTTTACCGTAGGTTTATATATATATATATATAATGCCCGGTTACGTAAATTAAATGCCCAGTTAAGTTAATTGAATGCCCGATTAGGTCAACTGAATGCCCAATTAGATTAATTGTAAATGCATTGCATGAAAAGCACGAGCTAGAGCTCCGCCCATTTTTTGACGTGTCTATGATAGAGCTCCGCCCATTTTATGGCGTGTCTATGGTGTCACTATCTTTCAACCAATCCTGAATACAGAGGCCTCC
This sequence comes from Bathynomus jamesi, assembly GCA_023014485.1. Classification (NCBI taxonomy): domain Eukaryota; kingdom Metazoa; phylum Arthropoda; class Malacostraca; order Isopoda; family Cirolanidae; genus Bathynomus; species Bathynomus jamesi. Next base: position 591,857 of record JAJOZX010000935.1, read on the forward strand.
GTGGCCTCACATGACCTCGGAGGCCGACCCAAGTCTCATCCAAATATAGACAGTGATTTGGCCGGCCATAAATAACAAATTTCTTTGACCGTCACAAATATTAGTAAGATTTGTTTTGCGAGTGCTCTGCCCAATATTACTGTATATAACGTAAGTAGCATAATGATCATTAATGACTGAAGTTATAACGACAGGATAAGATTGTCCAGTTTCAACTCTTAATGAGTTTAATGAGTTAATGCTGCTAAATGTTGTTATAAAAATTGTTCAGTATTAAACCTAGTATCCGTAGCCTACCCAAGAACTATGGTTATTTGCTAGCCTTTTTGGAAGCTTCTGCAATTAAATTTAGTATTATAGTTCAAACTGAAAATTTAATATTAAACTAGTTAGTGTACTCAGGGCCGTAACTAGGGTTTAAAAATTAGTGAGGTCCAGATTTTTTTCGAGCGCGGCGGGACGAGCAAAATTCAGACCAAAATGACATCTACAAACACAACCCAAGCTATACACTAAACACAAAACACAAAACGCTCGACGCTCCCTCTTTTCAAAAGAAAAGCGGTAATATGAGTTTCATACACGGAGAACGGTTCAGTCTCTTTTTTTTTTTTAGGAAATAATTACCGAGGTCCGGACCTCGGTGACCTCATAGGTAGTTACGGCCATGAGTGTACTATTAAATTAATTTAATTAGTTTAATATTAACTAGTTAGTGTAATATTAAATTAATTTAATTAGTTTAATATTAAAATCCTGTTTAATATAGAAAATTACAATGCATACCATGCTCAAAGGCAGTGGTTCTCAATCTTGGTTCGCGAACCAAATCAGTGTCGCGGAGGTTCTCAAGTAGGGTCGCGAATGGTTACTTTATTCATTATTTCTTAATTCAATTTTTATTTATTTATATATTACCCAATTTTTAAAAAAATATTGTACCCATACTTTTACTCTTTCAAACGCTGGCTTTGAATCTAGATTCAACGCCCCAAGAGTAGAGGTACAGGCTCACAACTGGAAGGAGGTATCAGAATATGGTGCTCAATTGTCAGGCGGTCAAAGTCAGCAACTGATACTTTGAGATGACAGTCAGTTTCTCCATAAATAATTATTTTTCCTAATTTTCACACAAAATAATTAATTTATTTCCTTTTTCATTTCAGACCATCATTCTGCTATAGTTAGTGAACAAGTTATAACATAATGAAATACTCTTTGGAAGATGAAGCATTGATATTGAACCTGCGTAAGGAGAAACACTGGGGTGCAAAACGAATGAAGAAAGAGTTTCCAAATAAACGATGGACGGTACCTGGACTTCAATACCTCATAAAGAAAATCGATATCACAGGGTCGACCAAACGAAAAGAAGGCAGTGGAAGGCCAAAAACATCACGTACTGAGGAAAATATTGACACGGTTTCGTCCATGATATGCAGTCAAGAAGAACGGCACAACACCCACAAGTCCGTTAGAGAAATTTCAAACACTACTGGTATTTCTCACTCTTGTGTTCGTTCATAAGCTCTCTGCATCAAATAAACAAGCAAGAGTTGAAAAATGTCGTGCTCTGTTAAATCGATTCCCAGACAGAGAAGGGTCGAAAATATGGTTCAGCGACAAGAAGACCTTTACGTTTACCCCAACAATAAACACACAAAATGACCGAATTTATGGAGGACAGGACAAAACATCTATGAGTCTAGATCAGGGTTGGCCAAAAACTGGGTTTTATCGGGTATTTTCGGGTTTTATTGTTTTTTGGGAGGGGGGGTTGTCGGATTTTTTTCGAATTTTCTATAGCTAATATAAGAAAAGTGCATAATAAAATTATAAAAATGGTCTTTAAAATTTTTGTGCTTATATACAGTATTTATTCATTGTTGTTGATAATGATTGTTGCTATTTTGTTACAGATACATATACTGTAGATGATTTTTTTAAAAATATAACTTCGATATAATAGCTAAAGCTTAGTATTACCAGTATCTAACTGAATTATTTTTATTTAACACTAAGAATTTAAGAAACCATGCCATTTGTTGCTGGAAGTGGTCGGAATTCTTCTCATGAGTGGGTCGATGTCATACGAGTTGAAGGAAGCTCAAAAGTGAAATGCAAACATTGTGGAATGGAATTAAGTTTTAAAATTGAGAGAATCAAAACACATTTACAAAAATGTATAAAGAGAAATGAAAATCCTCCAACTCATGATGAAGTTGCATTAAATATTTCATCTGAATCATCAGTTTCTGAACTATCATTTGATTCATTTCTATCATCACCTTCATCAGCAGCTGGTGTCTCTGTCAACAGACCTAACAGTTGTTCTACTTCTCAACCTCCAAAGAAGACACCTAAATCTTTGTATTTCCCCCCCATCAAGTAATATTTGTAGTACTCCATTAAAGTCAAGATTGACCTAACCTCAGATGACCGATTTTGTCATAAAGACAACAGAAAAAAAGAAACTGCTTGATCTACATGTTGCCAAGTTTTACTACAGCAATGCAATAGCTTTTAATGCTGCTAGCAGCAAAGAATATAAACCAATGATGAATCTGTTAAGACATGGGTATTGCGAATCAACAAGAAAATACCTAGCAAGAGATTTTCTTACTAAAGTACATGATGAAATAGAACAGAATCTGAGTAATGACTGAACAAATGCTAAAATAACTCTGCTACAAGATGGATGGTCATCAGTGCGGAATAATCCCATCATTGCCACCTCAATCCACACTTGCCGCTTAACATTCCTGCTATCAACGACTGATTGTGGATCATCGAAGAAAACAGCAGAATATTGTTGTGAACTTGCTATAGCTGCAATAAATGAGGTCCAACAGAAATACAACAAAGATGCGAGTAATTTGAGTTAGTAGTATGACCGCAAAATGTTAGAGTGCAATGCAATTGCAAATGTCGATCAATGTTGCAAAAGGGGAGGGGGAATGTTGAAAGAAGTTATGCAACAAAGGGGGAGGGGTTATGCAACAAGTCAATGTTACAAAGGGGGGAGGGGTTATCCCCCAAGCTGCAATGAAGGGTGTAGTAATGTCTAGTTAAGAATATTAATTTTTGTTTAATTAAGATTATAATGTTTAATATAAATCATTTACTAATAATTGTGAAATTACGAAAAAGTATGTTTGTCAGATTGAAATTGTTTAAAATTGGAAGAGATGACAATCCCGAACAGAGGCCCACAGAGCGGACTACCCCCAAAAAGAGACAGTCATTCAGCAGCGCGATAAGCGTGAAGTTGGGGTCATGTAGCTTAAATTTAAATTATTCTTTGTGCCCCCTCTCCGACGTAAAATACTATAGTAAAACCCCATGTTCGCTTTCCCCCGTTTAACTAAACCATTTTCGAAATTACAAACGTTACAAACGTTGAAAAAGAGTGTTAATGAACCCTCTCCCCCCTTACATTAGGCTAACGGTTTTCTGCTAGCTCGGCTACCTACCACGCGTTATAAAGTATTGTGGAAATGAGTAAAGAGAGTGTAAAGAGAAATGCAATAGAGAGCAGAAAGTAGAGTAAATAATGAAGTATAATAAATAATAAAACGTATTCACGACAAGGGGAACTCCCCAAGCAAGCTGGGGGAGTCCACCTAACCTCTTTGGGAGAGAAGATGGGACGGCCTCCCCCCCCAAAGGGGTATACCCAACCTAAGAAAGAGAGAGAGAGCGTCTTTGGGGAGAAGTTGGGATGTCCTCACCCCCAAAGGGAAACCCTAACCTAAGCCCTAACCTAAGAAGGAAAGAGATGTTCGCCTGGCTCCAGCCAAACGCATTATGAGAGTTTAGAGGACCAGCAACTGTTACCAGATACCACCATTTACTTTATTTATTTATTTATATATAGATGAGATGCCACTTACCACTGTATATTTTAATTATTTATAACACACACCAGTTGGCTTAGAAGACTGTATATATTAATAACCTTCAATCGAATTAAAAGCGCACACAAACGTCTATACGCCCATAAAGCCCCTATTATTACACACATATATATATATATATACAATCAGATGCATGGAAATCCCCAATAGGAAAATATATACGAGCACAAACGCCACGCAAGTATAGACTTTTAGAAGCTCATCCCATGAACACCACGTAACCGATATGAGGGCTACAACCAAGCGTCGAAACTTAGACGATTGGTGGTGAAGCAGTATTAGACCACCACAACGACCTTCACAGCATCACAACCACCACCACCACCGCTTTACCAACTCATGGTAGACCGACAAGGTCTCTCAATACGATTCAATAGAGAGAGATATTAAACATAAACAAATACGCTTATGGGGCCAAGGGGTAGACCGACAAGGTCTCAGAAAAAGGCAACGCCAATAGTTTTTTCTAGTGAGCTTCTCGCGTTGGAACACCACGAGGCCAATTTGACATTTGGTGGGCGGTCTTTTAAACAAAATCGAATAAGATAACTAAGTTTAATACAAAAACATGTATTCATCATAATACACAATTTTAGCCTTAAACTATAACATAAAAAGCAGTAATATAATTTTTAAAACAAAATAGAAACTAAATTAGGGATAACTTATTCATTTTTCCTTTATTACTTGCAGCCCTGCCGCGACAGTGCTGCATTATTTTTAATATAATTTAAAACCGGTATTCAAGATCATTAAATCTTAATATTGAAGATATCCAGAAATAATGATGCAAAATTATTTTAAAAGGTATAGACTCCTTAAAGTATCTTAAACTTTGGTACCAAAAATATTAATATAATTAGATTTTAAATTTTAGTTGGGCATGCCCAATAAATATCGTTTTCTATGGGTATTTATAAAAAACGGAATTTATGGTATAACTCATTTAACTGCACCTTCTACAATTCAATAAATGGAATAATATGATCAACCAAGTTCAAAACATAAGTATACTAATATGAAGGGCTACTAAGTCCTTTTTCATCTGGTACTTAAATGACTACATTCATTTCACCTGTTCAGCCTCTTTTGTTTAAGGTATAAGGTTCAAAATTGAGTGTCAAACGCGGATATTTTTAATTTTAAATGTGCTCCTATATATATCTCTCTCTAACTATCTATCTATCTGCATGTCTATCCATCTATATATATATATATATATATATATATATATATATTGGCTATGTGCGTTGGAGAGCGAAAGAGAGCAACTCGCTCATCCACCATGCGGCTGTGTGTGTGGAGGAGAGCGCAAGAGAGCAACTAGCGCCTCCACCAAGCCAGTCCTAGAGGCATGGTCCACCACCTTGACCTTCGTGTGAAGAAAGAACGATGCACGGAAACGCAAATTGAATTAACATGACTTACTAATTGTTACCATTGTGCACTTATCCGTGATCGTGACATGGAGTTAACCGTGATTTGGAGGTGTTTACATTCGCGGGTCCCTCCCGCCATCCCACCACAATGCGCCTCAGTCAGTGTCTCTCAGCGCAGCAAAGACAATATTACGGACGACACAAACATCCGCAGAAAAATCAACGAGTGGTACAAAACCTCAAACTAAACTCAATTACCATCCAAACAGCGCTGGACAATAGTAAAGACAGAATATGTAGTGGTCCCGAACTAAAGGCCTAACAAGGGACCTCCTTAACACTGAAGGAAAATAGCATGGATGTCAGGGGGCCAAGACTTTTAACCAGCTTCCTAAGGACCTCAGAAACGTTACAGGGGTCAAAGTTGAAGTCTTCAAGAGAAGACTAGATGCCTGGCACAGGACGGTACCAGATGAGCCGGTGTACCTGGCTATGTGCGGTGGAGAGAGCAACTCGCTTCTCTACCAAGCTAGGCCTAGAGGCTGGGTCCACCAGCTTGACCTTCATGTGAAGAGAGAACGATGCAGAGGGGGGCACTAACAAATGGTCAGAAGCCAACAATATGGTATTTAATACCGAGAAATTTCAACTCTTGAGATATGGTATAAATTAAGAAATTAAACAGAATGCATATTAGACCAGATGAGCCGGGTTTACATGGCTATGTGCGGTGGAGAGCGCAAGAGAGCAACTCGCTCCTCCACCAATCGGTCATGTGTGGCGGAGAGCGTAAGAGAGGAACTCGCTCCTCCACCAAGCCAGGTCTAGAGCCGGGGACCACCAGCTTGACCTTCGTGTGAAGAGAGACCGATGCAGAGGGGGGCACTAACAAATGGTTAGAAGACAACAATATGACATTTAACAACGAGAAGTTTCAGCTCTTGAGATATGGTAGAAATGAGGAAATTAAACAGATTGTATATTATGCCAGATGAGTTGGGTGTACCTGGCTATGTGCAGTGGAGAGAACAAGAGAGCAACTCCCTCCTCCACCAAGCCAGCCCTAGAAGGAACGAGATGTTCTCTTGCACTCTCTGCCGTACATAACAAGGTACACCCGGCTCGTCTGGTATTGTACCGAGACAAGCATCTAGCCTTCGTTGATGACTTCAACTTTGACTGTTGTGATGGTCCTGAGAAACGACCATTTAATCTCTGACAATATCCCAGGATGTATCATAACACCCTGGGCTAGTGTTACTATTGTGCTGTAGTACTACGGTTCCACTCCAAGCCGAGTGCATAGTACCGTCCTGAGTTACTCAGGCATTATCCCATACCCCTCACAGTTTCTAAGAATCATAAAATCGGGGACCTTTCTTGTCAATACTTTAAAACTTGGTGCACCAAGTTTTAAAGTATCGCTAATAAAGATCCCTTTTTTAATTCATAGATTCCGTGAGGGGTATGGGAAAATGCCTGAGTAACTCAGGACGGTACTATGCACTTAGCTTGGAGTGGAACCGTTGTACTACAGCACAATAGTAACACTAGCCCATGGTGCTATGATACATCCTGGGATATTGTCAGACTTAAATGGTCGTTTCTCAGGACCATCACAACAGCGAGAAGCTCAATAGAAAAAACTATTGTCGTTGCCTTTTTTTGAGACCTTGTCGGTCTACCCCTTGGCCCCGTAAACGTATTTGTTTATGTTTAATAGCTCTGTCTATTGAGTCCTATTGAGAGACCTTGTCGGTCTACCAGACGTTGATAAAGAGGTGGTGGTGGTGGTGGTTGTGATGCTGTGGAGGTAGTTGTGATGTAATACTGCTTCACCACCAATCGCCTAAGTTTCGACGTTTGGTTGTAGCCGTCATATCGTTACATGGTGTTCATGGGATGAGCTCCTGAAAGTCCATACTTAGATGATTGGTTGTAGCCGTCATATCGTTACGTGGTGTTGATGGGATGAGCTCCTAAAAGTCTATACTTAGACGATTGGTGATGTGGTGGTTTTTTGTGTAGCGGTTGTGCTCGTATATGTTTTGCTATTGGGGCTTTGCATCCATCTGATTATTTATATATATATATATATATATATATATATATATATATATATATATGTGTGTGTGTGTGTAATAATAGGGGCTTTATGGGCGTATAGTCTGGGAGTGTATGTGCGTTTGTGTGCGCTCTTAATTCGATTGAAGGTTATTAATATATACAGGCTTCTAAGCCAACTGGTGTGTGTGTTATATATAATTAAAATATATAGTGGTAAATGGCAACTCATCTATATATAAATAAATAATTAAAATAAATGGTGGTATCTGGTAACTTCTGACCCTCTTTGGGGTGGGGTGAGGCCGTTCCAGCTTCTCCCCCAAAGAGGTTAGGTGGACTCTCCCAGCTTGCTGGGGAGAGTTCCCCTTAATTGCAGCTTGGGGGATAACCCCTCCCCTTGTTGCATAACCCCTCCCCCTTTTGCAGCATTGACTTATTGCATACCCCTCCCCCCTTTCGCATAACATCTTGCAACATCCCCCTTTGCAACATTGATCAACATTTGCAATTGCAATGCACTATAACATTTTGCGGTCATACTACTTGAGTTCATTAAAATTTTAAAGAGATTATTAATTAAAATAACTCGAGTAAATAAAGTAACCATAAAATCCTTACAATACTATGTGAGTACAAAACTATAATACTATATATAAAATCCTTACAATACTATGATTATTTCTCTTTCTCATATTTTCAAGGTATTTGCAATCTATACTGATAATGAGAGCAAAATGAAGCGCATGAAAGAACTACGGTACTTCAGGAGAAATATCCTAACATTCTAACCTATGGTTGTTCATCTCATTACTTTAATCTCCTGGAGAAAGAAGTTACACCTAATAGTGTATTAAAACACATAATCGAAATTCACAAGTATTTTCTCAGTCACCACCAGCCACATGTAAGTACCATATATATATATATATATATATATATATATATATATATATATATATATATATATATATGTGTGTATATATATATATATATAATTTTAATGTGGGCATAGAATGTTTTGAGAAATATTTATAAAAATTATAATCTTTATAAAGTTTATATACAGATAGATTGGTCGAGAGAGAAAGATAATCTATATATATTACTATATTACTATTACTATCCTTTTATTTTGTTAATCAGGGATGGCTGAACGACAAGGGAGGACTAGTGCCACAAATATCGAACGATACTCGGTGGAACTCACAGGAAACTTGTGTAGACACCGAATTGTTCATTCTGACGAAGGTCAAGCTTTTCACTCCACCTTAGACCTACAGTTTAACGTGGAATCCGAACCACGCCCCATCAGCAGCCCAGCGTCTTAACCACTAGGCCACATAGGGTACCCATTTATCTACCAACCACTTTCTTTATTGCGTGGAAGGATGAACAGCTGGGTTTTGCTGCGCGCCGGCTGCCGTCGGGTCTCGAATCCATCGGCCCAGGGGCCCAGGGGCCGATGGATTCGTAGTCAGCGACGCTAACCACTATGCCACCGAGGCGCCTTATATATATATTACTGCGCCTCGGTGGTGTAGTGGTTAGCGTCGCTGACTACGAATCCATCGGCCCAGGGTTCGAGACACGACGACAGCCGGCGCGCAGCAAAACTCAGCTGTTCATCCTACCACAAAATAAAGAAAGTGATTGGTAGATAAATGGGTATCCTAGGTGGCCTAATGGTTAAGATGCTTGGCTGCTGAAGGGGCGTGGTTCGGATTCCACGTTAAACTGTAGGTCTAAGGTGGAGTGAAAAGCTTGATCTTCGTCAGAATGAACAGTTCCGGCGGAAGCTAAACGAAGGTTATATATACAGTATATATATATATATATATATATATATATGCATGCATTAACAGGAGCAGAACTTGATGAAGAGCAAGCAATGGCAGCAGAACAGTGGATAATCAGCAACAAGCCTAAATATCTAGCATATTTTCTGGCTTTCAAAATAAAAGACAAGAACCTTTTCTCAGTATCAATGTTTAATAAGCAAGTCATTCAACTGTATAAAAAGTCTTCCTCTATTTGGTGACAATTGATGAAAGTACAAACTGCAAAAAGAAATGCTATTGGTATGGAAGATTTCTGCAACTTTTGTGAACATCTACTGAGTTGTACTCCAAGTTCAGCTGCCATTGAGAGAGTTTTCTCAACATTTGGACACATCTGGTCCAAGTTACGCAACAAGCTTGGGACAGAAAAAGCAGGAAAGCTGGTCAAAATATACAAATATTTGTGTAGTGGAAGTGAACTGAATGAAGATGAAGTTTGATTACTTTGAGATGTGCCAGTGCTTAATAAATAAATACTTAACTATGATTACTATCTGAATTTAATTAGTTTATTACTTTTACAGGGCACTTCATTTAATATTTTAGAGCTCAGTTTTGATTAAAAATTAAGTTGAAGTTGAGTTCAGCTTTGTGCTTTTCTTATTTATTTAATAAAACAAAGTCCTACATGACTGCAATGACTCTTAAATACTTGGTATTGACTGTTATATTATTTTTATTAGCTTATTACAGTAACTCATTGTTTTAAGGTATCTGAAAAAACCCGCTTGAGTGGGTTTAAATTGTTTTTTTCAGGTGGGCTTTTTCTGAAAAAACCACTGGGGACAACTGGGTCCGGTCCAATCGGGCCAACCCTGGTCTAGATCGACTTTGCAGGGAACGTCCGCATTTTTTTCTAAAAGTCATGGTTTCCATCTTTATTTCAAAGTTAGGGAAGTCAGAGATTGTTTTCGTTGATCAAAATGCCAAAATCACTGCTGCTTATTACCAAGAAAAATCCTTTGATGCGGTACTGCCGTCGATAAGAGAGAAGTGAAGGTTGCAAGCGTGCATTGATAATGGAGGAGGGCACATTCCGCATAATCTTGAACTCAATTAGGTAACTGTATAGAAACAGAAAGTTTTTCCACCGTGTCTATATAACAGCGAATTACAAAATAATGGTTACAGTTAGCAAAAATCCAACTTCACCATGAGATAGGCCATGAAATTCTATACAGGACACATATAGTCTATTGAATGTACAAATGACATTTGATAAAAGTAAGATTATATTGTTTAAAATCAAGGTAATAGTTTTTTTGGCCCACCCGGTATATATATATATGTAAATTTTATCATAAGCCTGGGGTCGGGAGGTCATGTTGGTGGCCAATTTAGTCGCAGCAAAAAATAGTTGGGAACCACTGCTGTAAGGGATGATATGGTTGAGGTGGGTTCGGGGTATTTCGATTTTAATTTTAATACCTTCTTCAGTCATTTAGACAACATTTTGTGTAACTTTCATAAATCGAGTATCATAGTTGCGAGTGCCTTTAACATTAATGTACAAATCGAAGCTAAGCCCTCGCAACTTTTTAAACTTAATGAATTCATTCTGTCTTAGTCATGCTAATACTAAGCCCACCTACGTATTCAACTAACCAAAAAAAACAGAATCTACAATAGATAAGAGATTTGTAAATCATAGAGTTATAACTTCAGTCATTAGTGATCATTATCCTACTCGTTATATACAGTAATATTGGGCAAGACCACTGGCACAACAAATATAGAATACTAGCGGAGACCCGGTGTTGCCCGGGTGGAAGTTGAACGCTATATATATATATATATATATATATATATATATATATATGCCCGGTTAGGTTAATTGAATGCCCGGTAAGGTCAACTGAATGCCCGATTAGATTAAGTCGTGATATTTTCGTTAGTTTTAACGAAAATATCACGACTTAACCTAACCAATCGTCAAGGGCGTACAGTTGACCTAACCGGGCATTCAATTAACCTAACCGGGCATTCAATGATTTTACCGTAGATTTCGATATACCGGGTGTCCCAATAAAATGTTTACACATCATATTAACATTTATATATATATATATATATATATATATATATATATATATATATATATATATATATATATATATATATATATATATATGCACACTTTAGATGATAGTAATATGCGCTGATGTATTAGTATTTTTATAGTATTTAGTAATAGTAGTATAGTAGTATAGTAATGGTGTATTGTACTTAAATAACAGTAGTATCCCTTGTTACAGGAAATGGCGGCATTGCAGTTATCGTTTGAGCAACGTAATTGGATTCTGAACCACTACTGGAAGACGGAGAATGTGGCTGAGATACAGAGACATTGGAGAAATGAGTTTGGAACATTACCACCATCACGGGTATCAAATACAAGATTACGTGATAAGTTTGAGACTGACGGAACAGTACAAAACTTCAACAAAGGCCGATCTGGAAGACGTCGCACTTCAACTGACAGTGAAAGTGTTGAGACCGTGTTACAGGCATTCACAAACTCTCCAAATAAGTCTACAAGGCAATGTTCTCGTGAGACTGGTGTTTCTAAATCCAGCGTTCATCGCATTTTGCGACGTGAAAAGTGGAAACCGTACATACCTAGACTGCTCCATGCAATGAATGAGTACGATCCAGATCGTCGAAAAGAATTTTATGAGTGGTTTTTGTACATGTGTGATGAAAAACAATCTTTTCCTGATTTCATTGTTTGGTCCGATGAAGCCACTTTTAAACTTAATGGTACTATCAATTTACACAACTGTGTGTACTGGGCCACCGAAAATCCAAACGTAACAGAAGAACGAGCTCTTAATCAACCAGGAGTGTTAGTGTGGTATGGTCTGTCTTCCAGAGGACTGATAGGGCCATTTTTCTTTGAGGACACTGTCACAGGTGCTGCTTACTTATCATTGCTGCAAGACAACATTGTACCTTCAATCAGAGCTCTTTTTTAGGAAGAATAGTGTTACTTTCAACAGGATGGCGCGCCACCACATTACCACAATGACGTTAGAAATTTTCTCAATGTTTGTTTTCCTAGAAGATGGATAGGACGTAGGGGATGTACGGAGTATCCACCACGATCTCCTGACTTAACACCCTTAGACTTTTACTTGTGGGGCACTCTGAAGAACACTGTGTATGCTGAAAAACCAAGGACACTACAGGCCTTGAGACACGAAATTGAAATAGCCTGTGCCAACATTCCACTCCGAACAATCCGAACAGTATGCCAATCTGTTGCGCGCCGTTGTCAAGAATGTATTGATGCTAGTGGCGGACATTTTGAACATTTAAAACATTAACGTAAGCAGCACAACCATGAAGGTATTGACGCTGCTGACTGATATTTCGAACATTTAAACATTAAAGAAGCCTATTTGCCATCTATTTACTATCCGCTTATTTTGCTTATTGATATATATGTTAATATGATATGTAAACATTTTTGGGGACACTCGGTATATATATGACCTCGGAGGCCGACGCCACATAGCCTATGTTCTTATATATATATATATATATATATATATATATATATATATATATATTATGTTAGAGCTCCGCCCATTTTGTCCCTATATTTTATGATGTGTGTATGATGTCACTATCTTTCAACCAATTCGGAATACAGAGTCCTCTGGCGGCCGACGCCACATAGCCTATGTTCTCCCCCGGCCTCAGTTACCCATATCCCCCAAGTCTCATTCAAATCTGACCAGTGGTTTGGCCGGCCATAAGAGACAAAGAAAGAAAGTTCGGAGTTCGACCGTCACAATTATTAGAATAGATAAAATATTTTCTGAGGTTAACAAAATAAAAATTATTGGGTCTGTAAAAAATTTACAATTAGACTGTGCTGATCCCACGGACAACACCCAGATCATTTGTTTCGTCTCTTTTATGACTTCCTCTACGATATATTTAACGGTTGCTTTATTTTAAGGAGAAAAAACCAGCTTCTCCCAACAGTATAGCAAAATCGTGGATCACTTCAGGTATTATTATTTCAGTTAGAAATAAGGACAAATTATTTATTGAAACTGCGACCACAAAATAATCCCTTAAGTACAGTAAACGTAATGTAGAAACAAACTCACTAAATTAATAAAAATTTCAAAATATAACTACTATAGCATTAAATTTTCCAAACATAAAGGAGAAGAACACATAGTCGACTATAAACAGTTTTATCAAAAGCAAAATTAAGAAGACTTCAGTAGAAAAGCTAAATAATGGTAATAAAACAATTACCGATGATATCCCTATTGCAAACTCTGTCAATAACTATTTTACGTCTATAGCTGTAAAACTTTGTTCACAACTACCAAATAAGGTTCCACGGCAATTGAGTGCAGGACGAATGAGCGCCGACAATTGAGCGCCAAGAAAATTAAGCGCAAGACACTTGAGCGCAAGACAATAGAACGCAAAACAATTGAGCGCAAGACAATAGAGCGACAAACAATTGATCGAGAGCAAGAAAATAAAAACTGGATAAAAGAAACAAAATAAGATTGAACAAATATTTATTAAGGATGTTAAAAAAACAATATTTATTAAGGATGTTAAAAATATTGTAGTTTACTACTGTTGCAGTTCAAGATAATAACTTATACCTCGGAGGTATTCTAATTTTTCTGTGTTTTCATAGTCGTTGCCTATTGTTTCGATAGCCGAATTTGCTCTTCTATACTTCGAGTGCTTTGCTTCTTCTCTTTGTCCTGACTTTAGTCTTAATATTTTCTTTTCTGTGTGACTTTGTTCTAGTCTAAGAAATTCAAGAAACTTATAAAACGTTGGGTGATGATGCCCAATTGACAGCTGAAGAGCTCGATGCCAGCCTTCCAGTGAATTGTTTGTTCTGGGTAAATGTTCACGAACACGGTCAAAAATACTCCACATAAGTTTTCTTTCCAAACGATACGAATAACCGTCTAGCAGAATTTGTGGTCGTCCTTTCTGTGATACTATTCTCTCCATGGTGACACGATTAGTCGAGATAAATTGATTGATAACAATTAAAAGTCAAAGAATAGCCTAACCTAACCTAACCTAACCTAACCTAACATATAAATTAGAATACTTCCGAGGTATAAGTTATTTTCTTGAACTGCAAAAGTAGTAAACTACATTATTTTTAACATCCTTAATAAATATTGTTTTTTTAACATCCTTAATAAATATTTGTTCAATCTTATTTTGTTTCCTTTATCCAGTTTTTATTTGCTTGCTCTCGTTCAATTGTTTGTCGCTCTATTGTCTTGTGCTCAATTGTCTTGCGCTTATTTGTCTTGGCGCTCAATTGTCGGCGCTCATTTGTCGGCGCTCATTTGTCCTGCGCCCAATTGTCGTGGCACGACCAAATAATAACTAATTGGCTCTAGATTATTTTCTTTTTTTTCCTGCTACTTGTAGTAATGATATTCATAACATTCCTTTGCCTCTACTGAAGGTTGGTTGTTGAAGATAAAATATCAGTAACCATGGCAAAAATCATTATCAACCTACAGTAAGTATTACCAAAGGCTTATTTCTATCAGTGCTAAAATTTGGTTGCGTAACACCTCTATAGAAGGGCGGTGATCGTACACTAGCAACAAATTATAGAGTAGTCTGCTCATTATCTTTGTTTGACAAAATTTGAGGAATATGTAAAAAATAGGATACATCATTATTTAGAATCATACAACTTATTACCGCCACATCAATACAGCTTCCTTGAAAATAAAGCAACATAAGTGGTTATTTTAAACCCTGTGGAACGTGCCACTGTCGTTAAAAAGATCAGGGAAATAACGCATTTCAGTATAAGGCTTTTGATGTGATAGACCATAAAATTCTACTTAACAAACTACATTCTGATGGCTTCGAAGGAGCTATAAGTGATTGGTTTAAAAGTTATGTGTTCAATAGATATCAATTTGTATCAGAAAATAATGTCTGTTCAACTAAACTGACTGTAAAACATGGGGTACTTCAGGACTCAGCCTTTGGTCCCCTACTATTTTTATTGTTTACAAATGACCTCTCGCGTTCTTCCGATATTCTTAAATTTATAATGTTTACAGATGGTACAGCTATGTCCCTTTCTTGTAAATATATCAACGCAGGGAAGATTATATTTAAAACAGAATTTACCAAACTTGTGAACTGACTGACCTCAAACAAACTTTTTTTAAATACAGATAAAATAAAACTTTATGATTTTTTAGTAACAAAAGAAGTGTACACCTTGCGAACCTGAATGTTGGAGAATTCGTTGTAAAAGAATGTAATGTAACGAAATTTAAAAAAAAGCGACTGCACAGTCGATAGCAATTACAGGCCTATTAGCTTAACGTCAATCGTCGGTAAACTTTTGGAATCCGTAGTTAGGGATCGTATCGTCAGTCACTTAGAAAGTCGCGATTTGATTAATAGTAGTCAGCATGGGTTTCGATGCCATAAATCTTGTTTAACTAATTTGTTAGAGCTTTATAACGAAATAGTGCGCGAGTACGATAGGCATAAAGCGGCTGACGTTATTTATTTAGACTTTAAAAAAGCGTTCTATACATTTCCACATAGAAGATTAATTGCGAAGGTTAAAGCGCACGGTATACGCGGTCAGGGGGCTAACTGGTTAGAGCAATGGCTTCGTGCCAGGAACAGAGGGTCGTTGTTAATGGTAGGGAATCGGGGTGGTTGGATGTAGGTAGCGGTGTCCCTCAGGATTCAGTGTTAGGCCCATTGCTATTCGTAATCTACATTAACGACATAGATGTAGGCTTGACCAGTAACGTGTCAAAATTCGCGGACGATACTAAAATAGGCGGTAAGGTTGTTAACGAGGACGATAGAAATAGGCTCCAAGACGATGTAAATAGGATTATGGAGTGGACGGATAAGTGGCAGATGCAATTTAACGTCGACAAATGTAAAGTTTTGCATATAGGCTCTCGTAACAATAATTACACGTACACGATGGACGACAGACAGTTAGCGAGTGTTGACGAGGAAGTAGATTTAGGCGTACACGTATCTCAGGATTTAAAAGTTAGGAACCAGTGCCTGGAGTCTTGCACAAAAGTTAATAGGATGTTAGGCTTCATAGCGCGTAATTTCGAATTTAAATCGAAGAATATTATATTGCCCCTTTACAAGTCCCTAGTCAGGCCTTACTTAGAATATGCCGTTCAGTTTTGGTGCCCGTATTTGCGTGAAGATATTGATGGGTTGGAAAGGGTTCAGCGACGCGCCACGAAACTAATTTCGTCACTAAGCAACAAGTCTTACGAAGATAGAATTAAAGAGGTGGCCTTGCATTCACTCGAGACTAGGATATTAAGGTGGGGGAGCTTATTGAAGTTTTCAAAATCGTTAATGAAATCGATAACGTAAAATTTGACAAATTGTTCATTTTCGATAATAGCAATACTCGTAATAACGGATTTAAATTACGTGGTAGAAGTTTCATTACTAACATCACTAAAATCTTGTTTACGTTTAAAGTAATTGAGGGGTCGCGCGTCTTAAGGTACCTAAGCGCCACTACAGGCGAAAACGTGTTTTTGATGGATATCACGATTTTCACTCTTCCTCTATCGCGTGGTTTGGGTTATAATGACCTTACGACACTACAACTATGGTTGAAAACCTTATGAAGCGAACTACTTTTTTCACCTCTATCGCCAGCTGGGCTCTGCCGCCCAGATGTGATGCACGTCTTAAGGCCCCACTATCCCGTTCAACTGGTGGGAGGTGATGGGGGTGGGGGTGGGACGCTCGGTCTCTGGGTGGCGGGAACAGCAGGAGGAGCGCGAGCCAATGAAAACATGGCAGCCACGCCGCTCTGCTTTCTGATTGGTCACCCGCTCCACGCGCCGAGAGGGACACGACACAAACATCCCGCCAGTACCTTAAGACTCGCGTTGCTGTTAGCAGGCGTCCTGTGTTCATGCTCATATTGCTGAATATTGCGTGGATTATTCAATTCACCCGGCTTCTAACTATTATCAACGTGTGCAGCAATGTCTCACCGTGCTAGTGATAGTGATGAAAAATCAATGGAATCATTTTGTGCCAGAAATCGCACCCAAAGTTCGGCATAATAAGAAAATAAAAAAATAAAGAAAAATATATAAAATATAAAATATGAAAATCTATTCTAAAAACTCATCAACATCTTCATTAGCATACTTAGAACTCTAATTTAGCCAAAAATGAACGTTCTAGTTCAATTAATAACAAATACTATTGCCAGAATATTGCTGAACTTTGGAGGCGATTTCTGGCGAATTTTAATTTTGGCGCTTAGGTACCTTAAGAAGCGGGACCCCTCAATTGCTAAATGGAATAATCTTCCCGCGCCCGTCGTGAACTCTACCAGCGTTAATATGTTTAAAAACCGTATAGATAAACATTTAAAAAATATTAACGTCGTTTAATATAATAAAACAATTAGCAACAGGAGCTCTGGGGATGATAGTCGAGGTTAGAGTCTGTTGATGATTGATGCCAGTTTGTGACATGCCAGCGTGTGATATGCCAGCGTTAGATTTATATTATTTAAAAAAAAGAAATTAGACTAACACGAACTTAGATCTAGCTCGTGGCGTAAACTAACCCATCTTTTGTAATACTCTTCTCATCCTCTCTTTACTTGCTTGTCTGTAGTTTGCATGGTATGAGTGTTTCTTTGAGTTAAGGGGCCATTCACAAACCACGTGGTCCTTAAAGGGGGTTCCTTATTTGACCACCAAGGGCCACATGGGGAAGGGGGTCTTGACGTTTAACCACGTGGTCAATACTAAGCATTAAAATATCTTGTTTATAATATTGTTTATCATATATATTATATATATACTGTATATATATATATATATATATATATATATATATATATATATATACAGGGTGGGCCGTAAGTTTCCATACATAGGAAAAATTAAACGTTTGTTTTTATGTTTCAGATACCCTAAGAATATGCGTTTGACGTAAGATCTTGTTTACTGATGAAGCAAATTTTTACGTCAATGGAGAGGTTAATCGGCAAAACATACGTTATTGGAGTAATGCTAACCCTAACTGGCTGAGTCCGACGAAGATGCAAGGTGCCGGTAAAGTGATGGTGTGGGCCGGGATATGGGGTGACAGAATTATTGGACCAATTTTGTCAGTGGAAATCTTAATGCCGAAAGGTATCTTAACATGTTGCAAGAAGAGATTTTCCCATCCCTGCTAAACGAGGAAGGTAACTTCCCAGTTTACTTCCAGCAAGATGGAGCTCCACCTCATTATGGTCTTCACGTGCGTCGGTATTTGGATCAGCAGTTTCCGGATGCTTGGATTGGTCGGCGTGGTCCTGTGGAGTGGCCTCCCAATCCCCAGATCTCACCCCCCTTGATTTCTATCATTGGGGGCACTTGAAGGCCATGGTGTATCAGGAAAAGATACGAGACATAAATCATCTAAAGGAACGTATCACCAACGCCATTACAAGCATAACGTCAACTGTGCTAATGCGTGTTCATCAACAGTGGGGAACACGTATTGAAATGTGTTTTCAAAACAATGGCAACCATGTAGAGCATATTATATAAATAAAAATGGTTGTCCATAAAAAAATGTTTATTTTTCCTATGTATGGAAACTTACGGCCCACCCTGTATATATATATATATATATATATATATATAGAGAGAGAGAGAGAGAGAGACAACTACAGACAGAAAAACAAAGAACAGCCATAGGAATTCTTTTATCCGCCATTTCTCACACTCTTAGAAGACACGTGGTTTCAAGGAATAAAAAAAATGACGGTACCGCTGAATTCGAATGTTCCTAAGGTTATATAAGGCGTAGTTTACTGACATTCATTCTCACTCCTTTCGTGCGTCCACTTCGTAAGTCCATTCTATACGCAGTCTCCCTGCATCAGCCTTAGCCGGCACCAGACCAAGGCCCACTTCAACATATTTCATTCAAGAAACGAAGCATCACTTGAAGTAAACTATAAATCCTTCCCGCAACAAACCACACAACCGCAGTAGGCGTTTTCCATTGGCCTCTTCACAACACCTCATCCGGTTGCCATTCATCCTCTAGAGCACCGGCAAAGTTCAACACGCTACGAGAAAACATCCTCAAGGAGGATACAGTACATGAATCTTCTACGAAGCTACAAGCCCAAATCACTTCACCTTGGTTCAGTTTTTCACCGCTCTACGAAAAGCGGCCGTCAACGAGAATCCAATAGGCCCGTTAAACATTTCACCGTGAAGACCTCGACTTGTGGAACAACAGACGGTCAATTTCACTTTCAAGCTCCCACTCTACGAGAACGATCTCGACGTGCATAACAACGGACAGCCAACGACACCTCGAGCCTACAGTAATTGGTCCACTTTCAACATTTCTTCACCAGATGTATTCGACGTCCTGGTAAGATAAGTGCATCTTTTCTAAGTAACTCTCGTGAAGCCTACATCAACCTACCGCCGAACGGTAGGCTATACTCCCAAAGTGTTTAATTAAGCGTTCTAACTGACTCGTTAAAAACGCAGTAGGCCTATTTCCTAATCCAAGCGTCATCTATTCAGTGTACCAAAACGTACGTGCTTAATTTCTATCATTATTAAGCTGCATCATTTATTCCATGTTCATTCATGCATAACTTTTAACCTACATAATCAGTGTATCACGTAATCTATTCAGTGTACCAAAACGTACGTGCTTAATTTCTATTATTATTATTAGGCTGCATCATTTATTCCATGTTCATTCATGCATAACCTTTAGCCTACATAATCAGTGTGTTACGTAATCTATTCAGTGTACCAAAACGTACGTGCATAATTTCTGTTGTCACTAGGTTTCATATTTCATGCTGTGTTCCATTTTTGCATGCCATTAGCCTAGCATAAATTAATGCATTACTTGACAATTAAGCTCTTAATCATTTTATTTATTGGCTCAGCTCCATGTCATCTTAGCATAATATAAAGGCCGTTAAATCATTTGTTATTCACTATAATTACTGTCAATCATTTGTTATTCACTGTGAACAAATAACAGATTTATTTTCTAAATTAAATACAAAGCAATAAGGTGCTTTTTATAACCTACATAACCTCAACAATATTTGCTTGGGTGTGATCCAAGCTGGTAACCTCGAAGCAATTCATATCACTCAGAAATATTATAGTAGGCCTACTCAATTAGCCATCTTCAAACGGTGATACTGTAGGACATCATAAATTGTTGACCCAGCCTGTCATTATAACAATCACTCCAATAACAATATCAATTAATCATTAGCACCAAAGTAATCAGCATCACCTCTTAAGGTTAAGATTAGGCCCACTCTCTCTCTCTCTCTCTCTCTCTCTCTCTCTCTCTCTCTCTCTCTCTCTCTCTCTATATATATATATATATATATATATATATATATATATATATATATATATATACAGGGCGTCCCAAAAAAATGTATACACACTTTAAATAATTATAAAGGCAGTGTTTATTAAAATACATTTCATTTTCAAAATGTAATAGAATCTACAGACATTATTTAATTGTTTTGTCAACGCCTGTTTTCAAACTGACGTCCGTTCTGGTCCAGGCACTGCTGATAACGCGAAGCAATGGAATCGCAAACATCACGAAACATTTCGTTTGGTATTTGTGTGCATTCTCGTTCAATGGCTGCTCTCAATTCAGCGACTGTTGCAGGTTTTATAGCGTAGACTTTGTCTTTTAAGTATCCCCATAAAAAAGTCTAGTGGTGTGAGGTCTGGTGAACGCGGAGGGTATTCTACGAAACCCCTTCGTCCAATCCACATCCACATCGTGCCAAGTACCACTCGCAATACTCCACTCTTCCGGTCCGGATCATCTTCATTAATAGCATGGACTAATCTTGGAATGTAACTTTTCCATTGACAGCGCTTCAAAATGCGTTGGACAGACGATTCTGAAATTCCTACCTCACGACTCGCTTGTCGCACAGATTTTCTTGGACTTTGGTGATACGTTTCCAGTACTCTTTCTTGCTTTGTGGGGCTTGTCGGTGTCCGTGATCTTCCGGAACGCTTCTTGTGGACATTCTGAACAGTTCCATCGGCTTCAAACTTATCTCTAATTCGAGTGATGGTAAGTCGCGTTGGTGGATCTGTTTGAAACTCCCTCCTAAACTGTCTTTGCACTTCAACTGCGTTTTCACACTTCCAGTAGCATTTTAGAATGAATTTCCTTTGTTCAAAGCTTAGTCTGACTGCCATTATTAATTCTAATGGGTTTAACTTGGAAAGAAAGAAACATCAATTGAGCTATCAGCTGTTAAAGTGTGTATACATTTTTTTGGGACGCCCTGTATATAAACTCCAGAAAACTCGAATCTTTATAAATACAAATTCGCTGTACCTTTATTTCGGAAAATTCTAGAAGATTCGAATCTTTAACGTTCATGAAACACAAATTCGCCATACTTTTAATTTGATTATTTTTAATTTGCTTTATTTTAATTTGCATTTTAATTTACATAAGATTAAGAAGGGGGGTGACATCAGAAGACCACGTGGTTTTGGAGGGGGTTTAAGTAATTGGCCACAAATGACCACAAGGGGGCGGGACGGGTTTGAAATCCACTCGAAAAAGGACCACGTGGTTTTTGAATGAACCCTAAGACTGTGTTTGCATGGTTTGTAAGCGTTCTTATTCATTTTATCTTTCGCCCCTTTCCTATTCTCTTCGACTATTTTTCCGACTTGTCGGCAGTGGCCGGCGGATGATGATGGTGAGTCTCTCTCTTTTTCTAAATGAATGTTAACCCACGAATGATAGGTTTTGCTACTTATTTAACCCCTTATTCTCTTCTTTTAACTCCCTATTCTCTTCTTTTAACCCCCTACTCTTCTTTCTCTCGGGCTAACCCTAGAGTGGATCTTAGGGTCTTTGTTAGCCTTAGCTTCTGTAGATCTGAACCGAATATTGAACGATTCTGAATAAATTTTATTGTTAATGTCCATATAAACTGGTTCAAAATCGGTCCAGAAAGAAAGATGGCCCAATAGATTATATGATGGGCTATCGTTTCACAAAGAAATTGCTCCATAATCGGTTCATGCAGCATATGGGGCAATTGTTTTTCTAGAAACGGTGTTCTGTATGGAACAACTTTACTTCACAGTTTTAAGTCAACTTTTCATTCTAGACCAATTTTAAGCACTTAGTGTACATCGACATTACAAAATAAAATTAATTCAAAATAGCTCCATAGTCAGTCAAATGAAACAATTAATTTTTTAGAAACGGTGGTTTGTGTATATATATATATATATATATATATATATATATATATATATATACAGGGTGTCCCCAAAAAACTATACTGTATACTCTTTATAGCATCATATATTTTATAATTAAAAAAAAACCAAACAATATATTGTTATAGCAATTGCCAATGAAAGATAAATTAGTAATCTAAGTGATCAAAATGTTATAGCGAGTTGTTTGCATATAAAATTTAATTAACTACGCCAAGCGCTCAAAATGTTCTCCGGCAGCATGAATGCACTTTTGAATGCGTCGACTAACTGATTCGCAGACATGGACTAATGTGGATGCTGTTGTAGTGAATACTCTTATTTTAGTTTAAAGATAAATGTTAATTTTACCGTCTTGAATTTCGGAATAGTATAAATTCATTTTAAATTAGTTACCCCATTATAATTCAATTGTGAACCACATTAATACTAATTTTATGTATACTATATTATTTTATTGTATGTAAACATAATTAATTATATATCACAATTGTCAGTTAATTATTTATATTCAAATAATTATTTTAATCTAATACCATGTCCATTTTACAAATAAATAATAGAAAACCAAGGGTTATATTTTCCACCTTTGGTACTGTCGCAGTTTCGCCTAACGGACTCAATACGGCTAGTGAGATAATCACTTGGTTGGCACTTAACTAGCGGCAGTGCTTATGGCTACATCATCCAGGTTAACCTATACCGGATAGATGCGCTACGGTCCCAAGCCGTAGCTTGCCTAGGTCCAACGACGACGACGTAAACCAACAATTGGTGACTCCGGAGTTGGATTCCCCCCTTTTACCCGAACGACTAGGACTAGACTGTAATGTCGTTCGTGCCCATCACCCCCTTCACCCGAACGACTAGGACTAGACTGTAACGTCGTTCGTGCCCACCACCCCCTTCACCCGAGCGACTAGGACCAGACTGTAATGTCGCTCGTGCCCTCTGCCCCTCACCCCTGCCCGTGCGCTCTGTGCCTGCGCTCGTCTCAACCTCCACTCCTTCGTTGGTAACTTGTCGTCTTGCTTGTACGTCAGCAAGCATAGGAGAAGATGCCTGACGACGCTGGTGCCATCTCCCACTTGAGCGTAAAGCTCCCCGTCTTCTGGCCGGGTGATCCATTTATTTGGTTCCACCAAGTGGAATCACAATTCAACTTGGGAAGGATCACCGCTAGCAGGACAAAATACGATCATGTTTTGTCCTCTCTACCAGCGAGCATCATCTCTGAAGTCCGTGACGTCATCGTATCTACTTCCACGAGTGAGGACCCATACAACGATCTGAAGTCTGCCATCCTGTGCCGCACCACTGTCTCCGAGCGTGAGAAACTACATCAGTTAATCTCAAAGAAGAACTTGGAGACCGTAAGCCCACTCAAATGCTGAGGGCTATGCAGTGCGCTCTAGGCGAACGCGCACAAACCTTCGATAAGAACATCTTTAGACAGTTGTTCTTGCAGAAACTTCCTCCATCAGCTCAGCGTGTCTTGGCCACTATGGATCCTGCTACTCCAGTTGATAAACTAGCAGAAACTGCCGACAAAGTAGTGGAGATTGACACAGCTCCGGTCAACAACGTGAACACACAATCGGAACTGGAGTTGAAAGTGAAAGAGTTAAGTCAACGACTCAACCACGTTTGTTCTCTGCTACAAAATCAACGGCAAAGAAGCCATTCTCGGTCAAGATTTACGAAGAGGCATCGTTTCGAGTTCCGGAAGATCTGCTTCTACCACGCGAAATTTGGAAAGAAGGCTAGGAAGTGCATCTCCCCTTGCAATTTTTCGTCGGAAAACCCCAGCAGCGAGTCCTAATGGCGTCTAGTACTCGCACTGCCAACCTGTTATTCATAAAGGACAGGAACTCTGGTGTCAATTTCTTGGTTGATACCGGAGCGTCAGTCAGTGTATTCCCTCAAAAATCTGGTCATACGCACTCGGAATCTCCGCCTCTATACGCTGCTAACGGTTCACGCATACCCACGTACGGTACTCAGTCGCGTGAACTAAACTTGGGCCTTCACCGATCCTTCAAGTGGATTTTCATCTGTGCTCAAGTGCGGCATCCCATAATCGGCGCTGACTTCCTCCAGCATTTCAAACTCCTGGTGGATCTTGACAAGCGACGCTTATGCGACCAGGCCACACTGCTTTCTGTTCTTGCCAAACAGGTTGCCCTTCCGGACGCCTCGAACTCTGCACTTTCCCTCGTTCCCCCTAATTCCATGTACCAGTGCCTTTTCCAGCGATATCCAGGAATTCTTCAACCGATGCAGATGGGTGATACCATTAAGCACACCATTACCCATCACATTACAAAAAGGTCCCCCTGTGTTTGCAAAACCCAGACGTCTTGCCCCGAACAAACTGAAAGCTGCCAAATCGGAATTCCAGCTTATGATGGATCTTGGGATAATAAGACCTTCCAAAAGCAGTTGGTCCTCTCCCCTACACCTGGTCCAAAGAAGTCAGGAGACTGGAGACCATGTGGGGATTACCGGTTTTTGAATTCGACAACCATCCCGGACCGATATCCGGTACCAATGTCCAAGACTTTACTTCTCTTCTCCATGGCAAATCTATCTTCAGTAAAATAGATCTCGTTAAGGCTTTCCACCACATTCCCGTAGAGCCTTCGGATATTCCCAAGACTGCAGTTTGTACACCATTTGGGTTATTCGAATTTGTGAAGATGCCGTTCGGGCTACGGAATGCTGCGCAAACCTTTCAGAGGTTTATAGATGAGGTCACCAGAGGCTTAGACTTTGTTTATGCCTACATCGATGATTTGCTTGTGGCCAGCTCAACGGAAGAGGAACATAAGGAACATCTTTCACTCCTCTTTCAACGCTTAGAACAATACGGTGTTACTATTAATGCATCTAAGTGTGTGTTTGCACAGCCAACCTTGGAATTTCTTGGTCACACGATTTCGCAGCACGGAATTACCCCCCTTCAGGACAAGTGTGAAGTGATAAAAAATTACCCTATGCCAAGTAATCAGCGTGAGTTACGGCGGTTTCTAGGTTTGGTAAATTATTACCACAAGTTCATTAAAAACTGTGCCAGTGTTCTTGCTCCTCTACACGCTATGATCACACACAAACGCAAGGTAACGAAATTGGTATGGTGTAGCGATAGTTTACAGGCGTTCGACAATGCCAAAAATGCTATCAATAGTGCATTGTCTTTGTCATTTCCTATCAGTGATGCCCCCCTAACTCTGACGGTCGATGCATCAGATGTTGCGATCGGTGGAGTGTTGGACAAACCATTAACGGTCAACAAGCACCCATCGCGTTTTACTCGAAAAAGCTGCAGCCAGCCCAAACGCGTTATAGTGCTTTCGGACGTGAACTTCTTGCTATTTACTTAAACGTGAAGCATTTTCAACATTTCCTTGAAGGCCGAGAGTTTTGTGTTTTTACCGACCACAAACCTTTGGTCACTGTCTTCAATAAAAACAGCTGTAACCACTCTCCCAGAGTCATCAGGCAACTCGATTATATCTCGCAATTTACCACAGATATCCGCCACATCAAAGGTGTCTTGAACACTCCAGCGGATGCACTTTCAAGAATAGAGATTACTTCTGTTACCCTCAGCTCTACACTGTGGAATGCTATTGCACAGGATCAAGATAAGGATACGGAACTACAAGACCTGCTCAGAGAAGACTCCACTCACTCACTTTCCCTCAAGAAAATGAGTATGCCAGGATTGTCTGTGCCCCTCTATTGCGACGTATCAACAGCTGCTATTCGCCCTTATGTCCCTCCATGTCACAGACAAGCAGTCTTCACGGATCTTCATAAGCCCTCCCATCCTGGTATCCGTGCTTCGCAACACCTGGTTACCTCTCGCTTTGTTTGGCCCTCGATGCGGAAGGATGTCAAACATTGGACCAAAACGTGCCTTGCCTGCCAGCGTGCCAAAGTCCAAAGGCACACCAGGTCCCCCTTTGACGCATTTCCGCCCCCATCCCAGCGATTTGAGGTAATTCATGTAGACATTGTTGGCCCTCTTCCAGTGATTCAAGGCCAACGTTATCTGCTCACCTGTCTCGACCGCTTTTCCAGATGGCCTGAAGCCATCCCACTTCCTGATATCCAAGCGGACACTGTTGCAAGAGCCTTTCTTCATGGATGGGTATCAAGATTTGGATTGCCGACAAAAGTCATCACTGACCAAGGTCGCCAATTTGAGTCTTCGCTTTGGAAGAAGTTTACCAGCTTGTTGGGTACAGTACATGCGCATACCTGTGCGTATCATCCGCAAGCTAACGGCCTCGTCGAACGCTTCCATCGCCAGCTGAAGTCATCCCTTATGTGTCACGAAGACTCCCATTGGATGGATAAGCTTCCACTCGTGTTGCTTGGTATTCGCTCTGCATTTAAGAGTGATCTGAAGACTACAGCGGCTGAACTAGTCTATGGAACAACACTGCGGCTACCAGGTGGCTACTTCACTGCAGGGGATAAGTCATGTGATCCTACGGAATTCGCTCAA
Source organism: Bathynomus jamesi (assembly GCA_023014485.1). NCBI lineage: Eukaryota > Metazoa > Arthropoda > Malacostraca > Isopoda > Cirolanidae > Bathynomus > Bathynomus jamesi. The sequence goes on from JAJOZX010000935.1 coordinate 618,908, forward strand.
ACACTTTCCTCTCACATGCAGTCCCTTCAGCCTGTTCCCCCTCGATTGACTAGCCAACAGAACATCTTTGTTTCCCCAGCCCTCCAGTCTTGCACCCACGTTTTCGTTCGTGTACCTCCCAAAACGGCCTCTCCAATGTCCATATGACGGGCCCTATGAAGTTCTCCGACGTACGCGCAAATCATTTCTCATCCAGCGCGGTTCCAAGGTCGACAAGGTTTCTATCGATCGTCTTAAGCCTGCGTTTTTGGAATCAACCTTAAGCGAGGTACATGTAGCTACCAAAAAGGTCCAGGGAAATCTGTGTCGTTCGGAACTCTTTGAACTTCCTCTCTGGTGGGGGAGTGTGTAGTGAATACTCTTATTTTAGTTTCAAGATAAATGTTAATTTTACCGTCTTGAATTTCGGAATAGTATAAATTCATTTTAAATTAGTTACCCCATTATAATTCAATTGTGAACCACATTAATACTAATTTTATGTATACTATATTATTTTATTGTATGTAAACATAATTAATTATATATCACAATTGTCAGTTAATTATTTATATTCAAATAATTATTTTAATCTAATACCATGTCCATTTTACAAATAAATAATAGAAAACCAAGGTTATATTTTCCACCTTTGGTACTGTCGCAGTTTCGCCTAACGGACTCAATACGGCTAGTGAGATAATCACTGGTTGGCACTTAACTAGCGGCAGTGCTTATGGCTACATCATCCAGGTTAACCTATACCGGATAGATGCGCTACGGTCCCAAGCCGTAGCTTGCCTAGGTCCAACGACGACGACGTAAACCAACACTGTGATGGTCCCGCAGTTTTCCCTAATTGCATCCTTAAGGTGTTCGAGTGTTGCGGGTCTTGTACCATAAACTGCATCCTTCAGGTAGCCCCACAAGTAAAAATCAAGTGGAGTCAAGTCCGGTGAACGTGGAGGATACTCAACGCTTCCTCTTCGTCCTATCCAACGGTTAGGCAACGTTTCATCGAGGTACCTTTTGACATCACAATGATAATGAGGGGGGGCTCCATCTTGTTGAAAGTAAAAGTTGTCGTTTCCAAACAACTTCCGAACTGCAGGTATAATTTCTGTCCGCAGCATGTCGAGATATGCGGCACCGGTAACTGTCACATTAAAGAAGAATGGTCCAACCAAACCCCTGGATGATAAACCACACCATGCTGTTAATCCTGGTAAATTAACATGTTTATCCACATAAACGTGTGGATTATCAAGTGACCAGTACCTGCAGTTGTGTCGATTTACTGTACCATTCAGCTTGAAGGTAGCTTCATGCCTTCATCAGACCACACGATTTTGTTGTATTGAAAGTGCATTCATGCCGCCGGAGAACATTTTGAGCACTTGGCATAGTTAATTAAATTTTATATGCAAACAACTCGCTATAACATTTTGATCACTTAGATTACTAATTTACCTTTCAATGGCAATTGCTATAACAATATAGTGTTTTTTTTTTTTAAATTATAAAATATATGATGCTATAAAGAGTATATAGTTTTTTTTGGGACACCCTATATATATATATATATATATATATATGGAACAACTTTACAGTGTACTATGCAGACTAGGAATAGAAATAGGCATGTTATCCTCACCTTCGAGTGTCCTTATCTAAAAAATCACCTATTTTCTTAGGTTTTAAATTATGGAATGATTTAAGCACTGATCTTACAACTATTTCTAACGTAAAGTGCGTTTAAAAACAAGCTGAAACCAATTTTAATGAAGGAATACTGAAATCATACTATGTAATACATTTAGAGATTAAATACTGTATTACTTGTATAAATGTCGTATTTACTATTAACCCTTAAACGGTGAGGTGTGGTTTAGGAGGAGACCACGTGAAATATTGTCACTTGGTCTAGACCAGTGGTCGGCAACCTCTGACCCGCGGGTCAGTTGTAGTCAGGCCCTCTCAGAGGTCCAGAGGGGCCCGGGCCACTTCCCGCTTCTGAGGGCCCCCCTTAATCTTGAGGCCCAGGTCAAATGGCCCTCCTAGCCCCCCCCCCCTCTGATAGACCCTGATTGTAGTATATAGTATAAAATAATAAATATTATTTCATGAGTGTTTTTTATTTTAAAATGTCCCGAAAATAATGTATTTTGAACACTGACCCATTATCAAATTACCAATAAATCAAATTGATCCAGTTTCAAAAAAGATTGCCTATCACAGGTCTAGACCACACCTCACCGGTTAAGGGTTAACTCTTAATACCGTTGGTTTCATAACTGTTATAATGACCAAGATTTAATGGATACATTTTTCATTTCAACTATATATTTGTTTGCGTGTTCTAAAAAGAATTACCCGACATACTGTAACTATAAAACTTGTTATCTTATATATAATCATAATCATAGTTAATCATATTTATATATTACATAATCATAACTACAAAGTTTGTTTTATATTATAATTAATCAAAATATTTGTACTACCAAATCGTAACTATTTACATATGAAATGCTTTTATCTCATAATTAATCTGAGAGCTCAGTAAACCCTAAAGCCTAAGCACCAAACTACAGAGGAAAAATAAATATGTTCTGTTAAAAAATTATTATTATTACTCTCTTGTATGTAATTATATTCCTGTTTATATATAACTACCTATATACAGTATAGGGGGATGAGCCAATAGCCAAATGGCTAACCTCATTGATACAGAGAGTGCTAAATAGTGAACCGATTCCCGCAGATTGGTTGCATGGACTAATTATCCCGATTCATAAGAAAGGTGATGTAACAGAATGCGAGAACTATAGGCCAGTGTGTTTATTATCAAATGCCTACAAGATTCTGGCAAAGACCTTGCAATACAGAATGCGTACAAGAGAAGAGGAAGTGCTGTCGGAGGAACAGGCGGGGTTTAGGCAGGGCAGAGGAACGGCAGACCAAATATTCACATTGAGTCAAATAGCGGAAAAAGATGGGAATATAATAAGAATATATATTGCGTATTTATAGATTTCAAACAGGCCTTCGACTCAGTCTGGAGAGAGGGGATGGTGCAGGTGCTGAGAAGGGAAGGATTCGAGAGGCAAATAGTAGAACTAATACAACGATTGTACTCGAACACATGTGCAGCAGTAAGAAAGGGAAATATAACCACTGACACATTTCCAACAAAAAGAGGTGTGATCCAGGGCTGTCCGTTATCACCCCACCTATTTAATTTGTTTTTGAAGCGGTAATGAGGGAAGCATTGCAGAATTACGAAGGATCCATCAAAATAGGAGGCGAAATCGGCACGGACTTGAGGTATGCAGATTACATAGTGCTATTGGCGGAGACTAAAGAAGAGGCGGCTACAATGACAGAAAGAGTGGAAGAAACATGCAACAAATACAATCTGAAAATAAATGTAGCAAAAACCAAAATAATGAAAATAGGAAAAATAGATGAAGTAGTGGATCTATGCCTTGCAAACAGCCAAATTGAACAAGTACATGAATTCAAATACCTGGGAGTCTACTTTACCAGTGACAACAACACTTATCGAGCAATGCAGGAGAGGATTAAACTGGAATATGCAGTAATGAATAAAATGGATAAAATCTGGAAAGACAACCACATCAGTATGAAACTAAAAATCAGATTATATGAATCCATAATACTGCTAACAGTACCGTTCGGAGCTGATAGTTGGATAATGAGCGAGAAAGAGCGGAAAAAGTTAAATGCATTTGAGATGTACTGTTTGAGAAGGATTTGTGGGGTGAGATGGACGGACCGGGTGACCAATGAGGAGATCAGGAATCGGACTAACGTCAAGATCCCAGTGAATAGCAAAGTCGAACATATTCAGAGAAGATGGTTTGGGCATGTGGAGAGAATGAGGGAGGAGAGGTTGCCCAGAAGAGCCATGTACGCAAGAGAGGATGGAACTAGACCACGGGGACGCCCAAGAAGAACATGGTTGGCGAGCTTTAAGAGCGAGAACGCGGGGAAAGAATGGAGAGAGCTGACAACGATGGCGAGAGATAGACGAACCTGGATGGAGTACAGAAGTCATCAGAGGGACCCAACCCGGTTCTAACCGGACGGGAAAATAAGTCATATACAGTATAAAATGCTTTTAGGTTTTCACATTTTTGTGAAAACCTATCAAATGCTAATTCTTGCACTTTCTGGCATCTAGCTAAGAACCTCAACAACAACTTTACTTCCTCTTCTTTTCCTTCTCTTTTCCATATCGACTGCTCAGTTCCCCTCCTCTCCTGATAAAGCTGAACTCTTCGCTCAAACTTTCGCTTACAACTCAACCCTGGGTGATTCCGGTGCTGTTCCTCCATCTCCTCCTCCCTCTGACCTTATTATGTCTGAAATTAGAATTTCTTCCAAAAATATTTTACCTGCCCTATCTGGGCTCAACTTTAGGAAAGCGTACAGTCCTGATGGTGTTCCTCCTATTCTTAAGAACAGTTCTTTTGTTCTGACACCCTGCCTAGGCAAACTCTTTCGTCTTTGTCTCTCATCTGGTACTTTTCCTTCCTGCTAAAAGCTCGCTTTCATTCAGTCTGCACTAAAGAAGGGTGACCGCTTTCAACGCTCTAACTATTGTCCAATTGCTTTGATTTTTTGCCTTTCTAAAGTTTTTTAATCTATCCTTAATAGGGAGATTCTTAAACACCTTTCTTCTCGCAATCTTTTAGATCGTCAGTATGGATTACGCAAGGGACGCTCTACTAGCGATCTTCTTGCCTAGCTCTCTGACTCTTGGTCATTCTCCTTTTGGGATTTCGGTGAAACTTTTGTTATTGCGCTTGACATATCGAAAGCTTTTGATAGAGTCTGGCACAAATCTTTAATTTCGAAACTGCCCTCCTTCGGTTTCTATCCTTCTATCTGTGCCTTCATCTCTAATTTCCTTTCTGGCCGATCTATAGCTGCAGTTGTACATGGTCACTGTTCTTCTCCTAAAGCTATTAACAGTGATGTTCCTCAGGGTTCTGTCCTGTCACCCATTCTTTTCCTTTTATTTATTAATGATCTTTTAATTCGCACTTCCTGTCCTATTCACTCCTATACTGATGATTCCACTCTTCACTTTTCCATCCGCTTCAAAAAGCGTCCCTCACAACCAGGGCTGTGGAGTCGGAGTCGTGGAGTCGGAGTCGGAAGTAAATTCATTGCTAGAGGAGTCGGAGTCGGTAAAAATGGACCGACTCCGACTCCTTTTTTTTTATGATGTACTTTATATTGGTTCAGGTTAAAGCTCCTAATAGGAGCTTTAACCTCCTATCTTGCATTATAGTTATTTTATGATGATTCCCCTACATCATGATCTTTCTAGGAGCTTTTCCTGCATATCACTAATTACTGTTGATTTTCTTTTCAGAAATTTATATTTGAATACATTCTGTGTAAGCTAATTCTAAATTTTTATTTTCAAAAGCCCCTTATAAAATGGCTAAGAACACTCCGGTTAAATCTAGTGTTTTTGAATACTTTACCATAACCACAGATGAAAAACATTTTGTGTGTCAATGTGTGGTTGAAGATGAATTTAGAGAAATTGAGCTTAAAAAGTAGCCTGATGATTCACTTGGTAGTGATGAAATGCCATTCTGGGTTAATATAATCAAAGTATATTTTATATTATTATTTAGAGGCAGGAGTCGGAGTCGGCCCTTCTAAAATTCTAGGAGTCGGAGTCGGAGGCTTGGTCTACCGACTCCACAGCCCTGCTCACAACAGTCACTCCATGATTCGCGTAGTACGGCTATGAAGCATCTGACCTTTGATCTTTGTGCTATATCTGATTGGGGCAGAGAAAATCTTGTGGCTTTCAATGCCTCAAAAACTCTGTTCCTTCATCTGTCTACTCGACACAATCTTCCACACGATTATCCCTTTACCTTCAACAACATACAACTCAATACTTCCTTTTCTCTTAACATTCTTGGCGTTTACTTTTCCTGCGATTTTTCCTGGAAAAATCACACATACTCTCTTTCTAAAACAGCTTCTAAGAGGTTAGGTGTGTTGTACTGCCTCCGCGGTTTCTTCACCCCCACTCAGTTGCTGTCTCTGTACAAGGGTCTTGTCCGCCCCTGTATGGAGTATGCTTCTCGTGTGTGGGATGGCTCAACCCATACAGCCGTACTTGACCGGGTGGAATCAAAGGCTTTTCGTCTCATCAATTTCCCGCCGCTTACTGATTGTCTTCAATCTCTCTCTCTCTCTCTCTCTCCGCGGCAATGTTGCCTCACCCTCTCCTTACTATAGTTATTATAACGGAAATTGTTTTTCTAAACTCTCTAACTACATGCTTCCTCCTTTAAGAAGAGCATGCAGCTCCAGACTTTCTGCACTTTCTCACTCCTTTTCTGTCTAACTCTCTAACGCAGGAGTTAATCGGCATTTTCAATCTTCCATCTACTTAACCGATCAACTCTGGAACAATCTTCCTCAGTCCATCTTTCCTCCTGTCTATGACCTCCCATTTTTCAAATGCAGTGTCTAGGCATCTCGGAAACCCCCAGCCTTGATTTTGGCTCTTCTCCTGTGGTGGAGGTGGGAGGCGCTTTGCTGGCATTCGCCCTTGGCCCCTCCTTCCTCCATAAATAAAAAAAAATTAATCCGAGCCCCAGTAAAGCCTAAAGCTTAAGGGCTAAACTACACAGAAAACAAACATTTCCCGTAACCTTCTATACAAAGAAATATTGTCTTCTACTGCCTCGGTTCACCCCAACAAAGAATTTGAAGACCATTTTTTTCTGACAAGAAGTTTCGATAACCAAAGGAAAGAAAAACATCCCTTACAATGCACCTTCAAAACGAAGTTATAAGTTCTATATTTCGAAGGTTTATTTTGAGTGTACACAGGAAAAATAAAGAAAAGTTCTGTTAAAAAATCGCTGCAATATTGTAAACGGTTATATTGTAATATTTATTTTCACCAAAAACAGATTGAGTTATTATATTATATTGAATGAAGTATTTCAAGTCTCAAAAATAATTTTTTTCTGTATATATAAATAAATATCGAAAATTTGGAAAGGAAATTTACCATGGAACTGTGAACTGGAGTGGCTCGAACCCATGTAAGGAATCAGAAACTACTGCCTTAACGTAGCTGGCCATTCCGGACTCTTTTCAAAGATTGCTCGTACTTGGTGAAAGGTTAGCAGTGTTAGAACTTGTTTTACCATATTCTCTCACCTGTATAAAGTTTATAAATGCCTTCAGTGCAGTGACTACAGCTCGTAAAATTAACTCGTTATTTATACAGGCTGTTCAAAAAGAAACGCAACCCAAAATAGAATAAAAGGTTTAGGTTTCATTGATATATGCATTCTCCAATGGTTTGCGGTTCTTTTTGAACACCCTGTGGATACCCCCTTTTTTATGAACAGGAAACACCCTGTGGCGATTCCTTTAATGAAATATTTGGCTGTTCTATTAATGAAGCAGATGCCTACAATTGATCTTTTATTCTCTCATCTTCTGGGCAGTTTGGATGGTGTTCCACATTCTGAATCTAGTGATTAACTTTTTCTTTTACCTATTTAAACATGGTTAAAATTAAGAATATTTGGATTAACATGACCGAACCATGTTGGCCAAATATTCTCAGTACATTGAGATTTTCTCCACTTTATCATCCCAAAGATTCTTCCTTCCAGCTTATCTTTGTCCCCAGCTTCATTATGTTTGTTTTTATTCTTTTATATACCAGGTGTCACGAAAAATGTCCCTATTTCTAAATAAATGTTCTAAGCTTAAAAAGAAATCAAGACAAACGCAATAGGTACGTAAAACAATGGAGTTTATTAACTTTAATTAAACAACATTTCAGTGTAATAAACATTTTTTCTAACACAGTATTAAACCTTACACAAATGTTTGACATAATTTTTGGAAATAGCTCAGATAAGATGGTGTTGATTACCTCATAGACTTTGGTCTTTAGGTTTTCAAGCGTCTTAGGCTTGGTAGAATAGATCCTATCTTTTATATACCCCCCCCCCAAAAAAAAAGGTCAGGTCAGGTGAGTGTGGGGGTCATTCCACTGGCTCATGAAGGAAGATTTGTCGCCCGAAAAAATGCTGCTTCAAAAAGTTGCGAGTTTCACAAGCAGTGTGTGGAGGTGCTCCATCCTGCTGAAACCATTGTGAATCTGGCGCAAAGCAGTTAGTTCTTTTACGGGACAAACTAATTAATTGTGGTAAGTCTATTGTTAGCGGTATCGTCTTTTCTTAATTTCTATGAAATTAAGTAAAGTTATTCCTTTAATTATGAAATGGTGAAAGATTGGTTTTAATATACAATATTTATTCGTTACTAAGTAATGAAAGATTACAAATGTGCAGATATATGCATGGGGGTATATACGAAATAAAAACCCAAATAATAAAATATACATCCATTATAAAACAACTGGCAAATCAAAATAGGGACTGTTTTTGAGGACAACCTATATATAATAAACTACACCTCAACGCTTAGTGATGGAACTCATGCTCTCTCTCTCTCACACACACACACACACAACACAAAGCTATACTATGATTTGACTGAAACATGAATCTGAGTAAAACGAATTGCATATTTTAAAGCTTCTCTCTCTCTCTCTCTCTCTCTCTCTCTCTCTCTCACTTTATCAACAATGTATTTTATTGAATAGTCTCTGTGAACGTGTCGAGAATTGAAATTGAAATTAGTTTTATCTTCTTTCGCTGCTTCAAACCTGCGCTGAAATTTAAATATTATGCGTCTGCCTCAAACTGTATATTTAAATATATTAATAAAATCGTGTATATACCACTTCTCTAAATAATGCTGCTAATTTCAGTTAGCCTTTGAGCACAACACCAAAGCATGTAAAGATAAAATACAAAGTATTTAAACTGTTCTCTCTTAGAGAAGGACGTGTATCTACCATTTGTTATTTAAATCTATTCTCCCATACGCAGTGCATCAATTATTTTATTAAGAGAAATACGTTGCAGTGTATAGTTTTTGTTCACTAAATATTTAATGACAGGAAGCGTTACGCTACTAAGCCAACAAATCTTTACGAGACCTTTCGCCGACTTTATTTCATCCATTACATTCAAAATAGATTTAAATGTAATTTCATTTATTGTCATTAATTAATTTAAATAAATCTTTATTCCACTTTTAACAATGTTAAAATTTAATCATCGTTATTTAAAACTAAGAAATAAATGATTTAGCATATCATATTTTTACAAAACTATATATATATATATATATATATATATATATATATATATATATATATATATGTGTGTGGTATACATTAAATATTTAGTGAACAAAAATGAAATGGTGACCCCGAAGTGACCCTCTCAATAGTCATTTGCAAACGAAATTTCTTAAGAAATATAATTTCCACGGATATATATATATATTTATATATATATATATATATATACATACACCAGAGACAGCACAGTAACATCCTCTGCGGATGACACAAAGATCAGTAAAAAAATAAGAAACCCAAAACTTATAGGAACACTACAAACCGACATAAACAGAATCTACAAGTGGACGGAAGACAACAATATGAAGTTTAACACCGAGAAATTTCAACTGTTACAGTACGGAGAAAGAGAAGACCTAAAATCCATGGAATATTATACCCCAAATAGACAGGAAATTCAGAGAAATTCCATAGCAAAAGATTTAGGGGTTGTAATGACAGATGATGCGAAATTTGAAACACCAAATAAGATAGCGGTAAACAGAGCAAAGAGAGTAACTGGGCAGATACTGAAAACCTTTAAACGAAGGGATAGGAATATAATGATTCCTCTATTGAAAACACTGATCATACCCAAATTGGAATACTGCTCGGTCCTAACATGCCCATATAAAAAAGAAGACATTAGACAACGAAGGAATTCAGAGAAGCTTCACGGCCAAGATCAACGGGTGCAAAGAACTAGACTACTGGGAAAGGTTACGCGAATTAAACCTATATTCACTGGAAAAGAGGAGAGACAGATACACCATTATTTACACTTGGAAAATAATGGAGAAACTAGTCCCTAATCTTACTCTGACCCCTGTAACTCCCAAAACAACAGTAGAAAGTAGAAAAGGAAGACCGTGTCGTGTTCCCAAATTAAAGGCTAGACAGGGAACATCCTTAAACCTGAAGAAAGTAGTTTTGTTGTGAGAGGACCAAAACTGTTTAATCAGCTGCCCAAAGACCTAAGAAACACGAGTAGTGTTGCAGTGGACATCTTCAAAAGAAGATTAGGAGCCTGGTTCAGAACAATCCCCGATGAGCCGGGCGTACCTGGCTATGTGAGGTGGAGAGCACAAGAAACCAGCTCACTACTTCATCAAGCCAACTCGAGAGGAGAGGCGACAAGTTTAACCTTCGCGAAATGAGGAATCATCGCGCGAAACCTTTGTAAGGTGAGGTATATATGTCCGTGGAAATTATATATTTCGTTTGCAAATGACTGTTGCGAGGGTCCCTCCGGGGTCACCATTTCATAGTTCCAGGGAGTTCAGGGATAAGGAAACTATAATTTGAATTACCTCTCTATAAACAGTCAAATTAACACGCAACAAATTAGGTACAACAATAATTAAGGTTACACTATGTACAAAATAAGGATATGCGGCGTCGTGGGGTTGATAAGGTGATTACGGAGGCGATTGAAGAGGTGGGCGTCGTTGATTGAAAAGGTTACAGGATTGCAACAGTGATGAAGTTCATGTTGAAAGAGAAATGAGAATTGATGGTGGAATGGGAGGATGATGAGTGAAGCGAAGTCGAGAGTCGAATGATAATGCGATCCAAAATATCACAGTATTATTAATGAAAACTTGTTTATATTACAATGAAATTATTTATTAAATATTATATTAATATTTTGATTTGATAGGGTCTCGTTATATATATATTATGTATGTATATATACAGGGTGTCCCATAAGTCCGGCATCATAGGAGAAATTCATATTTTTCTATTTCTACAAACCATAATTCATATTTTTCTCTTTCTACAGGCCATAATGTCTATGCTCGGGATGCCAATTTCCCGTCCACCATTGTGTTCAGTGACGAGGCTGTTTTTTATGGAAATGGTGAGGTAAATCGACAGAACACCAGCTACTGGTCTCAAAACAACCCTCACTGGTATACCTCTTCAAAGGAACAAGGTGAATCTCGGGTGATGGTATGGTGTGGCATTTGGAAGGATCGCATCATAGGCCCCCTCTTTTTCGATGAACATGTCACTGGAGGCACCTACCTACGTATGCTCAAGGAAGAAGCATTTCCCAGTGTCTTGAACGAAGAAGGAAATTTCCCAACATGGTTCCAGCAAGACGGTGCTCCTGCACATTACAGCACCCAAGTAAGGGAATACCCGTACCAACAATTCCGTGGTCATTGGATAGGACGCCGAGGGCCTGTGGAATGGCCAGCTAGAAGCCCGGATCTCACGCCACTAGATTTTTATCTCTGGGGCCACTTGAAAGCGCTGGTATAAGCAGAGAAAATTAGGAGTGTTGAACATTTACGGCAGCGCATTATTGGGGCATGTAACACCATTACTCCTGACATCATTCACCGTCTGCTTGCTGACTGGGTATCACGTCTGAATTTGTGTATTGAAAACAATGGTGGACATATTGAGCACGTTCTGTAAATAAAAGCTTTTGTTTTGCCTTTTTTTATTATTTTTCCTATGATGCCGGTCTTATGGGACACCCTATATATATATATATATATATATATATATATATATATAGGTCGTTACAAAAAAAAAAATTGGTCCAACACTGTTTAAAAATGTGACATGTCAAGGATAATTAATCAGTCCTTATGGGTAAAAAAAATCGCAAAATACTAAGGTTTCTTGTATAATGCATACAACTATTTCATCAACTTACAAACAAGTTTTTCTTCGACGGTGGAATAAATACTATTGCATTCGTTGTTATGCAAATAGTAATGATGATGATGATAATAATAATAATGATAATAATTTATCGTTCTATTTATACAAGTAGAGTACAGGACATACATTTGGTGTAAGAAGAAAAAATAAATAAATATATATATATATATATAGGGCCTATCAGACGTGGGGGTCCTCAAATTTAGAAACTTTCAGGTTTGAATATAATGTGTATTTGTTCGGTATGTAGATTTTTCTAATCTAAGGTCACCCGACGGAGAGGACCTATATAAGTTTTACGTGGGATGCGAACCATGCGTCGCTACATAATTTGGACGCAGAAGACGGTACCCCATCCAACTACTACCCAGACCCAATGTCGTTTAACTTCCTTGATCGACGGGAAGCGGTATTATGACATTGACCATGACGTAGCCCTTATAGTGATGAAATCTTAACCATTTTGTAACATCTTATTTTCCTCATTTTTATCTCTCTCTCTCTCCCTCCAACAGCAGTTAGTCCCACTCCCCCAGCAGTTAGTCCCACTCCCCCAGTAGTTAGTTCAACTGCGTCGGGAAACGACTCAGGCCAGTTAGGAAAAATCACAACTTAAAATCACTCAAAACTGTGCTCTTCAATGCTAGGTTAATTAGAAACAAATTAATGGAATTCATAGCGCTAGTCAAAACTGAGAACTTTGATATCATGGGAATAACGGAATCCTGGATTCATTCTGAATCAAGGGATTTTGTAGGAGAATTTGAAATGGTAGGTTACAAAATGTTTCACAAAGATAGGAACGGAAGGGAAGGCGGCGGTGTACTTTTGTATGCTCGGGACTCCCTGCACCCGGTAAACAGTAATATCGTATCTGCTCATGAAATGTTGGGAATTGATCTAAACCTAAATAATAATAAAGTAGTGCAGCTACTTCTAGTATATAGACCACCTCACTACCCCGTTGATAAGGATGTAAACTTGTATAACAAATTAAGCAGAATAGTGAATAATAAGATCAGTGTGATTTTTTGTGATTTTAATTGTGGTAATGTAAATTGGGAAAACAAAACAGCTGATGCTGAGGGCTCAAGACTGTTGGAATTTGCCGATGATAACTTAAGTCAATGGGTTGACGGGCCTACTAGGGGTAATAATAAACTAGACCTCATATTCACGAACGAAGATGACCTAGTCTCTAACCTGACTATTGGTGAAAATTTAAGTAACAGCGATCATAATTTCAATAGGTTTGACCTCAGGGTTCCAGTTAATACACGCGAAAAGACTCGTGAAAGACTGGATTTCTCGAGAGCAAATTTTGAAAGCTTCCGAAGTAGTTTAGACACACTTGAAGTTCTAATAAGTGAGGATGTCAATGTCACCTGGAGCTCATATAGGGATCAATTTAGAATATTACAGAACACTTTTATACCAACTAAAATGGTTTCCTTGTCAACAAAGTCACCGAAATGGTTTAACAACGAAATTAGGAGGGCTATTACGGGAAGAAATAGAGCCTACAAACTACTTAAGTCGCATTTCAACCACACTAATTCAGAAAACTATATAAACCTACGTAGGAGGGTTAAGTCCTTAATTAGATCAGCCAAACGTGATGAAGAAGCTAGAGTTGCCTCACTCTGTAAAGTTAACCCTAAAGAATTTTTTGCCCATGTTAATAGCAGAAAGCCAATTACAAATTCTGTAGGTCCCTTAAAAGATAGAAATGGCGTACTGAAATTCGGTGATAAAGATATAGCTAATATGTTAAACGAGTTCTTCATTACAGCCTTCACGGAGGAAGACACAATAGAAGTGCCAAGTCCTCGGATTACATATGACGGTGACCAGCCCGTAGAGACCATAAGTTTTACGAGAAATGAGGTACAGCAATTAATTGATAAGATGAACAAATACAAATCACCTGGCCCCGACTTATTTCTTGCAAGGGTATTAAAAGAGACTAGCCACAATGTTGTTGACAACTTAGTGACCATATTCAAACAATCAATCGAGTTAGGGAAAGTTCCAACCGACTGGAAGTTAGCAAATGTAACACCAATCTTTAAAAAGGGTGATAGGGAAAATCCTTGTAATTATCGCCCGATCAGTTTAACATCAGTTGTCGGCAAACTGTTGGAATCCATCATTACAAAACGTATTGTGTATCATCTTGAATCTAACAATCTAATTTTTTATTCTGAACATGGATTTAGGCGACATAGATCCTGTCTGACAAACCTGTTAGAGTTTTTCCATAATATGCATACACTGTACGATGCAAGTAGGGCAATAGATATAGTGTATTTCTACTTTCAAAAAGCCTTTGACAAAGTCCCTCACGCTAGATTGATAGCTAAAGTCAAAGGACTAGGAATCACCGGGCTCGTTTCCAACTGGATTGAGGATTGGTTAAAAGATAGAAAGCAGAGAGTGATAATAAATGGAGTGGCTTCGGAGTGGGCGCCGGTCACCAGTAGTGTTCCACAGGGTTCCGTTCTGGGTCCTTTACTGTTTATCATCTATATTAACGATATAGACATGGGGCTTCTAAGTGCAATCTCCAAATTTGCAGACGATACGAAATTAGGAAGTAGTGTAGGTACTGAGGAGGGCGTAGGAACGCTTCAGAACGATCTTGACAGGTTGGGCGAATGGTCTGCTACTTGGCAGATGCCATTCAACTTGGACAAATGTAAGGTAATGCACATAGGTTATAAAAACCCGAAGACCGATTACTCTCTCTTGGGAAGGAACTTGACTGAGACCGATCTAGAGAAAGACTTAGGAGTCTATATCAGCAATGATCTGAAACCGTCGAAGCACTGTGCAGAAGTCGAAAAGAGGGCCTTAAAATTATTAGGTTATATTAAAAGACAGTTCCAGTTTCGGAACAAGGAGACTGTAATGTCTCTTTATAATTCTCTAGTCAGACCTCAAGTGGAATACTGTGCGCAGTTTTGGTCTCCATCCCTCAGGAAGGACATAGAAAGGTTAGAAGGAGTACAAGCAAGGGCTACAAAATTGATCCCTTCAATGAGAATGCAAAGCTACGAACGGAGATTGGAGCGCCTAAATCTGTTTAGCTTAGAGACGAGGAGGTTGCGAGGTCAGCTTATTCAAGTCTACAAGATGCTCAAAGGAATAGACAGGGTAGATTACAGACACTTATTCTCACATAATGCCAATCCGACACGAAATAATGGGTTTAAACTGGAACTAATACATTTAGGACCTCTGTCTGTGGAAATTTATTTTCCTATAAGATAGTTAATATCTGGAACCAACTTCCCTCAGAGGTTGTTTCCAGTCAAAGTGTAAATGTGTTTAAAAATAGGCTAGACAAAGTACTGAATACTCATAGTTTAAGATTAAAACATAAGAAAACTCTGCAGGAGTTCGCTTGCATGGTGTCTCTGTGAGCAAGCTAAATATAGAGCTATTTATATTTTCTCCACTTTCCTGTAAAATTTCCTTGGCTACTTTTCCAGGGTCAAGGTATTTTCTTCAACCTTTTTCCGTACCTGCCTCTGGCAGGGAGGGAGCGGAGGGTGGGGAGAGAGCCTTCTACTTTTCTATCCAGTTTTCTACTATTGCTAGGATAGTTGAAAGAAAAATAAACTTTTAATAACAGGAACCTCCCAGAGTGGACCGAAAGGTCTTTGAGGCTTCCTCTTGTCCTTGTAACTCTCTCTCTCTCTCTCTCTCTTCCAGTTCTTAATTTTTCTGTAAAATTTCTCGGCAATTTATTTTCCCACAAATTGTTGAGTGTTTTCTTCTTTCTTATTTCCAAACCTGCTCACCGTTGCCGGGGATGATGAGGAGGAGAGGAGGGGAGAGCCTTCTTGCTTTTCTGTGCTAACTCTTCTTTTTATGAGTAATATATATATATGATCTTGTTTATCACAAATGTTAGATTAACAACAGCAAGTTGTAGAACCTTTGTGCCACACAATAACATTGATGTAATTATTATATGTAAATTTGCTGAAGTTTTCAGTAATGTGATCGTATAGTACTACCTTATAAATTGGAAAAAAGGTATGATTGCAATGGTACGTTTCTTTAATTTTTAAGATGGAAGACCATAAAAAAAAATAATGGTGAATAGGGATTAAATTCACAGTTTGAACAATATGACAAGGAGAAATAATATGGAGCTTTATGTTTATATCACCGGTCGGCAACTACATTCAAATGCCGGTCGTATCGATAAGTAGGCGAAACGCGGTAGGCAAAGAAAGGCCAGTGACATTTGTATAATTACGTAATTTATTAATAAGTAATTATTAATTTAATAACGAAGGTCGTCAAACGTGGTTCACCGACCAACACGCGCATTACAATTACAGTGTTATTGTATTCTGAAAATTTTATTAAAATAATGTGATTCCTAAACTTACAATTAAGAATGATAAGTATTCATTATTTGCAACAAATTTGGTTAATCTGCAAAAAAGTATTTACATTTAAAAAAATAAATAAAAATGGGAAAAGAAATCTCTAAATACAAATTACAAAAGCTTTCAAAAAACGAAATAATCAGAATTGTACCTTTGCAATTTAAAGTTTTTCTTAATTAAAAGTTTACTCAAACGACGACGACGAAAACAACGAAATGTTATAAGATAGTTTAATTAGTAAACAAAAAGTATCAGTTCCCTCCCTCAGTTAGACGAAAGACGTAAAAATCAACCCACCAGTTACCAGTTGCTGAAAACACTTTGGAATGAGAAGTAACCAGAGCTGGGCAACCGCACACCAAATGGGAGGTTCGCACCCGCACTTCCGCACCCGCACTTTGCCTCTTACGCACCCGCACTTCCGCACACCTCTAAGTTTTCGCACTTCCGCACAACCGCACCCGCACCCGCACCCTATTTACATATATAAAGTTTTATCGCAAGGAAATATATAAGTTTTCATTAATATATTAATACTTTTATAAACTTTTATTTAATATTTAATTGTGAAAATAAAGTTTTAATACAATAAAGTCATTTTTTTGTTATGAGAGGTCAGAAAATTACTAGAATACAATATCATTTAATTTAATTTTGACTGGTGTGCGGACCAATCCGCACAGCTTCCGCACCTCCCCACCTTTTTAGCGAGGTGACCGCACACCGCACCTCCCCACCTTTTTAGCGAGGTGACCGCACACCGCACCTCCCCACCTTTTTAGCGAGGTGACCGCACACCGCACCTCCGCACCCCATTTCGCACTTCCGCGCAGTGCGGAGGTGCGGAAGGTGTGCGGAACTTGCCCAGCACTGGACGTAACGATACGAGCGATTTTCTGAAATATTTAACTTATTTCATTATGTTCCAACATACTATGAAACTATCCAACTATTTCTTAACTTTAATTATCATAGTTTCAAAAAAGGATGTAATTTCTCTTCAGTCCTGAAAAGAAATATTTCGGAAAATATATATATATATATATATATATATATATATATAGTCATGCGGTTTGCTTCTACAAAGCTTCAATTTAATATTTAGGAGAAATCCAATGACAAGGAGGAATGTAAATGCCATGAAAAGTCTTCTTTAATGCGCAACGTTTCGAGCAATACGCTCATCATCAGGCTAGATAATAACAATATGAAATTAGAATCAATAAATAAATGTGAACAAGACAAAATAATTTCTATAAAACCTATTCATTAAAAGCAAATTTTAAAAGACTAAAAGAAGAGGGTTAAATTCAAAGTTATAAAAATTTACATATAAAATTACAAGAAATTTAAAAGCTATTTTTAAATTACATATAGTAAATTTGAAATTAGTACACTGGAATAATTAACACTAATACAATGGAATAATTAACACTACGAACCTTTCAATGCTGGTTCCGAGGCACGAGTAATTTAAAACAAAACAAAACAGGAAACAAGCTATGGGTTGGGCGGTTGGAGTTATAAGTTAGGGGGCAAATTAAAAAAGGGAGACCTTTTAAAGCCTTCATATATCGGAAAATACGATACATAGAACCATGAAATTTTAGTATGCTAGTACTAGGTAATTTTATGGTTTGTATGCCATCTTTTAGCATTTTAGCTGAGAAATTGGATTTATGGCGAATATTCCAGAAAAATCTGGCTAATCATAGGTTCAAGTTGATAATTAAAGCGATTTTAATTTGGACAAGCTTCTCAAGAAAATCGATAAAACAGGAGATATCAAAAGAATACCAGGTACCGGTATTAAATTTGGCCACCAAACAGTCCTGATTTAAATCCTGTCGATTACGGCTTTTGGGAAAGCTTGTCACAAAGAATTTGTCAAGTCAAAGTAAGAAATGTCGCCCATTACGACAGCTTCTTCTGGAAAAATGGGGTGAGCTACCACAAGAACAAATCAATAAAGCCATAGATGAGTTCTGTCCTAGACTAAAAAAGGTTGTAGAAGTTCGTGGTAGACATATCGAGCAGTTTTTTTAACATCAAGGTAGCACAATATGTGAGTACTTTGTAACTTTTTATCTGCACATACAATGCAGTAGTAGTGTAAATGGAGAATTTCCAGTGGCATAAAGAAATGTTCAATAAATCTGTAATTTTCATTAGTTTTCTTTGAAATCCGCTGACCGTATAGGAAATGTACAGTACTTAGTTGTGGGGGTGAAAAAATATTGAAATCTGACCATAACTTTGGATTTTACAGCCAAAGTTCGAGGTCCCCTTTTTTTATGCCCACCCGATATATTTACGAACATATGTGAGCCAAGCCGGACTGGATCTGGGCCGTGGGCCACCAATTGCCGACGACGGGTTTATAGTAACGATAGACAGATGACGCAAAATCTACGACGAAAAGGACATAGTATTACAAAATAAAACAATAGACATGGATTGCGGTGACGGTAAATGTGAACTTCATATGAATGTGGCACATTGAGAACTGGAATTATGTTGCGAAAAGCTGTATTTTTTTTTTCCGGTTTCTTGTATTGTTTTTCACCGCGTCCAATAGAAAATCCGTTTACATAGAAAATGAATTATTTCAAAATAAATTTATTTCAATAAATTATTGCTTAGAAGTTGTAAAAATATATAAAACATATTTTAAATATATAAATAGACTTTCTTTTAATTAAATTAAGACCTACAGGTTACACCACAGGCTTAAGAAATTTTTCAGTTTCTTTTATATTTTAAACAAAAAATATAGTTAAGTATTTTGCCAATAAAATAATTGCAAAATGCTATAACAAACATTCATAAAAATTCTAAAAGATTTTATATTAATTAGTGTTCTGCCCAGGACCTAGAGCGGTGTTTCTCAACCTTTTTCTGCTGGTGATCCCCGTTTGACATAAATAAAATTCTCGACTCTTCTTCCTTAAATGATGGTTTAGCATACTCGAACTGCAAAAACAACTCTCAGTTATTTCTCTTGTGACGATTAACAGGTGGTAGAGTCTGCCGAACTTGCGGGAAACCAACACCAAAAATTGATTGAACTTTCTTCTGACATGACCCTGCAGTTGTCATTATCGTCAGAAAACTTATGTACATTTTAGATAGCACGGGAAAGTGAGTATCCAGAACTGATGTCGGAAGTGTTGAAAGTTTTATGAACATTTGCAGTCTCATATATCATACTTAGAGGAATTGGGTTTCTCACCAATGGCTGTAATTATAACAAAGTAATGAAATTGACTGCCTATGTTTACTCTGTTTTGTTTATTCATCCGAATATAAGAAGATTAACAGATGCAAGCCGGCACAGGTGTCTCATTGAAAGGTATAGACTAACAGTTTCACATGGAGATTACGTCTAACAAAAAATAATTCAACTGTAATAGATCAGCTGTAACATTTCAACGTTGAGCGGGTTTCTCACTGAAAAAAAAGGATAGTTTGTCTGATTTTACACAGTGTTGTAATTTTCGTGGGGGAAAAATAAACTTTAATTTTTCATGTAGGGTCCTGGGACCCCTTAGCTGAGCAGCTTTCTCGACCACCAGGTTGAGAAATATTGCCCGTTAAGATATCTCATCCAGTGTTTTCAACTCTTCTTCTAAGTTCTTAGTAATTAATAGTAATCATGGACAGAAAATTATGCCATATTCAAAATCCCAAGTATACCTTGATAGGATATATTAAAGTACTTGCTGACAAGCAAATAATAAATGCCTGTAGTGAAATTAATTGTACCTTACCAAAGTGTTTTTTAATTGAAAACTTCATGCGGATCTGCATTTGTTGTAAAAATTTCGTGTGAAAATATGCCGTGAAAAATGTATTAATAATAATGAAGGAAAGAGTTCTGAATAAAATTAATTATAATTGTATCTACATTTGTTTTGACAGTTGCGAAACATATAATTCTTATAGTTAGGGGGTACAATAAAGAGAAAAAAGACTATGCAAAAAACTTCACTTTTCTACGTGAAGGTCAAAATATGATAATAAAAACCCACTCTAATATACAGAGTTTATTTCCACAACAGTTTCGATTCCACTGGCATCCTCTTCGGGTGGATACAGAAAAACGAATGAACCAAAAACAAGAGGGAAAACAGTCCAGGGACCATTAAGAAATTCGCACCTACGTTAGATCCCGTTCTCCCGAAACCGGAATGGCATTTTATTAAAGGGTCCCGCTTATAAGTACATTCGCACAAATTTAAAACTATCTTCTTGTTCTATACATACAGATTCTATTATGTTTTGCATAATTATTACATTTATTATTACATTTATTATTACATTTATTATATTTATTATTACATTTATTACATTTATTATTGCATTATTATTTATTACAGAAATTATAAATTTATTATTACATTGATTATTACATTGTTGTTTATTATTACAGAAATTATAAACCGAATAATAAATAATAATACAATAAGAAAAGTAATAAATATGTAAAAAATAATAGAATCTGTATGTATAGAACAAGAAGATAGTTTTAAATTTGTGCGAATGTACTTATAAGCGGGACCCTTTAATAAAATGCCCTTCCGGTGTCGGGAGAACGGGATCTAACGTAGGTGTGAATTTCTTAATGGTCCCTGGACTGTTTTCTCTCTTGTTTTTGGTTCATTCGTTTTTCTGTATCCAGCCGAAGAGGATGCCAGTGGGCATCGAAACTGTTGTGGAAATAAACTCTATCTATTAGAGTGGGTTTTTATTATCATAGAATAAAGACCTTTATTGGCTCTTCTCTTAGTTCCTGCCTATCAGGTGTTCCAGCTTTCCTGCATGTTTCTCTTCTTTTCCCTCCCTTTCTTCCTATGAACCTAAAACTTTCGGCCGGATTGGATCCGCCGATCCGCCTAGAAAAAGACACCTTGCATTGTACTGTGCATACACACAATATGCAATGGTAACTACTATACTTCGAATTTTATTATTAGCAAAGTATCATTTTGGGAGCAAGTGTAGTTTACGTCCCCCTGACGCAAAAGGGGACACAAACTAACTACACTAGGTCAAAGTTGGGGAACGTAAACTACACTAGGATCTTTATGAGACATTTTTTAAATGAATCCATCAAATAAAACGTTAAAACTAACGAAAATATTACGACTTAACCAATCGTCAATATATATATATATATATATATATATATATATATATATATATATATAAAGTGACGACTGGTTAGGTTAAGTCGTAATATTTTCGTTAGTTTTAACGTTTTATTTGATTAGGTATACGCGGAGAAAATTGGGGAACGCAAACTACACTAGGATAATGTAGGGGAACGCAAACTACACTAGGATAATGTAGGGAAACGCAAACTACACTAGGATAATGTAGGGGAACGTAAACTACACTAGGATAATGTAGGGGAACGTAAACTACACTAGGATAATGTAGGGGAACGTAAACTACACTAGGATAATGTAGGGGAACGTAAACTACACTAGGATAATGTAGGGGAACGTAAACTACACTAGGATAATGTAGGGGAACGTAAACTAAAGTAGGATAATGTAGGGGAACGTAAACTACACTAGGATAATGTAGGGGAACGTAAACTACATTAGACACCACAGAGGCAGTGCTGGGCACTTGCGTTTTTTTTTGCGGTACTGCGGTACTACCGCACTACCAAACCGGTACCGCATAATGCAGTACCGCAAAGGATCGCTGAAAGTACAGGCTGTACTTTCAGCGATCCTTTGCGGTACTGCGTTATGCGGTACCGGTTTGGTAGTGCGGTAGTACCGCAGTACCGCAGTACCGCAAAAAAAACCGCAAGTGCCCAGCTTTGCACAGAGGGACGTAAACTATACTTGCTCCCCATTTTGTTTTAGTAGTATGAGATAAGTAAAGTACAGGGTGTTCGAGAAACAATGCTTAAAAAAATTAGTCATATTTTTCTTATTAATTAATATATATATACAAAATATACAGGGTGGCCCCAAAAAAATGGCACCAATTTTCAGAAGTGATATCTCAATAACCATTGCAGTTAGGGATTTTAAAAAACAACCAAATGAAAGATAATTCTTTTCTCTTTAAATACTTATTCAATAGCTTGATGGTTATAAACCCATGTAATGCCAAAAATTGGCTTATAAGAAAAATATACAAAAAAAAGTTGCGCATTTATATTTATTCCTTTTATTTTTTTCTAATTAATTATCTTCTAATTTACGGTCTTTAAACGAAGTTCTGTGGTTTTAAGTTAAACCTAATTTTCAATAAATGGCTCAATCTGCCCTACATTATGGTCAACCACAGCCTGTAATCTCGCCCTCCATTTTGAAATTGCCTTTGAGATCGTCACTTGTGAGAGATTTTCCCATGCAGCCTGAATTCGTTCACGAAGATGGTTCACATCACGGATTTTCTGACCATGGTAGACTTCTCTCTCTAAGGTAGACCACACAAAGTAGTCAATGGGGTTTAGAGCTGGGCTGCATGGTAGCCAATTATTTGGTTCGATAAAACCAGGACAATTATTATTGAGAAATGTTATTGTTTCCTTGGCTGTATGAGATGGGGCTCCATCTTGCATGAACACAAAATCAGTGCTCGTCTCCTTGATCTCTGACAACATTGGAGACAAAATGTCATTACAGTAGTAAATTGAGTTAATTTTAACGCCTCGCTGAATAAAAATGATGGATGTTTTGTTCTCAGATGACGCTGCAAGGGAAACCATTATCGAATCTGAAGTGTTTTTTTTCACGCAAAAGTCGTTTTGGGTCAACATAAGTTTTTGTCGCCACTGCTGCACGAACCCGATCATTTTGGGTATTTCGTGGTGTTTCGACCGTAAATCGTTTCTCATCAGAAAACCAAATTTTTTCACAGACTCATTTGACCGAAATCTTCGCAATAGATTTTTACATCGATGGAAACGTCTTCTTTCACAGGCTCCGATAAAGCAGTAACCTTCACCCTCTTAAATGTTTTCAACCCAAGATCTTTTCGAATTATTCGCTGTACTGATGAACGTGAAATCCCGGTTTCTTTCGCAACTTCACGTTCACTTTTACTTGTTCCCGGTTGTTCCTCTTGACTTAAAACCATTTCATTTACTTTTTCAATGTTTTCTGGCGTTCTAATACTTTTTGGTCGACCACTTCCCGGACGCCGTTGACTGCTGCCGGTTTCTTTAAGTTTTTGTAAAAAATGTGCCACAGTTCTTTTTTTCCAATTTCTATTTGGAAATTCGTAAAGGATTCTGTTTAATGAATATCCTTTTTCTTCACGTAGTGCTTGTATAATGTTCTTATCAGATTCTCTCAATCCCATCTTGAGGGGTCTGGAATAGAAAAATTTCATTTAAAATTAGGATCAAGGAATAAATATAAATGCGCAACTTTTTTTGTATATTTTCTTTGGAAGCCAATTTTGGGCATTATATTGGCTTATAACCATCAAGCCATAGAATAAATATTTAAAGAGAAAAGAATTATCTTTCATTTGGTTGTTTCTTTAAGTCCCTAGTTGCAATGGTTATTGAGATATCACTTCTCAAAATTGGTGCCATTTTTTTGGGGCCACCCTGTATATGGTTGTTTACATTTCAAAACTCCTCAAATTTAGAATGCTTCCACATGATGACCATCATTAATCGCTGCAATGTGTAGTGGACGCTCAAACTTCATTAGAGTATTAGCAGATGCTTTTGTGGAATAGATCCAATGACCTCTGATTCTTTGACGTACCGTAGTTCTGCAAGATACTTGCGTGTCACGACACACAAGTCTTTTAACATAACTCCATAGATAAAAGCCCAAAGAGGTTATGTCGGCCGATCGAGGTGGTCTATTCAGTGCTGAAACACATTAGCATGAACGGGAATCACCGAAAGTTAACGTTTGGTGTGCTACATCGCGTAACTGCATAATCAGTCTGTTAATAATATCCATGATACTAACTTTCTCCTACTACTTCTTTCACCACCTTTCTCTACAAAAAAAAAAAAATGGTGTCAATAATCCAGCAGGGTTGAAAGCACCTTAAACAGAAAAAACAAACAAACAATCAGTTCATATTTCTTTGACGATCGTATCGTTATTGGAGCATACTAGTGATGTAGCGGTTGTCATTTTTCATAGCTCTGCGGTTGCGGAGCTTACAAATAGAGCTCCGCGCGGTTGCGGTTATGTACCCTATAACATCATAATATTACCTAATAATAAACAACACAATAAAATATCGCGTTTTAGCCACACTTTTCACAGTCTACAATATAATGACTATAATCTAAACTGTAGAAAGTGTGTTTCCAGGATGCGGGACGAGGACCCAACGCGTTTTGCATCCCACCAATCACTTTCCCCAACCACCGCCCATTCGAAAGTGGTGTATATAATTATAATATATATATATATTTGTCACAAACATGCGACCTACCATTTCTATGGTTGAGCAGTGTCCATGTTTGTGCCAATAGAAGTTCGCTGTGAGAAGCGAATGTCCCTTAACTGTGTCTCTCTAATTCGTCTCCTTTAATTTCTCCCAATAATGACTTATACTGTACGTACAAAGTAAATCACTATGACGTCATAAAGTAACTTAATTTCCTTCACGTTTCCATACCTTGAATACTGAATCACGTGTTTAGTATGTGGATATCTTTCGTATTCAATGTATGGTAAATTCTTTAATGATAATAAAAACTTCACTCTCTATAAGTCATTATTTATATGTTGTGTCCTGTCTGGTGTTATAAAATATAAATATTATTCGACCATACTCATTCATATATCCATGTTCTTTCTTGACCGCTATCCTTTATCAATTTTATTACTTATTCATTCAGCTACCTATTGTCTACTTATGCCCTATCACCTATCAGTCCATGTGTACTCGTGTCTATATTACGCACACAACCTATTGTGTGACAACCGATATGTGTACAATACTTTGTGCAGTCGTACATGTCCCTTGATGATCATGATTACGTACATGTAAATACGTCCACATGTATGCTTTTTACTTTTTCTTTTAATTATTTCACCTCTCGCAAGATATTCGTTAATGCTGATATGAATGTTTGAATTTCGATGACGTCGCCAAAAGCGAGCCTCTCAATCCGAACTCTTCTCGCTTGTTTCTACTACCAATTTATAACGTTAAGATGTTATGTTATGTTATGTTAGGTTATTATAATATAGTGTATTGTTTCCATGCCAGGCCACTGGTTCGTTATCTGCTTACGTCACATAGTCATCCACGTTCTCATTACTTGTACTTACTAGTTCTACCTAGTTGTTATTAAAATTCTGTTACTTATGTGTTACGTTATAATAAATGTCCGTGTACTTTCAATGGAAAGTACACTGTATTTTTCCCCCGTTTTCATCATCGCTGGCTTTTAGACTTTCAAACTATGATAACCAACCATTGTTCTAATAATATTTGACATAATTTGGCGTAATTATTGTTAACTATAAATATATAATATTGTTGTTAGTCCCCTTTAAATTATAGAACAACGGAGAACTCTCCTTCATTATATAAATTGTATCACCTATTTAGATTACTTCAGTAACAGATATGTCAATTAACAACTTGCTAAAATTGTAATGAACGGAAATAATTTAATATGATGTTATAAATGTACTTAATATACGTGGTACATGTCGGCACCCTGACATTATGTCGCCATCCAAAAGTGTATATCTCACAAAAAAATTTGTATTTTTTGTTAAATTTTTTATCTTTCTAAATTTCGTTGTATGCTTAAATTATGCTTAACGTTAGAATTCTTTAGCTCTCCAGTTAAAGTGGAAGCTTAACCTTCAACTGCACTCCCCAAAATTTAGACTTATTTATTTCTTGTATTGTGAATTAAATCATTCCTGCCTGGGCCATTGTTACAAGAGTTTGCACCTGTTTCCCTTTAGACTCCTGCCTTACCCCTTACTCGCGGAGGACGACCTTCCTCCCTTTAAATTCCTGCCTGAGCTATTGTGAAAAGAGGTCGAACCTCTCCCCCTGTAACCTTCTGACTTTCAGTGGTTATCGTAAGAGGCTGTAAATTCATTTCCCTCCTTCAGTGCCTCGTTCTATAGCTACTTTGTGTAATAAAAATCATTTGGGTGAGCGAAAACTCCCATTGAGAACTGAAGTGTTTCCATTCACTCCTTCAGAAAAAACTTGGTAGAAACTGTGTCACATTACACTGCCCAACAAAAAAAACATTTTTTGGCTGCTGATTTAATTCTAGGACCTGTTTCTGGATAATATTGATGTGCTGATTTAAAAAATCACCTTAGATTTTGTCCATCACATCAGGTTTTCGTGCAATGCAATATGCCTATTTTGGGTGATCCATGAAGGGCGCTTATCAAAATTGATGATTTTTGAGACCTGTTAACAGCTGTTTTGTTGTTAAAATTTTATCTATGGAATACGCAAATCTGTGCAATAAATCTAAAGGTCATGTACAACATATTAAAATCTTGGGTATCTGTGATTTCCCCAGGTGTGAGCGTGACATCATGATTTGAGAGAGATTTCCCATTGGCGGAGTGAGAGCAGCCGGTTCCGCTAATGACGTCAGTCTGTCCTGGTTGGATACAGCTGCAAAATGTGTGACATCATCGCCTGCTCGCCACATGATTGGGAGCGGCACAGAGTTACACGTGGGCAGCATTCAGTGATCCAATACTGCGGCAGTTATTTGCGATCAGTGGTGAGTGAAAGGTGCGTTGCAGCTCATCATCATCATGTCTGCTGTTCGAAGAAAGTGTTCAAACAGCCCAGATGTTTTCTGCTACATTTGTGGATGCTTCACGTTACTAAAGCAGAGGATGAACATTACTGATTTCGTAAAAAAGGCATACCTGGCCTATTTTAAAGTTAAACTTGGAGATCAGGATAAGTCGTGAGCTCCTCACACTGTTTGCAAAACTTGTGTGGAACATTTACGACAATGGACAAATGGAAACAGAAAAGGTTTGAAGTTTGGCATTCCTATGGTGTGGCGAGAGCCCAGAAATCATCCAGATGATTGCTACTTTTGCCTTGTGAAGACTTCTGGCTTCAACGCAAAGAATAAACACCATCTAAAGTACCTTAACCTAGATTCAGCAATCAGACCAGTTTCTCACTCAGATGAAATTCCTGTTCCAATTTTCACGGACCTTCCAACACTCACAGAAGATGATGAAGATATGGAATTACCTGATGAGATCGAACGTGATATCACTGATGATGATTTTGAACAGCCTTCTTCATCAACGACACCTCAGCGATTTAATGAACTTGAGTTGAATGATTTAATTCGTGATCTCAGCCTTTCAAAAGAGTCATCAGAATTATTAGCTTCAAGATTGCACGAGAAAAATCTACTTCATCCTGGGACAAAAATAACATCTTATCGCAATAGGGAAAGAGAATTGTTGCAATATTTTGGTGCAGAGAAGGATTTGGTTTACTGCCATAATGTAGAAGGACTTTTGAATGCAATGGGTGTAACCCACTATAGCCCAATGAGTGGAGATTGTTTATAGACAGTTCAAAAAGAAGTTTAAAGTGTGTCTTGCTTCACAATGGGAATGAATATGGCGCGATTCTTATTGGTCATTCAGTGCATCTAAAAGAAGAATATGAAAACATAGAAATAGTGCTGGAGATGCTAAAATATGATGTTCATAAATGGGTGATTTGTGTTGACCTGAAAATGGTCAACTTTCTTCTTGGCCAACAAAGTGGCTACACAAAGTATCCATGTTTCTTGTGCTTATGGGATAGTCGCGCCAAAGCTGAACATTGGGTAAAGGAAAAGTGGCCACTAAGGCAAAATTTAAATGTAGGAGATAAAAATATTGTAAACGAGCCATTGGTGGATCGAGAAAAGATCATTTTTCCACCACTCCACATCAAACTTGGGCTTATGAAGCAGTTTGTAAAAGCTTTGAATAAAGAAGGTGATTGCTTTAATTACATATGTGCAGCCTTTCCAGGTCTTAGTGATGAGAAGCTTAAAGCTGGTATATTCGATGGTCCCCAGATAAGAAAACTGATGAAAGATCCGCAGTTCAGTAACTCAATGACCGAAACGGAGGCAAGAGCTTGGAATGCTTTTGTGGCAGTAGTTAAGAACTTCCTAGGAAACAAAAAGTCTGAAAATTATAAAGATCTTGTAAAGGATTTACTTGTAAACTTTCAGCAGTTGGGTTGCAACATGAGCATTAAAGTTCACTATCTCAACAGTCATCTGGATAAATTTCCAGAAAATCTTGGTGATGTTAGTGAAGAGCAAGGTGAAAGGTTCCACCAAGATATCAAAGTGATGGAAGAACGATACCAAGGAAGATGGGATACCCATATGACGGCTGACTACTGCTGGAGCCTGCAAAGAGATTGTCTTGACATCTCTCATTCTAGGAAGTCCTATAAGAGAAAATTTATCAGCACTGAAAAGTAAGAAAACAAGAAAAAGACAATGTTAAGAAAACTGGTCCCGTGCTTGCTTTAATATGGATTCATTTTTTGCTTATTTAAACACTTTTAATCACTTTATGTGTCAATATTACCATTGTATATTAAAGTTCACTCCCTGCACAATTGTTTACTTTTCCATGCTGATTCTGAGTATGTAAAAACTTATTTTTTGAAAAGAAAAAAATTGGGCATAACCCTGCCAAAATGCGATATCTCCAAAATATCCGTATTTGATTGCTCGAAAACCTGACGTGATAGGCAAAAACTAAGGTGATTTTTTAAATCAGCACACCAAAGTTACCTAAAAACAGGTGTTAGAATTAAATCAGCAAAATTGGTGTTGGGCAGTGTTATTGTTACTCGGATGCTCTACGGCTAAGGCCGAGCTTAACCAACAAGGACCACCTTCGTTGGATTGTCCAAAGTGCGTTCATCATAAAAGTCGCAAGCGGGCAGTGGCTCTCGCACACGCGCGACATATATATATATACACAGTATATTAGGGTGGCCCAAAAATTAACTAAAAAAATAAAAGTTTGAATTGCTATTCTCCACAAGGCTATTCCTGTTCCATATCACAAAAGAAGCCTTCATGCAAAAAATCAGGAAGATCCGCCAATATTTAGAGGTCGCGACCTCAAGGTAAAAATATCTAAATTCCGTAATTTCAGTAATTTTGGGTCACCATTATGTTCTACAATAAATATTTGCCGAGCAACGCCATTCTAGATTGTAAACCTATATCCAAAGAAACACTATATGATAGCAATGCACTCTTCCCACTAGCTCAGTTGGTCGCCAATTCTCGGCAGGTGTAGACGTGTTTTTGTTGTGTTCCTGCCATCTGGGTTACGCCGCGCAGTGAATCACACCAATAAGGCAAGTTAAACTTTTCACCAGTGAGTGGCGGACACTATGCTTAGTTTTTCTGTCATTCATTTACTGCACTGGCCTTGATAAGCAATTTGGAACAATGAATTGTTTATTAAAATTGTTAAATATTAAAAAAAAATAATAATTTATAAAAGTTTATTAAAATTGTTAAATATTAAAGTTTTTTTTAAATTTATAAAAGTTTATTAAAATTGTTAAAATTGTTTGTTTTATATTCTACATAAAACATATGTATAGGTTCTTTAACTCTAATTTCCATTTTATCTGCCATTCCACAGGCCAAGACCATGACAACGACAAGGAGCAGTCCGAAAGTTTGGCTCCTGGGTAAGTCGGACCCGGACATCTTGGGATCTGGCCTGCCAACAAACGGGGCTATTCTCAGGAACTTCATGTTTCACCACCAGAAGGGATCCACAATCGGAGACAGTGCTAAGGCCACCAAAGACAGAGCGCTGACAATCTGGGACAAGGCACGAATTCCGACCCAGCGGGTGGACTCCGGCGTGCGCAAGCTTCGAAAGCTCTATGAAGAATATTGTGGGTTGAAGAAAAACCGATTGAAACCGAAAAACGGGTGCCGAATCAAGGAAAGAAAATTCAAGAAGAATCTCACCAAACTATTTGACATCTCACGAAAAGACGCCCTCAGTATTATGACGGACGAAGAAGACAAACAGTTCCTGCGGATGCAACAGCAGGATCCCTCGAGCGCGAGTATGTCCGGGATCGACAAGACCTTGACGAACAAGGAGACTCGCAAGCGCCTCAGGAGTGATCAGGCCAGTGCTCGAAAGGAATAAAGCATTTTGAGCGCCCAACAGGCGAATACGGCTGTTCCGTCTAGTTCCGCCATTGCTGACATCTGTAGCTCCTCCACATCGACGGAGTCCGAAGATGATTTCCAAGCTCCGTCAACATCCAGTCAAGATCAGCCAAGGAATCAGAAATCGAAGCAGACCATTGTGACCAAGGAAGTAGCCGCCGCGCTCGACCGAGTGAAACTCCCTGACCGCGCTGCCATGTTCGTCGTAGGAGCCGTCACGCAAGCGCTCGGTCATGGCCTGGAGTCTGTGGCGCTATCCCGGAACACCATTCAGCGAGCGCGGGTCACCACTCGTGAGGCGGTAGCAACTGCTCAATAGGCTGTTTTCTCGCCGGACAGCCTACTGCTTCTCCACTGGGATGGTAAACTGCTTCCAGATATCGCCGGCAATAAAAAGCTTGTGGATCGCGTCGCCATCTTGGTGACTGGTGGTGAAACAGAGCAACTTCTTGCCGTCCCTAAGATCGTCCGCGGCATGGGCGAGGAGCAGTGCAATGCATGTGTCCAAACGCTGGAGGAATGGAACCTCAAACCCATGATCCAGGGACTAGTCTTCGACACGACGGCAACCAATACTGGGCTGAATATGGGCGCGTGCACCCTAATTGAGAAGGCTCTGGACAAGGAGCTCATCTGAATCACGTGCCGTCATCACGTGTTCGAGGTAATGTTGTCGGCCGTATTTTCTGTCGCCCTGACACCAACCAGTGGGCCTGAAGTGGGAATCTTCAAACGCTTCCAGAAGACCTGGCCTGATATTAATATAGTTGATTTCTGTTCTGCTGGAGACGAGCTCTTCGTTGGCATGCCGGATGGCCTACGAGAGGAGATGATGTCATTTTACTCGGAGGCAGTCAAGAGCTAGCTCCCACGGGATGACTATGGAGAGTGCTTCAGCTCTGTCATATATTCCTAGGGGGATCCTCCGACGGAGAACCGTCCTTTCGTGCGCCAGGCGCTATGCACAACGCGCGGTGGATAGCTAAGGCAATATACTCACTGAAGATCTTCCTTTTCAGGAGCCAGATTAAGTTGATGGCCCACGAGACAGCTGGCGTCACAAAGATTTGCCTCTTCGTTTCTCTTATTTACGCTCGCTACTGGCACGAGGCCCCTCTCCCAGAGAGGGCCCCCCCTCAACGACTTAAGCCTAATTGCTCTCCTCCATGAATATCCTGACCGTGCCATCACGGCGGCGGCTGTTAAGGCCTTCTATCGCCATTTGTGGTACTTCTCTGAGCACCTCGCGCCTCTCGCCAAAGCAGCTATGGTTGACAACTTCTTACGTCCCTCAAACCAAAAACTCTTGAGACGTCTGGACGGGACTGTGTTCGATCATCGTTCTTCATTGGGGTCGTACATCACGAGCCTGTCTTTGAAGATATTCGATATACTCTCCATGAAAGGACAAGATGAAGCCAAGACATTCTTGTCAAAACCTCCCTCCCTCTGGCTGACAGATCCCATTTACCAGTTACTTAAGGCTAAGTGCAGGCTCCTCAAGGTCGTCAACGACTGTGCCGAACGAGGAGTCGCTCTTATTCAGTCCTACAATACCGCGCTGACGAAAGACGAGACCCAGAAACAATACCTACTGCGACTCGTCGCCAGCCACCGAAAAAGATTGCCAGTTCCGACGAAGTTGGTTTTGACGAAGAAAAAGTAACGGGTGTGACGTTGTTTGATATACAAGGATTTAATGTAGTCGTATTAACTGCTATGACATGTGTGTTTTATTATATTTTTGCATAACATGTGCTCTGTGCTGTTGATTTTAAGTTTTGAAATAAACATTGATATTGTATTTTTGTTTCAGATCCTAAAAATATAGGAACTGGTCGCGACCTCTAAATATTGTATGATCTGTCTAATTTTTGGCATGAGTTCTTACATTTTGATATGGAACACGGATGGCCTTGTGGAGAAAGATATTTTGAACTTTCATTGTTTTGGGCCACCCTAATATATATATATATATATATACACTATTTAATCCTTATATTTAAATTTAATTGCTGGGAGACTATTTCAAAAATAAAAGTTTTTCAGCTTCGTCCCCCTTCAGTCTATTCCTTTTTTCATCGTAGATGATCCCTTCTCCACTTAAGGGAGGACATCAAGGTATGTCTGAGCCAGTTTGCTCAAATTTTTGTATTTCGTTTGATTTGACCTCCACCAAGCCAAAGCTCATCTTCTTGTCCAATCCTTTTCTCTTTGTAATATTTCTCGATCATTTTTTGCGACTCTCTGCTTGACTCAATTTCGGTCTCGTTATCACTACTGAAAGCCAATCGGGCCCGTAGCCACGGGGAGACACTTAGGGGCACTGCCTCCCCAAATTTTTTCTGTGCATCTCCAAGAACTGTTGTCCAGTGAAACAGTCGTATTTCTTCTAGTTACCTAGATATTTACTTCAACTGTAATTATTTGCATATTGTATATTATGTTCCCTATTTCAGCTGTGATGGATGCCGTTGCAAGAAGCATGACATTGTCAAAGTTACCAGATGAACTACAGTATTCTGATCAACGTACAAAGATGGACAAGTTTGTGGAATGGTTCAAGCAGTTTCAGCCAGCTTTTCCGAATATTTACCTTCTTTGTTCTGCTGTGACCATTGGCGCATCGATTGCCACGTGTGAGGCAAGCTTCTCCACAGTCACTCGACTATTAACATCCTACAGACGATGCATGAGCCATGCCAGGAAATGTCAACTAGTTCAATTAGCATTTGAGAAGGAGGAAACGACAACACTTTCAGTAGAGGATATCTTGTCAGAGTTTAAAAAACAAACTCGGAAACTAATGGTCTGATGTGTTACATTGTTTCTTACCTTACTTCGTATTATTGTATAGTGTTTTCGCGTTGTGCTTTTTTGTGAGATATTTTTAATACATGAGTTTTTTTCTGATAATATGCATATGGAAAAATTATAATTGTTAGTTTCCGTTAATTTCTTAATATCAAGCACATAATTATGGTACTTAAGTCTCAATTAAATTAGTACCCAAATGTGTCCAAGATTTATTATCACTGCATTTCTATGGCAAGACAAGGTATAGGGAAGGCTTTTTCGCCACTTAAAAGGATGAAATTTTTTGTGCCTCTTCAAATGTTTGGATGCCTCCTAAAGGTATAAGCCTGGCTATGGGCCCGAAGCCAATAGAGCACTCATTGAGTCCATTATTGTTATTGATTTACTCGTAGAAGCTGATGCCTGGACTAAATCAATCAGTGGTTTCTTTGCCGGTGGTTCACTGGCTGTCTCTGAATCCGGTGATGTTTGAGTCTTGTCCATTTCATCACAAAGATAACCCAATTTTTCCTGAACACCTTTTGTGACATGTGAAGCGGAAAAAAAATTTGCTTTGTCCTTGGATCCAAATAGGTAGCCAAAGAATACATGTCATGAGCTTCTAGGCCATCAAATCTTCTTGCTAGCTCTGTGCGCATTATC
Organism: Bathynomus jamesi; assembly: GCA_023014485.1. Classification (NCBI taxonomy): domain Eukaryota; kingdom Metazoa; phylum Arthropoda; class Malacostraca; order Isopoda; family Cirolanidae; genus Bathynomus; species Bathynomus jamesi. The sequence goes on from JAJOZX010000935.1 coordinate 652,914, forward strand.
TCCTTCATTGTTTTGATTCTACAATCAGCTTCAGAATCACCACTTCGAGGTTGTAGCACATTTTTCAAGAAACGACGAGGGAAATAACTTCAGATATGGAAGAGGTGGAACTACTCAATCTTTTTGTGATATCATCGAATGGTTCCAGAACAGCCATAACAGTTTAACGACGTTAGTGAGTAGTATTTTAGAGTTAGCAGCGCTATATAGACTCAGTGGTTCCTTCAACTTCAGTGTTTTTTGCATTATGCGATAAGCGTTGTTCCACCGTGTGGCGACATCATGAATGACTGTAAGTTCAGGTTGATTTAAGCGTTTCTGAATTTTTTTAACTCATCCTGCGCCATCGTAGAATGGTTGAAATGAGTAGCGATGGATCGAAGTTTAGCTAACAAGTCACTGAGAGATTTTTGTGAGGATAATCCACTTTTGATTACAAGTCGCAGTTTATGAACAGTGCAATCGATATTATGGACACCAGTGAGAAACAAAACTTTTATCATGTTTGCTCCTGAGTCGCGCATTACACAATGGATGGATGAATGGGCAATATCCCACTTCTGAAGTATCTGCTCAAATTTTTCTGACAAGTATTCTCCAGTGTGGCAATCTTCAAGTGGCAATACGCTGAGCACCAAATTGGTTATTTTGAAGTCTTGATTCACTGCATGGCATGTCAAAGAGATTAAAGACCAGACATGTCTGGCAATGCATCCGTTGTCAATGATAATTTCGAATCTTTTAGAGGCTGAAGAATTTTGAACACTCTTTGAAACAAAGTCATATATATCGTTGCAAACAAGATCAGTGTAGAACTGATGTTGTTTCGCTTTATACAGTGGAGCTGTTTCAGCCATGAGTCTCATGAAACCTAATTCCTCAACGTGGCTGAATGGCAAGTCATCCATTATTATCATTTCGGCTATGCGATAGTCCAGTGATTTTGATTTGGAATGATTCGCATCCCAAATTTTGACTTTTTCGAAGCAACTTTCAATCGTCTGACTCTTTTCTTTCACTGCACACTTCATTTCCTGTAGGGGTGTAAGAAACACTTTTGATTCCTTTTTCTTCTGTTCATTAGCTTCATTTTCACTAGATATCACTTCATTATATTCCTTCTTGTGCATTGAACGCAGATGGTTTTTTTTAAGTTAGTGATACTCCTTCCATTTCGTGAATAGTTCTTATTACATATGACACACTTTCCTACACCGTTTAACACTCGAGAAGTACTTCCACACTGCACTCGTAGATCGCTCCATGATGGTTGCACCACAGTCTGACACTTTACTAATGGGTTGAAGCACGTAACGTTACAAAGGTAGCAACGGAGAGCTAGCGCAACACAACCACCCTCACTCGTGTCTGAACAGATACTGAAGCTGGAGTTTTAGTTAGTTTTAATTTGGTAGTGAAGGTTGCCTAATTTCTAATAAAAAAATTGCGTGTTTTTTATCTTTTTTTATCAACAGTAATTATACATCATCATTGCTTTATTAAATATAATTAAAATAATGCTTTTCTAGCCACCTAGCGTTGATAAATGTAAGTTATTACATAATGCATCTATCCATCCAGTCCAAGTAGCAATTCTAGACATGTCGCAATTCGGGCGTAGCAAACTTCTAATTTTTTGCACCCTTGAGTGAAGGCATGACGCATGACAGGAACAGCATTTGGCGACGTTTATAGCATTTATAGCCATTACACTACCATTTATAACATTTGGTTGCCCTAGTAAGAAGATATCCTCAAACAATTGCGATAACCGCACTGATAAATGTGGTTGCGGAGCTGAGAATATGTGCGGTTGCGTTGCGAACAACCGTTACATCACTAGAGCAAATTATACTTGTGTTTTTTGCATTATGCGATAAGCGTTGTTCCACCGTGTGGCGACATCATGAATGACTGTAAGTTCAGGTTGATTTAAGCGTTTCTGAATTTTTTTAACTCATCCTGCGCCATCGTAGAATGGTTGAAATGAGTAGCGATGGATCGAAGTTTAGCTAACAAGTCACTGAGAGATTTTTTGAGGATAATCCACTTTTGATTACAAGTCGCAGTTTATGAACAGTGCAATCGATATTATGGACACCAGTGAGAAACAAAACTTTTATCATGTTTGCTCCTGAGTCGCGCATTACACAATGGATGGATGAATGGGCAATATCCCACTTCTGAAGTATCTGCTCAAATTTTTCTGACAAGTATTCTCCAGTGTGGCAATCTTCAAGTGGCAATACGCTGAGCACCAAATTGGTTATTTTGAAGTCTTGATTCACTGCATGGCATGTCAAAGAGATTAAAGACCAGACATGTCTGGCAATGCATCCGTTGTCAATGATAATTTCGAATCTTTTAGAGGCTGAAGAATTTTGAACACTCTTTGAAACAAAGTCATATATATCGTTGCAAACAAGATCAGTGTAGAACTGATGTTGTTTCGCTTTATACAGTGGAGCTGTTTCAGCCATGAGTCTCATGAAACCTAATTCCTCAACGTGGCTGAATGGCAAGTCATCCATTATTATCATTTCGGCTATGCGATAGTCCAGTGATTTTGATTTGGAATGATTCGCATCCCAAATTTTGACTTTTTCGAAGCAACTTTCAATCGTCTGACTCTTTTCTTTCACTGCACACTTCATTTCCTGTAGGGGTGTAAGAAACACTTTTGATTCCTTTTTCTTCTGTTCATTAGCTTCATTTTCACTAGATATCACTTCATTATATTCCTTCTTGTGCATTGAACGCAGATGGTTTTTTTTAAGTTAGTGATACTCCTTCCATTTCGTGAATAGTTCTTATTACATATGACACACTTTCCTACACCGTTTAACACTCGAGAAGTATTTCCACACTGCACTCGTAGATCGCTCCATGATGGTTGCACCACAGTCTGACACTTTACTAATGGGTTGAAGCACGTAACGTTACAAAGGTAGCAACGGAGAGCTAGCGCAACAAAACCACCCTCACTCGTATCTGAACAGATACTGAAGCTGGAGTTTTAGTTAGTTTTAATTTGGTAGTGAAGGTTGCCTAATTTCTAATAAAAAAATTGCGTGTTTTTTATCTTTTTTTATCAACAGTAATTATACATCATCATTGCTTTATTAAATATAATTAAAATAATGCTTTTCTAGCCACCTAGCGTTGATAAATGTAAGTTATTACATAATGCATCTATCCATCCAGTCCAAGTAGCAATTCTAGACATGTCGCAATTCGGGCGTAGCCAACTTCTAATTTTTTGCACCCTTGAGTGAAGGCATGACGCATGACAGGAACAGCATTTGGCGACGTTTATAGCATTTATAGCCATTACACTACCATTTATAACATTTGGTTGCCCTAGTAAGAAGATATCCTCAAACAATTGCGATAACCGCACTGATAAATGTGGTTGCGGAGCTGAGAATATGTGCGGTTGCGTTGCGAACAACCGTTACATCACTAGAGCAAATTATACTTCAGTGTTTTTTGCATTATGCGATAAGCGTTGTTCCACCGTGTGGCGACATCATGAATGACTGTAAGTTCAGGTTGATTTAAGCGTTTCTGAATTTTTTTAACTCATCCTGCGCCATCGTAGAATGGTTGAAATGAGTAGCGATGGATCGAAGTTTAGCTAACAAGTCACTGAGAGATTTTTGTGAGGATAATCCACTTTTGATTACAAGTCGCAGTTTATGAACAGTGCAATCGATATTATGGACACCAGTGAGAAACAAAACTTTTATCATGTTTGCTCCTGAGTCGCGCATTACACAATGGATGGATGAATGGGCAATATCCCACTTCTGAAGTATCTGCTCAAATTTTTATGACAAGTATTCTCCAGTGTGGCAATCTTCAAGTGGCAATACGCTGAGCACCAAATTGGTTATTTTGAAGTCTTGATTCACTGCATGGCATGTCAAAGAGATTAAAGACCAGACATGTCTGGCAATGCATCCGTTGTCAATGATAATTTCGAATCTTTTAGAGGCTGAAGAATTTTGAACACTCTTTGAAACAAAGTCATATATATCGTTGCAAACAAGATCAGTGTAGAACTGATGTTGTTTCGCTTTATACAGTGGAGCTGTTTCAGCCATGAGTCTCATGAAACCTAATTCCTCAACGTGGCTGAATGGCAAGTCATCCATTATTATCATTTCGGCTATGCGATAGTCCAGTGATTTTGATTTGGAATGATTCGCATCCCAAATTTTGACTTTTTCGAAGCAACTTTCAATCGTCTGACTCTTTTCTTTCACTGCACACTTCATTTCCTGTAGGGGTGTAAGAAACACTTTTGATTCCTTTTTCTTCTGTTCATTAGCTTCATTTTCACTAGATATCACTTCATTATATTCCTTCTTGTGCATTGAACGCAGATGGTTTTTTTTAAGTTAGTGATACTCCTTCCATTTCGTGAATAGTTCTTATTACATATGACACACTTTCCTACACCGTTTAACACTCGAGAAGTACTTCCACACTGCACTCGTAGATCGCTCCATGATGGTTGCACCACAGTCTGACACTTTACTAATGGTTGAAGCACGTAACGTTACAAAGGTAGCAACGGAGAGCTAGCGCAGCACAACCACCCTCACTCGTGTCTGAACAGATACTGAAGCTGGAGTTTTAGTTAGTTTTAATTTGGTAGTGAAGGTTGCCTAATTTCTAATAAAAAATTGCGTGTTTTTTATCTTTTTTTATCAACAGTAATTATCATCATCATTGCTTTATTAAATATAATTAAAATAATGCTTTTCTAGCCACCTAGCGTTGATAAATGTAAGTTATTACATAATGCATCTATCCATCCAGTCCAAGTAGCAATTCTAGACATGTCGCAATTCGGGCGTAGCAACTTCTAATTTTTTGCACCCTTGAGTGAAGGCATGACGCATGACAGGAACAGCATTTGGCGACGTTTATAGCATTTATAGCCATTACACTACCATTTATAACATTTGGTTGCCCTAGTAAGAAGATATCCTCAAACAATTGCGATAACCGCACTGATAAATGTGGTTGCGGAGCTGAGAATATGTGCGGTTGCGTTGCGAACAACCGTTACATCACTAGAGCAAATTATACTTCAGTGTTTTTTGCATTATGCGATAAGCGTTGTTCCACCGTGTGGCGACATCATGAATGACTGTAAGTTCAGGTTGATTTAAGCGTTTCTGAATTTTTTTAACTCATCCTGCGCCATCGTAGAATGGTTGAAATGAGTAGCGATGGATCGAAGTTTAGCTAACAAGTCACTGAGAGATTTTTGTGAGGATAATCCACTTTTGATTACAAGTCGCAGTTTATGAACAGTGCAATCGATATTATGGACACCAGTGAGAAACAAAACTTTTATCATGTTTGCTCCTGAGTCGCGCATTACACAATGGATGGATGAATGGGCAATATCCCACTTCTGAAGTATCTGCTCAAATTTTTCTGACAAGTATTCTCCAGTGTGGCAATCTTCAAGTGGCAATACGCTGAGCACCAAATTGGTTATTTTGAAGTCTTGATTCACTGCATGCATGTCAAAGAGATTAAAGACCAGACATGTCTGGCAATGCATCCGTTGTCAATGATAATTTCGAATCTTTTAGAGGCTGAAGAATTTGAACACTCTTTGAAACAAAGTCATATATATCGTTGCAAACAAGATCAGTGTAGAACTGATGTTGTTTCGCTTTATACAGTGGAGCTGTTTCAGCCATGAGTCTCATGAAACCTAATTCCTCAACGTGGCTGAATGGCAAGTCATCCATTATTATCATTTCGGCTATGCGATAGTCCAGTGATTTTGATTTGGAATGATTCGCATCCCAAATTTTGACTTTTTCGAAGCAACTTTCAATCGTCTGACTCTTTTCTTTCACTGCACACTCATTTCCTGTAGGGGTGTAAGAAACACTTTTGATTCCTTTTTGTTCATTAGCTTCATTTTCACTAGATATCACTTCATTATATTCCTTCTTGTGCATTGAACGCAGATGGTTTTTTTTAAGTTAGTGATACTCCTTCCATTTCGTGAATAGTTCTTATTACATATGACACACTTTCCTACACCGTTTAACACTCGAGAAGTACTTCCACACTGCACTCGTAGATCGCTCCATGATGGTTGCACCACAGTCTGACACTTTACTAATGGGTTGAAGCACGTAACGTTACAAAGGTAGCAACGGAGAGCTAGCGCAACACAACCACCCTCACTCGTGTCTGAACATATCTGAAGCTGGAGTTTTAGTTAGTTTTTAATTTGGTAGTGAAGGTTGCCTAATTTCTAATAAAAAATTGCGTGTTTTTTATCTTTTTTTATCAACAGTAATTATACATCATCATTGCTTTATTAAATATAATTAAAATAATGCTTTTCTAGCCACCTAGCGTTGATAAATGTAAGTTATTACATAATGCATCTATCCATCCAGTCCAAGTAGCAATTCTAGACATGTCGCAATTCGGGCGTAGCAAACTTCTAATTTTTTGCACCCTTGAGTGAAGGCATGACGCATGACAGGAACAGCATTTGGCGACGTTTATAGCATTTATAGCCATTACACTACCATTTATAACATTTGGTTGCCCTAGTAAGAAGATATCCTCAAACAATTGCGATAACCGCACTGATAAATGTGGTTGCGGAGCTGAGAATATGTGCGGTTGCGTTGTGAACAACCGTTACATCACTAGAGCAAATTATACTGTACTTAACATGTTACATACTTTTTACTTCCCAACTAAGAGCTATTAGAAGTCGCATGAAAAATGAAATCTTTCAAGAAGTTGCAGCAAATTCCTACTGTACCGTTGACGTTCACAACTTTCTGGACGCAACCTTTCTTCGGCACTGGATAGTCCGTTGCGGACCGACAGCATGACCACCTCAATCACCTTACTTAACTTCTGTGGATTTTTATTTGTGGGAGTATGTTAAAACACTTGTGTGTTGTAACAATTAGTATGAGCGTGAAATAGGAGAGTGCAAGAATGTTGAAATGTTGTTCAATGTCGCAAGAGGTTATGCAACAAAGGGGAGGGGTTATGAAATGAAGGGGGAAGGTGTTATGCAACAAATCAATGCTGCAAATGGGGGAGGGGGAGAAGGAGGATGACCTCCCCCAAAGGGGTAACCTTAACCTAAGAGAAGGAGAGAAAGGAGAAGAAGGAGAGTCTTTGGGAGAGAAGGTGGGATGTCTTCACCCCACAAAGGGAAACCTAACCTAAGACTTAACCTAAGAAGGAGAGAAGGGTGTTCGCCTAGCTCCAGCCAGACGCATAATGAGAGTTCATCAGAGCGCACGTTGTCTTATGTCTTAATCAATCAGTTGGCTTAATCCGCCAGTTGGCTTAGAAGGCTTAATCTGGTTAAGAAGGCGTAAATGGCTTGTTCAGGTGTAGATTATTAGGGTTCAGTTGCCAGATTGCGCTATTTATTTAAATAAAGCATATATTCTTGAAAGTTAGCTTAGAAATCCGCCAGTTGCCATAATCAGCCAGTTGGCTTAACCCAGTTGACTTAACCCTCGAGTTGGCTTAGAAGACCTAGAAGGCAGGTGTATGTGCATATGTTAATTAACTTTTCAGCTGCCAGATTCCGCTATTCAGATATTCTTGACAGTTGGCTTAGAAATCCATCAGTCGGTTTAGAAGGCGTAACCAGCCATGTGGTATACATATAATTACATAATAATATCGTTTATATATACAACCCAATGAATTAAATAAAACACCATTATATCATTCTGTTTATTTAGACGAATTATTGGGATCAATTTCATGAAATATATAGAAAATAAATACACAATCCTATACAAACGAGGCATATATACAATCAAAAAATAATAATAGTATAAGAAATACGAACGATGAAAATATATACAATCAAAAAAAAAAAAATAATAATAATATAAGAAATATATTAGTATATTAGTAGAGGAAAAAAATATATATACACACACAATTATATTACATAATTAAATACATTGAAAATAATATACATCAAAATAAATACACTTTATCTTCTACTGCGCTTGACTAAAATACTAAACTCGCACGTAACTGAGTCTACATTCACATCATTATTGCTTTGCACTACGCAGTAAATATGATTTAACAATATTTCACCGCCCAAGTTATAAGGATGGCCTTCATATCGTTCAATACTATTTTTGTGCCCGCTTTACATTCGGTTGGCAAGTTATCTTTAAATACGGCTAGAATACATTCAAAAGCACGCACAAAGAGGTCATCGTTAGCCACGTCATTATTAAATTCAAGTTTATAAACACCCCTTTCCAATCGAGATTTTATTCTTACCGACCCGAGCTTTTTAATCGTGAACTCTTCTTCACACTGCATAGCGGCAGTTGAAATAATCTTATAAGTCGTAACGACAGCTGCTCATTATATGAAGAAATAGTTCTTCAGGGTGAACGGTGTAGGTGAGCTCAGCCCCGTACCGCTCAAGTGCTTTGTACCAAATTTATGATATTTCAAAGAGTCTAAACCTTTTAAATAAGCATCCAGCTCTAGACCATTCTCGCCTTGCTCAGTCCTACACTCGGTAGACCCGTCGAGCAGAGTGGTGTATACGTATTCAAGAACCGTATCAAAATAAAGCATATTCGTGATACACGCGTCTAGTATAGGCTTCAGCTTTCGGAAACCGACGATTTCAAACATTCTGTCGAGGATGAAACGGTTTCGCGTAGGGACAAGAACGTTATTATCAGAAGCATTCTTCCACATCAGTCGTATATCAATGCATGGCTGATCGTTATTTATACACAACGTACAAACAATGGCGGATGAGGGGCTATCACTAATCTGCTCTCTTCTTGTACCTACACCTGCAGGAATTTTATAACAATACTCACTCCACTTCTCAACTACCAGGAAGATTCTAGTCATCTCCTCAACACTTAAATAAACAACATTCCGTTTACCAGAGTTTGTTTGTCTACAAGTTGTTTCCAGTACATAGTTAATGGCACCGGTTGCACGCCTGAACACGCGCAATGACTTCGTCGCAGACACATCTTACACGGCATTGAGAATGTTTCTTAAAGGAAGTTCCATCGTATTCGAGGAGTGCACTTCCAGTCGGTTCAAGCTCTGAGATGACTATGAGCCACAGGCGAGCAGATCGGCTCGACTGGAGGAGTGAGTCACACCATAAGCTGATGAAACGTGTACGGCGTTGTTCCAACGTGAATACTTGTATCCCATTATACTGGGTAGGTGTTTTGAGAATTTTTCCGATACATGAAGCAATACCGGTTTTAATGTTTTATCACTCCCACTCCCCAGAATACGCACCAGACATGTTCGTTCAGGGGGAATTTCACGAACTAAACACATTTTATTCACACTCCGGCTCACTATTTGAGAGAAACATATGAACATATTTTTCCTTTTTGCTTAGCAGACGATACTCGTCTCTAAATTCTGTTAAAAACTCACGCAGGCCTTTAGGCACATCCTCACGACAAACCTCGTCATGATATATATTAATGTAGTGGTAAAAATACTTAAGATTCTCCATGATGACAAGATTTACATTCTCAGTCGCATGTTACGAATACTCTGTATAATGCAGCATGACATAATACCGCTTGTCGCACCACTCATCAACAAGACTCACTAACCATATCCGTTGCTTCTCTCCTGCATGTGCTGTTTCTTCCACTTCACGGTATATGTAAGCTTTTATAAAGTTTAGTCCTACAACATAGTTCAATACATCGCTTGTACCACAGAATCCTGCAATGCTCTCGCCAGAATACCCGTTGAATATTTGTACTTCTCGTTCCTTCGCACGATTCAATGTAGCCTTAAAAGTATCAAATGAGGGTGGAATAGGGAGCTATTCATTAACCTTATCTTCACACTTTGCCGAATACCACTTCATAAACGTCGAACACGCAATATTAAAGGTAGCCATTACTATTTTTCGTCTACTTGGGAAAATACACGTCTGAGATGTAGGGCTTGCAGCGGTCAACTGAGCACACAGGGTAGAGATATCCCCAGGTAGTAGCAAGAGTCACGTGACCGAACATACAGGGGGCGGAGCATAGAACATTCTTCTGTACATACGCAGGGCGGAGCTTAGAATTTTCGCTTATACTCACACACACACACACACACACACACACACACACACACACACGCACACGCACACACACACACACACACACAAAAGAGAAAGTGAAACGCTAATTGAAACACGATTTATTTAATAAACGAAATATTCAAGGTGTATATATACACAAATACGTGTAATAAATAAACATATCGTTAACAATAGACATATATAACAATCAAAGATTATGGTATAAATAGGGTACGATATCATAGGTACCAGGCACCTGGTAACGTTTCCCATAGGTGTTACGAAAACCTTCGTACCCCTAAGTTCCTTCATGCCCCCCAGCTTCTGCTCCAGAAAATTGTGGGTACTTACAGTTAGTTAGCGCGGCTGTTCACCCTCATCATCAGCCAAGCACACTAGATCCTTCAACGAATCAAAGTTAACGACCCGCCGATTCGTCTGGTTGAGCGTGATACCCTTAGCCTTCACGATATATTCCATATCCTTCCCCACCCTCACCCGTACCCCATAAGTTTCTGGCTCTGTTGAGACAATAGAGTCGGCGTATGCGATGTCTCCATACTCATCCTTGATCTCATCAGACAACTCTCCGAGGAATTCACCAATAGGAGGCATGTATTCACCCCTCCTCGCTGTGAATATCACACTATCTGTATCGGCGTACAAAACCCTCCGCCTAAGAGAATGCAATGGACCCCAAAGTTTGATGCGTACTTAAGCCATTGTGAAGCTGGCTACAGGTATGTTTGTAACCCGTGAGGTATGTTTGGCCAATTCGGTATTGTTGTACTTTATTATGTAAGTATTACCTACATTCACGATCTCTATGACCTCTTTATCGGGAGCGTTGGCATAATCCCAGACTTCACTATAAATTTGTGCCAAATTATCGTTCCCTTTGCCAGTATTCTGTGCAAATTTTCCCCAAAGACTGTTTAGACACAATTTTGCAAAAAAGCGCTTGCCTGGGTTCTTTACAATTTGAGAACGGTCAAGCTGTATACCTTCACGGTCATGGTAACGTTGAATATAAGCCGATTTTTCATCTTCGGTATCAACTCCTCGCGGATACCCGGATGCCTCTACTTTATCCTTCAAAAAAGCGTTTATATATGGCGTGAAAAGGTTGGGTAGCTTCTGAAACCTCCACACCTCATGTATGTTCAATATTCTGTAGCCATGGCGAACTGCTCGGTCCAGTTCAGGGCTTGTATATACACCTCTGATCTTAAGCTGGTTGGTTGTATGATTACATTCCCCATTGTTATCCTGACATGAGCTTGTGGTCTATAACGACGGGTAAGATCGACATCCATAAATCGCGTGGGGGGCGCACATCTAAGAAAGAAAGGCCGAAATAGTACCCGTTCAAATTTGTTGAGAACACCTCGATGGTTGGCAGGTCAGTTGGCAGTTCCTCAGGTGCACCCACAGGGTACGGATTGTTCTTCATCACGTACGGATATAAAGAACAGCAGTCGTAGTAATGGAGTTTCACGTCCTCCGTAGGTGGAAAGTATAGCTTGAAGGAATTTGTACTCCCTCAGAACAAGCTATCACCGCATTTGAGAGGACCCAGCACCATTGAACGTTTGATCGTGTTTATTTCTTCACGGTACTGTCCATCTGTTTCCATCCGTGCATCATACTCATGCTCCCACAAGACTTTGTGAGTGAACTGGGTGCTTATAATTTGATCGCGGGTATGGGTCCACGCAAGACTCAGGACGGGGGCATCCGTGCCACCAGCAACCGTAAAAAGAGTACACAGTCTTCTCACCAGTGACACGGTTTTCGCTTAGACCATCAACCCAAAAAACACGACCATTAAGGTAGGTTGGTTTTGGAACTGTGATCTTGGACTAGTCTAGATAGAAAGGTATTAATGTATAAAAAACGATGCACCAACTCATATTTGTGAAAATGGTTGTATATTTTGAGGATTGTTAATTATTTTTAAGTTGTAAAATTGCCGAATTTTACGCGTAAAATCGCGCGCGCGGCATTCGCGCAATGTAAACAAACAAAATATCGGACCCTATTTCATCAAAATAATCAATTAAAATTCGGCTTTTTTAACAAAACGATGCTTGAAACTTATTGTAAATGCATTATAGATGTTTATTAGTGTATTATTTTGTATTTTTTAATGATATTTACCTATAAAATGTGTATTAAATTAAGTTATTTTATGATGCGCTCATTTAATTGTTTATTTTCAGATATTTCATAAAAATGGGTAAAAAACGGGTCTGCAGTGTTAACTCGAAGTGATAGTGCCAAAACGTTCAGTGGCCAGCCTTCCCCTTTGGATAAAACAGAGCCTCCTACCCTCCGCCAAGTATTCAGTACAGTTATTTCCTCCAAAACAGCCACCCGGACTTGAAAGACTATGATATTGCTAAAATGATAGCAAAGGATGTGATTGAGATCTGGCAGGCAGTGAACCCGCGGATGCCCCTGTATGAGGAGTATTATGTAGTGAAATTGGTGGATAAAGTGTGCTTCAAGAAAGCAAAAGAGATAAACAGGAAATCTCTTTCTACAGTCCAGGAGCAGAATTCTGGAGGAAAAGCTGGATAAACTTTTTGACATTTCTGCTTGCACCTGTAAGCTACCTGTTCGTCCCTGTGATGACAATGCTGTGAAGTGCAAGAAAGAAAATTGTCAAACACAGCACATCATCTGCACTTGTCCTCCCAGTAAGAAGGTAATGCTATTATTTTTTTAACTTTTAACTGGCCTAACTTAGTGCGATTGAGCGGAAATTGCACACCATTGGCTGTTCACTCCATCAGAATGAGCTTCCTTTCAGAGCTGTTTTCAAGCATCTTGATGGCAGTACCAAAAGTCCCACTGCTTTCACTGGTCCGCTGGGAAAACTCTGTGAAATTGACTACCAAGATCAGCCACAAGTGGAATTCACCAAACTCAGTGGCCCCCTGGATGACATGGAATATGCTGAGACACTGAATGATCTCAGTAGCGACCAGAGGCTTCTTTTGGAGTATGTGCTTGGAATTTCCAGGGGCAAAGTCAACCCAAGATTTGCTGCCTAGAAAATTGGACCATTAAACCATGCAAGATGGTTGACTTTGGCAATTAGATTGATGTGTCTGTGGACCAGAGGTGCTTACCCTCTAGAACTACAGGATAAGTTTTACCAGGCCATCAAGTTCATTGTGGAAGTGTATGCAGTCAGTTGGTTTGAGATCAAAAGGGACAGCAAGTTCCACAATCAGCAGCTGTACATCTTCAACATGATCCAGAGGATCAAGCAGCAGTCTGAAGAAATCCAGGGTGTTGCTTTCAAGAACCTGAAGTACAATGCTTTTGCCTTGCTGCCCGAGAATGTGCTGTACTCCATGATGAAGTCTGATGACTTGGAAGTGAGAGAAGCTGCTCTCAAGAAAATTCTGTCCATCAGGTAAGCATTTATTAATTTTAAAAAATGTGAAAAAAAAAAATTTGATTGTGGGGATTTATTTAATAAAAAAAAGGCCCGAGTTCTATAAATCCCCATAATCGAATTTTTTTTCACATTTTCTTATCCCAATTCCCCCTCTCCCCTCTGATAATGGAAATAATCTTACCTTCTTTCTGAAAACAAATTCGATTATGGGGATTTATAGAACTCGGATTTTTTTTTTAATTTAAGTTAAATTAAATCAGCAATTCTGAGACTAATAGGGATTAAATCTTAAACTGGAATAAAAAATAAATTAATTATTATTCTTTCAGAAGTGGGAAGCCAGCCAAGAAGAGGCTGAAGAAGACCACAGCCATCAACATTGAAGCTACCCACTGGTCAGAACTAATCAACCTTTGTCAAAGTGGCATCTGTGAACCTGCTCTCACAGAAGACTTTTCTGACCAGGCGCTTCAAGAAGCATTGCTGAATGGCACCAAGCTGGAGCTGCCTGATCTGCCTTCACATTCTCAGAGTGTTGAAAGGGCCGTGAAGCTGACATCTGAAGCCTCCCATACTGTTTATGGACTCGAATCAAGGCACAAACACATTCTGGCCAAAGCCCTAAGCCGCCAGATGAGGCCTTCCTTTGCTTCTAAGGGCTCTTACAGTGAAAATTATGATGATCTTTTGATCTAAATGTCTATTTGACTCTGTACATGTTTTTTTTACTTTTTTTCAATAAAATTGTAACTTTTTTCAGGATTTTTTTATGAAAATAACATGATTTTTACGGCCGAAAATTGCGAAAATGCGGTATTTTTCGGTGCGATTTTTTGACGATTTTTGAAACGGTTTCCTCAAAAAACGGTTAAAGCTAGGGATCTGAAATGTTTTGTCAGTTATTATCATATTAAGCCCTGACTATCTCGACTAGTCCAAAGTCGATATCTAAAAATGCGGAAAATCAACCTACCTTAACGACCATTAACCTTAAAGGTTACTTCCCCTGTGTTGCGGGCATGCTTTATGTATACACCTGTCTGCTGCTGTAAGTGTATGAGCCAGTAAATAGCCTTGTGCCCATAACTGCAGGGGTTGTTTCTGTGAACGACGGCTAAGGCTTTAGGATGAAGTTGTTTTTGAACACCGTAAAACATAATGAGGCGATCGAGGTTGCGACTTGCAACGGATCACGTTTGAAAAGGTCTATGTACATCCTTCTAAAGACCTGGAAACACTCCAAGCACGCGGACATCATTCACGCAATAACGCTCACATTCATCAGCAATATTATAAGGATTAGCTTCATTAAAATTGTTGTAGTAGCGGTCAAAATCTTCAGGTTCATCTCTACTCATACATTCATAGTTAAAGTAATATTTGGGTGGAGGTAGTCCTACGTAATTTAAAGTTTCGCTAATGAGGAATGTGTAAGGGATCCTTTTCAAACTTCAGCTGCTACGCCCATCACCTTGGGTAGCTTTGATAATTTACAAGGTGTGAATAATAAAGTGTCTCTAAACTGTACATTACCTTTAATTTGCATCTGTATAAGTTTGTTTCCTCTTTTCAAGGGATCACCTGTAAATATCTCAGATGACTCGTGCTCAAGCAGCTCCTTATAAAGGAACTGTGTGTCAAATTTTGCCCCGTTATGGGCAAGAATATACACAGTCATTTTTTTTAATTTGTCCGCTAACTTGACAATATAGGACACAAAGAATCTCACAGGGCTATCGTGGGCAATCTTTTTCAAAACTTTTGTCCGTTTACCACATTTGTGACACTCATCACACTCGATCTACATGCACTCATCACAGATAGTCTGGCTTTGAAGTAAATGTGGAATAACCTCTTTGGTTTCAGCGTTTGTGTATGTTTCTATATCGTAGTACACAGTTATACAAGGGCTATTTTTAGGCTTAGCGTCTTTCATATAACATATATGCTTTACTCCTACCGCCTTATATTTCTCATGGCATGTAGAACAGTGAATTTCATCAAATTTATGCTTGAAATTCCCCCAGTTATCCATCATGTGAAACATACCACACTCACATTTTCCTGAAAATGCCAATTGACTTATGGTGCTCAAAACAGTTATTATTGAAAAATATGCGTCTACACACATGACAATCCCTCTTCTCAGCTTCAACTAAACGGCTTTCACATTTGGAGCTTTTACATTGCTCACATACCATGTGGCAATCTTTACAATGTTTCACTATATCGTCCCCAAACTCGAGACACCCCTTACACAAATCATGATGTCTTCCATATTTTCGACTTTAATCATAACTCGCGTAACGGTCACTTATATTACGGATGGGGAGATACGTTGTTTCTGACAGTCCTAAAAGAAGTAGGGGTCTTGTACGGTCTCTCACACAGCTTTTTAACACATACACAGTCCTCCGACGATCATCCATTCCAAATACAACTATACGAACATTCATTTCCTGTTCGACCCTTCTCAGCTCTTCAGGACCCATATTACAGTCAAACTCAAGTTTACAGTCTACAGCTAGTTTACGGGCACGCTCCGCTACCGTAGGCGACCAATTTTTTTGGGTCCGTGTATTTAGTACAGTAAACATACGAGCTAAGACTACATCTATAAAACCGCAACCACGATCGACGCTTATATGCCTTCTGTAAATAGCCTGAGAATTGAAGTTAAGAGTATAAGGTGTGGCACTATGACCCGCAACACGGAGTACACGGTAAATATTTACCGTGAAGTTGTCCATATTGAAGGCTGTACTACTTTGAGAGGCCTGCATTATACGGCCTAATATATACTCTATATCTACAGCTGCCAAGCGTTTGAATGGTATTACTACCAAAAAATCATCTACATCTCCTTAATCTGACCCGAACCAGAAGGACAGCCTCGTTCTGACTTCACGTTCGTCGCGGTCCTGAAGGGCAAACTCTAAAATACGTTCAACTATGCGCCGTAGTCCGTGTTTAGCACCATTGCTATACATGGATCTAGGATCAACCCAGACTATATACCGATTTCTAGTTAAGGCTTGGGTGGGGGTAGCGTTGCGCACCAACTTGAATGTTATACCATCCTCTACAGAACGAGAAGGTGCTGCTGCTGTGGAGGATGTAGATGTACCCGGAATTGAACATGAATAAGAGGGCATATTTTTATTTGAGGGAGTTACTATTGTGGGGGTTGCGTCGTAAGACGTAGAGGGTTGGAGCTCTATTACTGGTGGTTTAACAACCGACGCAATCCTGGCACGCTTTATACCTGACGTGGAGGGCTCTTCATTATGCCTCCGCTTTGAATTGTCGCGTGCTACAGGCAGGGCCGGATCTAGAAGTTGCGAGGCCCTAGGCAGATCTAGAAATTGCGAGGCCCTAGGCCTATATATATGAAAATATGGACTTAATTATCGGTACTATACCAGCAATATTAGAATCCCGCATAGACAGAACTATGCCAGCACTTAAAAATTAACCAAACCAAAATAATGCACGCATGGAAATTGTATAAGAAATATAAATAAACCATACAAATAAGTGTAAATTATAATATGAATCAAGATTTGTATCGAAAATGAGACAATGATTTCTAGATTTATATAATATTATAGGTAATGACTTTCCATAGTATACAAACGTTTTTCATATGTGATGTATAAGAGATGTTGCCATTTCATTTTTTATAATAGTGAGCGATCGACTTATCAGGCTAAATATTAATGCTTTTAATATTTGGTTCAGAATGCTCCTTGAATATTACAGCAATGCTTTTCTACTTTTCTTCGAGCTAAACTCTTCAATTAATTGAGAATAATCTAATGAATTTGTTATATCGTTTTCTATTGATAACATAGCTAATGATTGCAATCTCGCTTGAGACATGGTGGAACGCAAATATGTTCTTAATAAGTTTGAGACGCGAGAAACTTCTTTCAGCCGAAGCAACAGTAACTGGGATGGTTACACTATCGAAGTGCAACATAAACATTAGGATAAATCTCACTTAGTTGTTTTTGCACTATATAAATAAGGGCATTTCCGAGATCTGTTTTCTCAGGTATAAACCTGCAAAGTACTTTAAGTTCTTCATAGAGCGAGGCCCCCTTTGGCGCGAGGCCCTAGGCGATTGCCTAGTTCGCCTATAGCTAAATCCGGGCCTGGCTACAGGTATCGTCGGTGTGGACTCGGCAATGGAGATGTAGTCTGTAATCACAACTACACTGTCGTCGGGGTCATCTGTAATATCGATGATGGGTGCTGTACCTCATCGTCATTCACGGTTCTGTGGGAGAAGAGAAAAAAAAGACTAGAATATAAGGATCATCACTTAAATATCTATTATATTTTGTAAATGATCCACTTCGGAGTGCGACGTGTTAGAAATGGATTCTCTAGAAAAATTCAGGTTCACGAGCCCATCCACATGTATTATATCTGGTCCTACAGGATGTGGTAAAATTGTGTTTATGAATAAAATCATTAAAGGAAAGGGAGAGATGTTCTCAAAATTTGTGCATAAAGTTATATGGTTCTTCAAAACGAAAATATTATATAACGCGAGTGAAAATCTCATCGGACCTTTAAATCGAAAGGATAAATAATTAGTTCATACTGATTCTTTTTTAATAAAGACCAACTTGCTTAAAACATATGCAGAGTATACATATAGTAAGAGTATTACAATGTGAAGATATCTTCGAACCGCTCAGAGAAGTTCCTTTAAAAGAAAATGCCGAATAACATTTATTATGGAAATTATAAAACTATTTAAAACTTGGAAAGAATTACTATAAAAATCAACAAATCAAAACAGGACTTTAGCATAATATTAATTGCAATCTAATCTATAATTTCGGATACCTACTATTTAAATGAAGCATTTTTGATGTAATGAGAGGAATTACTACAACCTTCCATATATATGATGAAATAATCTAGAACAGTGCTCTTTCTCCTAATGACAGGCACACTAAATAAATAACCAGTTCGCGAATAAGTGGCTAAAAAAAATAAATTACAGGCACATAATTACTTACATTTCTACGGCAGTCCCTTGCGTCGGATCGTAAGGAGCGTCATTGCAAATATCATCAACGGTTTGCCTTGGAAATAATGCATCCCGGTCGGCTGCGTTAAAAAGATTAATTGTAGACACCGTTGCAGTATCTCCATTTGATATAAATCCGGTAAACTGTAAAGTTCTTCATTCCTGACGGAGGGAATGTTTATTCACTGGTGAAAATAACTACTGTGACTCCCAGCTGAAAATACTCACTTTTATATGCATGATCTCCAAGCACCACCCCCAAAAGACCAATAGGCGGTTCGTAAGTTTGATGACTGGTTGTCAATGTAATTGGGTGGGCTATGTCAAATTTGTGTACTAATCGTAACACCTATGTTACAGGTCCACGCTTTGGACGTCCTGATTGGTCGATTAATGGTGTCTTTATCTTCTCTCCGTAGATTTAATGTTTACATCTCAAAGTGTATGAGTGAATTGTCACTTGCAATCTCTACCACGATGGTTTCAAATATTTGCAATATTTTTTGCGCCCATACTGTTATCGGTTTTCCCATTTTGGAACCCACCCCTTCATGTAATATCCCTCACCCCTTTGCAACATTGATCAACATTTGCCACTTGCAATCTCTATCATGACAATATTTTGCATTATTATTATTTGGGTTCATACTATTCGATCCTCAATTTTTCCCATTTTGGATAGGGAGATGGACATTTTGAGCGGCGGCAAGTCATTTCAGGAATATCTTCATCAGAGCCCCTCAGCTCAGTACACAGGAAACAGAATTAGCGCCGCTACTCTTCATAATCCTGACATAGATCATTACCAGAGACAGCACAGTAACATCCGATGACACAAAGATTATTAGAAAATAAGAAATCTAGAAGATCTCTACAAGCAGAATGTTTTTGTAGAGATAAAACAAGATTTAGTAATTTCTGTATAAAACAAAGTATAATAAAAAGATTAGTTTCAGAGTTCATCCGGGCTCGAGACCCAGTGACTGCAGGCCGCCGGCGCGCGGTAAACTACCATCCTTCCACACAATTGGTTGGTAGATAAATGGGTACCCTGGGTGATCAGGTGGTTAAGACGCTGTGTTGCTGGTGTTTCGGATTCCACGTTAAACTGAAGGTCTAAGGGGGAGTGAAAAGCTTGACCTTCGTCAGAATGAACAATTCGGGGGGATGCTAATCGAAGGTTACCAATAAAGTAGAACTTTTTTAATGCATGAAGGATGAGACAGGGATAATACTGTAGTAAGCTTTAGGAGAAGTCTTGGTTTTTATATGAAGTTTAACAATGAGAAATTTCAACTGTTACGGTACGGAAAAAATAGGAACTAAAATCCATGGAGTGTAAAATAATATTAGACGCATGGTACATACAATCCCCGATGAGTCAGGTGTACCTATGTGAGGTGGAGAGTAAAAGAAGCCAACTCACTACTTCATCAGGCCAACTCGAGAGGAGGGGCGATAAGCTTGACCTTCGTGAGATCACAGCAAGTAATAATAATGATATGGCAATCGCTGGTTTGACTGCTCAGTAAAACAGCGATATTTCTTGACTGGTTGTCTGACGCAAACCCTTTAAGTTGATTTCTGATAATTATCATTTTTAACAGTGATTTCAAATCAATAATGTGTGTGTGTGTGCGTGTGTGTGCCGTCCTCACTTTCTATTCCTGACAAAACTTTCTCTGTGTATATATACCGGTATCTATATATATACATATATATATATATATATATATATATATATATATATGTGTATATATATATATATATATATACTGTATATTAGGGTGGTCCAAAATTTGGGCTAAAATTTCAAAATAATTTGAAATGCTCTCCACATGGCTGCTCTTATTCCTTTAGATGTGAAGTGATTTTGTGCAAAATATCTGACGATTCAGTACATCATAAGAGGTCGCTATGATTTTCACATTTTCAGTTAATTAATTAGCAGGAGAAAGATGCCTTACTGGAACTGCTGCTTTTCCATCATCCAGCACAGCCACTTCATCCTCTGAAGAATTCAACGCTGAAGACGATAATTATCGTCCGTCGACTTCGACCGGAAGAGCAGATGTACACTCTCATCCTCCGAAACGAAACAATATCTTTACATCACCAGATGTGGTTGCTGCTCTTGATCGCGTCAACTTTCCCGATCAAGGAGCAGTCTTCGTTGCTGGATGAGTCGCTCAAGCCATGAGCTATGATATTTCTACAATGACTCTTTCACGGAGCTCCATCCGTCATTCAAGAAGGCAAGCAAGGCAAGCAGCAGCCAAAGAGGATCAAGCTTCGTTTTCTGTCGAAGGACCCCCTTCTTCTTCACTGGGATGGGAAACTACTTCCCGACATTGGCGGCGCAAAGGAAACAGCCAAACGAACCGCGGTAATCGTTACGAGAAATGGGATGGAAAAACTCCTAGCCGTGCTAAAAATACAACGAGCTACAGGAGAAGAACATGCCAAGCTTGCATTTCGACGATTGATGTCTGGAATCTTCACGGTGAGATCCAAGGTCTCGTATTTGACACAACTGCGTCTAATACTGGCCTTCACAGCAGGGGAGCCTCTACCATGATTGAAAAAGCAGTAGGGAGGGAACTTGTCTGGATCGCTTGTCGACATCATATCCCTGAAGTCGTCTTGTGAAACACCTGCAACGCACTTCTTGGACCCACATGTGACCCGGAAATGACTCTCTTTAAAAGTTTTCAGAAAAATGGCCGTCACTTCAGAAGGATTTCTCATGAAGGCTTCAAACAACCTATTCAGAGATCCAAAGATGTTCCAGCTTCGAGAAGAAATGATCCAGTACTTCACAAAGGCACTGGAGTCTAAACAATCGTGTGATGACTACGAGAAATTGCTACGACTCTGCCTCATCTTCCTCTGGTGCCGTGATGAGAAAGAAGTCAAGGTCCGCGCTCCAGGACCAACTCACCATGCACGCTGAATGGCTAAGGCCATCTACATCCTTAAAATTTATCTGTTCAAGCATCAACTACAGCTGACAGCACGTGAGACGGAGAATATCACCGAGCTCTCTCTGTTTATCGCCTTGGTCTACGCACGTATTTGGAACGAGTCCCCCGTCGGAATCAACGCTCTTTTCAACAATATTCTGCTTCTTAAAATCTTGCAAAAGTACCCAAATCAGACCATTTCCAAAGCAGCATCCACATCTCTTCAACGGCACCTGTGGTATCTTGGAGAGCATCTCATCGGCCTTGCATTCTTTGATTCTAGAGTCGATGCCGAGACCAAACGGAAGATGGTCGCAAACCTCTAAAGTAACGCGAATACCACTGTTACTTGTTGATTGAAGCTTGAAGGAAACATTGAAGATTTGAATTTGTATGAAATGGTCACCAAAAGGACGCTGGCAATCTTCACTCTGTTAAAGAAAGAAGGAAGGAAGGCAGCGGAGAATACCTTCCTGAGGACCGATCCCAATTCCTGGACGGAGGGTGATTGCTTTCAAGAGTTTCGACGTATAGCGATCAACCTAAAAGTTGTCAGTGATTTGGCGGAGAGGGTTATCGCCCTTATCAAGGCATATAATATGACACATCTTTGATGAAGCGCAAAAACAATTCATCCTCCGATTAGTAGCAAAACATCGCCAAGACTACTCATCGTCTTCGACGGAGTCATTGATGAAGCGTTAATCTAAGTAATGATGTATATTATAAACGAATGGTGAATGTAATTTTCTATCAAACATATCATTTTTGTTCTTGAAAATTAATTTGTTTTCTTTAAGAGTTATTCTGTTTTCTATAAAAAAATAAGCTGTTTTCTTTGAGATTTAATCTGTTTTCAAACAAATAAACTAGTATTTGCCCTTGTTTTTTTTCATTTTTTAACCCAGAAGATCAGTCTACTAGAAAATGAGCAGTAAAATGAAATTCATAGCGACCAGTAATATCGTTCAATTAGGTTGAAATTTGGCATGGAGATGTTTAAGAGATATAGGAACAGGAGCAGCCATGTGGAGGTAAAAAATTACAAAATTTTATTTTTTAGACCACCCTATTGTGTGTGTGTATATATATATATATATATATATATATATAATTAAATTCCAATTGTTGAGTATTCCCGAATTGTGTGTGTGTGTGTGTGTGTGTGTGTTAATTTTGAAAACGTGCAAATGCCTGTATAATAATAATAATAATAATAATAATAATAAACCTTTTATTATTATGGAAAGTACATGCAAAGAAAAATAAAATATAAAAATAAATTTAATGCGAACTGAGATGACAAACAAAATTTCAAGTCAGCGGAGGCGAAAACCGATTTTTAGAGATGTAGGTCAGGTGAACCTTTGCGGTTAACCTTCTTGTCCGACACTTACCTGTGTTTCCTGTGTTATACCTTTAGATTCTTCAGCCTTGGAATAAAAATAAAGTTGTTTTCAAAGAAAGGATCGCTGACAAGTTTAGAAATTTAAAATGTATGAATTAAAATTTTTAGTTTTTAAATAATTATTCAGTATGTATTATTCAGTATGTATTTTGTGTGCATTTTTCTTTTATTGTTAATTAAATATACTAGCCTGAAGGTAGAAACAATTTTAATTGAAAATAAATGAATGAAGGAATATCTTCTTGATTTCGCGGATTTTTGTTTATAAAAAAAATATAGAAGATATACAGAGAGAATTGTCAAAAGTAAATAGATACTTTCGGTTTGGCTTTAGAGTAATTTTTTTGATTACATATATTCTTCGTTCGTATTTCTTATACTATTAATATTTTTTTATCATATATATTCCATCGTTTGTATAGAATGAACTATTGTATATTTATTTTCTATATATTTCGTGAAATTGATTCCAATAATTCGTCTAAATAAACAGAATGATGTAATGTTGTTTTACTTAATATGTTTTAATTGTATTTCTTTTATTATTAATATTGGGAGTCGTTTAAATAATTAGTTCTGAACGAATTTAAGGAGAAAGTCACTCTTGCCTTTAATAAATAAATAAGTAGCAACTCAATTAAATAAATTAAAATAAATGGTGGTATCTGCCAACTCTCCTTATATAAATAAAAACAATAACTGGTAACTCATCTAAATAAAAATTAAAATAAATGGAGCAATCTGACAACTCACCCTAATAAGTTACACCTGAACATAATTAAAATATATATGGGTATCTAGCTACTCACAACCCTCTATATAACAGCTGCTGGGCCCCTGGACGCTCATTATGCGACGAACTCCGGTGGAATAAAGAACTTTCTCTCCTCTCTCCTGCCTAGGTTAAGGCTTAGATTACGTTTCCCTTTGGGGGTGAGGACATCCCAGCTTCTCCCCCAAAGACCCTCCTCCTTCTCCTTTCTCTCCCTCTCTTAGGTTAAGGTTACCCATTTTGAGGGAGGTCATCCTCCCTTCTCACCCCAAAGCTCCCTCACCCCCCCTTTGCAGCACTGATTTGTTGCATAACCCCTTCCACCCTTCATTGCATAACCTCTACCCTTGTTGCATACCCCCCCTTTGTTGCATAACCTCTTGCACCATTCCCCCTCCCCTTTGCAACATTGATCAACATTTGCAACATTTCTACATTCTTGCACTCTCTCATTTTGCGGTCATGCTACTGAAACAAACCAAATAGTCTGCCAGAACACCGTCAAAGAAACAAAGCCAGACTCTGGACTGAACGGACGCATTTCCTGAGCTCTCTGATATTGCATCTACTTTTGCATATTGCTAATAATTTTACTTTTGGAAAGTTTTGAATTTTATATACTTGTGTTTATATTCACATTAGTCCAGGCAATTTGTAGTTAGACCTGGGCAAAATTGCTTCAGAAGCTTTCTAAACTGTTTCCAGCTCAGGAACCATTGCCGAATAACATATCCAAAATCCGACAAAATTCGACCCCGGGAACACCCCCAAAAATGAAATTCAAAATGGCGGACTGGATGTTTCCTACGAAAAAAAAAAATATATAATTTACGCTTTTATTTATAGATACATTTGATGCTTTTTCTTTCAGTTGTAATGTTTTAAATAATTCAACAATATACAACACAACCAGTTATTACGAAAATATAATGTTATATAGCTTTTTACAGATTTTTATAATCAATAATACAACAATTATTTTTTTCCCAGTTTCAAGTTATGTTCATTACAGAAGAAGTGATACCTGGTCACAAACATACAGAAATTAATCCTCTTCATCACTATCATCGGATAGATTACCGGTACTTGGGTTGTTATCGCAACCACTGATTTGGCACTCGCCACAAGCGGCTGAACAGGGCATTCCATTACGCTTGCATCCACATCTTGAAGTAGCACATTTCGTCTTGCAGGAGCAGCGGATCATGCTGAGTAGATAATTTGGAGCTGGTGGCTTGTCGCAGGCTGTAGGGTAGTAGGAATTATTCTTTACATACCAACCCCACTGTTCTGCATCGATCTTCTCTTCTGTAGACTTCCAGATTAGTATTTGAAAGTATGTGCGAAAGCTGTGGTACTTTGTGGACACATCGGTAGGTGGCAAACGTTCGGGTGTAACAAAAGATTTAGCTGTAGCTACCTTTTCAACTAATATTCGATGACGTAGTGCGTTAGTGGATTCAAGTGTTTTGCAGCCATACAACAGAAGCATTGCCTTTCTTCCAGCGGCTTCAATGTCAGAGTGTTGGCAACAATCAGAACAGAATGTATTTGCAACTGAACGGAGTTCAGCCACCTTCATCAGTGTGTCGAATGCTTTGGCTTTACCGATCGAAAAAATTCTGGATGTGCTATCACAGCCCGTGAAAGCATGCACAAACAGAAGATACTTGCAGATGTCATTGCCTAACAATGATTGAATGCTGAGAATATCATACACAGGATTAGGAGATGGTCCCCGTCTTATATCGCTGCGATAGTACAACTTGAAACCACTGTCCTTGGCATGGTACAGAAGGAGAATCAGCAAGTCGGTGTCTTCCCCTATTACTGTTGTAGTTGCATTTTCTGATGAGGAAACTGCTGCACGAACGATGTCCACATCAGCATCCCCATCTGCGTTGTGAACAGTACACCCGTGCTTCTTCAACATCTCACCTACGAGGGAAATAAATGCTTGCTTGTTGTTTTCATTAGCCAAGAAGTGTTCCTTCTGGCCAACAAACTTCATGCTTGGACTGAGATTCACATTTCTGCTTGTCTTGGTGCTGCGTCTTTTGTGAGTCATGTCCTTGATCGTAGGAGAGCTGCTGTAGCCATCAAAAACAATGATTGCTTTTCCATATGTTTTCAGAGTGAAATCGGCATATGAGTTGGCGATGCTGTCATATGTTTCATCTTGACGCCAGGAAACACGATGTAGTAGAGATCCACCATCCAATACGTACTGGTCTGTGCACTGAATTTCTTGAACTTCTTCCATGCGTAAAGTGTCAGTGTATTTGATTATTGCATGAGCTAGCTGAGACTTATCGGGTTTTCTCAAGATACTTCGTGATTCGAACAATGCAGGAGGATATGCACACAGTTCGTAACACATGACATCTTCAAGATTCATGTCTCCGCCAGTGGCAACAGTCATCATTCTCTGAAACAGTAGTGCAGGATCTACTTCTATATCTGAAGCATCAGTGATCACAACGGCAGAAGCAGATCCTAGTGTTTTCACTTTGTCAGATCTTTTGGCAGAATATGTAAAGGCTTGTTTCCCAATCATTTTTACGACAATGTTCGTACCGATTGAATGCAATTGATGAACGTTAACTCCAGGATCAGCAGTTAGCCCTGTTACAATGTTGCAGAGACCCGAGGTAGAATGGAATGGGGATAAGGATTCCAGACGTTCAAGTACTTTCTTCATGTCATTACTGTCCCTGATTTGTCTACTTCCCCTCATTTCCTTGTGCTGTTCACTACTTTCCAACAAAACTCTGGTGTATTCCTGCATTGCTAAGTTATAAGTGGAACACAGAGGCATATAAAAGAGCCATGTTGTCCTTTGGATGTCTGTAAATCCACTTCCGCGTGTCAGTCCGCCTCTGCTTTTCAGGGAACGCATTAGTACTTGTTCTATCACCAGGTCTGTGCCGAGTCCGGCCCATAATCTGTCGCTTCTTCTTACCACAAACTTACCTTCCTGGAACATTTTGTTAACGGCTGGATTTTCAGAAGGCAAACTTAACATTTTCTGCAGGTACAGGTATATCGATTTCAGGTAATTGTGATGTCCGGCTGCTGCAATTATGGGGATGGTCTCCAGCATAGCTTGCAAGTGCAAATCCCACGAGCCGGTTCTGTCTGCTGTTATCAAGGAACGTGCAATGTTGATCATTCGCTGATATTCCAACCAGAGTTGACTTGTTTGCGAAGTAGATTGTAGGTCAGTTTTCTTCGCATCCAAAGTGGTAGCAATCTGAGACAATGCATTCGAAGATTCCACATTAGGGCGGATCGAAAATGAGGTTTTTAAACTTTTTTTCGAAATTCAAATATGGCTAGTGCGGAAAATATGTGGGTGCTATAGATAATGACTGTGCATAAATATTAGTCCTGCGAAATTATATCTTCAGGTGCCACAAAGCCGTCGAAAAAAGTGAAATATAATGATTTTCTTATATTCTGCATTAGTACAATAACTGAAACTTACTTGTTATTATTATATATTAAGTGTTCCAATTACCAAAATAGTTACTGAATTACGCAGCTCTTAGTTTATTTAGATCAATGTTCTTTTGATTAATGATCTAAATAATCCAGAACTCACCACGAGGAGGTGGCTGCGTGTCGAGCTCCACCCATGCCCTCCCAACTACCCATCCTTGCGCATGTTTTTTTCTATTAACGTTTTATTTAAACTTTATATTCAGCTTTACTTTCGAATGATGGCATTTTTTTACGTGACTGAAGTGTTGATCTTATGAAGCCATCTCGCGCATTCAATCCAAATACTTTTGATGATGCTTCAGTCACTAATTTAACCATTCTTTCTACTACTTGTGTATGACAAGGGAATTTCTCGAATGGAGGGGTACTCTTGTTTTCTATGAATTCTTCAATCTCATTTTCTGTCAGGTGTCTTGTCACAGGTGGTTCAGTGGCAATGCATTTTTGCCAATTAATTAAATCAGTATAATCAGTAGCTTCAAATTGAATAACAGGTACTGTGAAACCCCTCACAACTTTTTCCTTGTTTGTTTGCCTTGCTTTCTTTATTCGCCTCCACGCTAATTCTCTTATGGCGCTGCGGTCATCATGAATCATTGATGCTAGAATATTTTCTGGATTTGCAAAAAATGCATTTCTTTGTATGACAGGGTTTACAGTATCCTTTACTTCGTCATTCAGTGTTCTTGTTAGTTCAATAGTTTTGAAAACATGTTTTGAGCCATTGACAAAAGACGTACTTTGCTTAATAGAAAACCACATTGGGATGTAGACCTTCATTATAAAAGAAGCAATGTTCATGAGGTTCTCAGATGGACTTACAGTTGAAACGTATAGACGAAGCAAACGATTTGCTGTAGTCAGCCATCGTGAATGTGCCATTTTGCCTGGACTACGATGAGCAAGATCTGGAGAGCAATATCCCTTTGTTATGGCCTGATGAATATCAATTAGATATTTTTGGTCGGTGCTAAGATCTTCACAGTCTACAGTTGGTTCCTCAGCATCAATCCTTTCAAACTCGACAATAGGAAGACTCTCACAGTTCTCTAATTCCCTGCCAATAGGACCGGTGAATCCGCGGTGGCCAGATGTTTTTCCATCCAGCTTTGCAACTAAATGGCGTAATGGCAATTCATTGGCATGGAGCTGGCACACTAAATGTTGAACTGGCTTCTTCAGCTTCAATTCTATAAGCCTTATAACGCCTCCCTTTTCTCCAGTGTTGACTGCTGCACCATCGCATCCAATGGCAACAAGGTTTTCCAGGTTCATGTCATTATTTCCAATATACTCAAACATTCCTTTACATATTTCTTCAGCTGATCCAGAATTCACAGAATAATGGCCCAAATAATCTGAACCAGGTTCTCTCACTAAAGTGATATGTTCTTCTGTTACCTTCTTCTGATATACTTTGGACTCTTTTTTTTCTTGGAAGAGTGTAGAATCTTTTCGACCATCAAAATAGATTCCTCTGATTGGGACCTGATTTTGATCTTTCATAATTTCTGATCTCTTCTTTTGTCTTTCTCTTCTGATTTTACTCCTATCCACTACTTCAGATGTATTG
Source organism: Bathynomus jamesi (assembly GCA_023014485.1). Taxonomy (NCBI): domain Eukaryota; kingdom Metazoa; phylum Arthropoda; class Malacostraca; order Isopoda; family Cirolanidae; genus Bathynomus; species Bathynomus jamesi. The sequence goes on from JAJOZX010000935.1 coordinate 681,722, forward strand.
TCAATAGAAACTTCTCCAATATCTTGCAATACTGCACTAACAATGAATGCTGCAGCTCGATCTGAAACTGCAGTCCTGTCACAAGCAGTAGCCACTGAAGGTAGATTTGTAGTTTTCCTTTTCTTGAATAATTGTTCTTCAGGTTGTTCGAGCTTTCTCTTCGAGCTAACTGGCTCTGGAAATGTATCGTCTGATATTTCGCCAGATTCACTTTCACTATTTGATGTCGATGATGATAATTCAACATTTGTATCCTGCAATTTCTCCTGTGAAGATTCTTTGGTGAGCCTCACAGCTTCTTTTTGCTCTCTTAGCAACGTAGATGCTTTTTTCTTTGAGAGTGTAATATCTAATCTATCAATAAACAGTTTTCTTTCACTCCTTTGATCTAAGAGGAACGTCACTTCTTCCTTTGGAACCGTTTTTTCTTTGGGACAAGAACATTGTGTTAGTACTTTGCACTTGCACGCTGCAATGTCAAAAAGTTTCGTGTGTGCTTCTTTTTTGAACATATCAATCTTTGCTTTGTAAGCTTCAGAATTTTTTCTGCTTTGGTATGGCTTCATAATGACACGATACTTTTCGTGGTAGCTTCTGAACATTGTTTCAATTCGCCTGTCTGACAGAATTGGGACGGAAGCACTTTCCCAAATTGTTTTCAATTTATCAACAACTTGTTCTAATATTTGAGATATTGAAGGATCTTTATTAGTATTCTGTTTCAAATCGTTTCTTACAAACAAGTAATATTTAAAAACTCCTTCGTATGTAGGAAGATTCCTGTGCCACAAATCTTCCCCCATACCAAACATGGGGCACTCAGTTGAGGCCCTGGTTGATTTTGCACAAACTCGAGACATTTTGAAAGTATACAAATCTGAAAAAGAAAGAGCTAATATCAATTATACGTTAATTTCAGTTAATAGTACATGGCAAACTTAGGGCAACACAATACAGAAATGCAAAATATATAAGAAATATAGTTTAGACTATCTGAGTAACGCCAACAACAGAACACCCACCTGCTACGAGAGCGACAGCTACACTGAACCGAGGTACTCACGTGACAGCTGAGTGAGCTGACTATAGAAAACTGTTTTTAGAGAATGGAAACTTTTTTTAAAGGTTGACTGAGCTATTTTTATACAAGTGTGAATAAATTCTTGTCTATTGTGCATCGTGGACTCTTCTGTAATTATTGGTTAAAATCTGCTTTTTTTCAATTTTTTTCAATATTGAAGGTCATTGTGGCACCTGAAGATATTAATGTTATGATTTTAAATTTATACCAGCTTATTTCCTCACTACTCCACACATTTTCCACACTAGCCAATTTGAAAATTCGAAAAATGAGTTTTTCACTCCGCCCTATTCCACATCCTCAACTGATTGTTTGGCGGTCATAACATCGTCGAGCAGGTCACAAGCTTCCTTATAGAGGTCATGAGGAGTTCCATCTTCATTACGAGGGAAAACGTCTGCGACTAGTAAGGTACTAAGAGCTGCATCTACTATCATATGACCACGTATCGCTCTTGAAACAGCTTTTCCAGACATCATGTGTTGCACGGCATTTGGTCCGTATATTTCTTGAAGTACTTCAGACAATCCTGAACCATTCATAAGAGTACCGACTGCTCCCAAAAGATTCATCAGAGTGTGAAATGATCCCAGCATTAAAACAATGTCCTGCAGGTCTCTCTGTTCATTGATGATTTGGGAAGCTTTCCAGAACAAAGGCTGATCAAAGGTAATAATGCATGGGACTTTTTGATCGCGTGCTATCTTGCTCAAATATAGTAATGTCGAAAATATGCAGGTCATGTCAGTTGGCGACATATCTATGATGGGAAGGAACGTGATCGACGCCACACCTGGATGTGAGACACTTGATCCACCGTGAATTGCCTGCATTGTTCCGGACCAACTTGGACCTGATCTTTCTGCTCAAGATATCTGCCAGAGAAGACTAAGTCGACTTATGGTGGCAGTGGGTACTGGAAGTTCGCGGAATGAGATGTCCCTCAACATGCTTCTCGCGTGTCTATATTCCGTAATGTCAACGGTTGCAATCTTCTTAATGTCATTGTCACCAACATTACGCCTGTGAATAGAATGGTGGATCTTGATCTTCGGAGTTATTGCGGCAATCATACCCATTCCATGAAAGGTATTCTTCCCATCCAAAGTGCAGACATCATGATCGACGTTATCTGTTGCTAGAAGGACTGCAGTGTTTTCATCAACAGTAAAAGAGCCAGACCCACTTGCCAGCGCCGCGTTTCTTTCGAATCTTGTTACTTCTGCATACGACGAACAGTAACCCAGCTGATGGAGAACGTCAATAAGGTACCTTGACCTAAAGTTGTGGTGTAGCTGAACCGACAAACCGATCTGTAGTGGACATAGTAATCCTCTAGGACGGGTTGCTTGCATAATGCTCTGCCCAATTGCACCTATTTTTCTTGAAGCATCCTGTCCCGCAAATGCTTTTGATAATAGCAATTTCAGACTGTTGGGAATGTAATCAAGAGCACTTTCTGCAGTGATGTCATTTGGAGATGGATACACATCTCTTCTAGGCGAGTCGACAGACTTGATATCACTTCTGATTATTTTTGCAGCAGCTTCTACTAGGTAAATCTTCTGTAGCTCTATATCTATATCACATTCTTTCGACTTTTTGTGATAATCTATAAGAATTTCATTAGCTGTCTCTCGTAGTGTTACTACATCTGCCTTCCCACTTTCACCTGATATTATGATCTTGTCTCCGTAACGTGTGCCTGCGTTCGTAGACAGAGCTCTGACTTCCTTGAAGATATTCCTCCATTTTGGAAATTAGGTCTCCAATCAACAGTTGTTCATCATCATTCTCTTCCAGGTAAGCACAGGTCTGAAGGAATGCTTGGTGTTGCTCTTCATTAGTTGGTCTCCCTTTCTTCGAATCATGATCGTCGGAGGAGTATGCGCGAGGAATGTTTTTTCCACTTCGAAAATTTACGCTGCAGGTGTGATGGTAGACACAATCTGCAGCAGGAAGATCACGAAGATAATACTCCAGACGGCCTTTTACATTAAACGACCATTCATCGCAGCGGCTTTCACAGCACCTTTTTATGGTTTCGGAGAACTCTGTAGTTCTTATTTTGACATGCTCTGATTTTGGTTTGTGTTTGGAAAAAAAGTCCACAAAGGTATCACAAAACAAACAGTGAGTAGCACTGGAAAATGCGTATTCATGAAAACGAGCACTTTTCCTTGGTATTGCCTCGGCTGCGGTCTGTCGCTTCTTTATTTCAATGGTCTTTTTATCCGTAAACCTTTTCCTACATACAACGTGAACACTTATTCCAGCTGTTGCAACAACATCGCTTCCACGGCTGCGGCTGGATGCATTTATACCATCTGCTCCTTTTTGCGAGATGTGAACCACTTCCTGTCCGCTGTCCAATTTCTCCTTACAAATCACGCACAATTCTTCAGGGGTCTGCATTCTTGAAGGCGGACGCACACCGAGTCAGCCGTACACCGAGTCAGTCTGAAACAGAAAACACAAATTAATAAACTGTGTTGCAGTATTTAAAAGGAGTACATAATAACAGTTTTAAAGAAAATGACAAGCACAAATACGCAGATTTGATAGTGGGTAGTAGGAATTAAAGAGTTGTATATAATATAAGTTTATAAAGATGTAGCAATGTCCATTCTCACATACACTCCATACAGTATATTTTATTTACATTACGTGACGTCATAGTTTAATACTAGCCGCCTAATACAATTTTTAGTGTCATATAGGTTAATTTAGAAACGAAAATGTGTTTTAAAACATTTTACTGATCAAGAAAAACGTCATAACTCTCTCTACAAAGCGAAATTAAAATGTATTGTATTTCGTAGGAAACTGCCAGTCCGCCATTTTGAATTTCATTTTTGGGGGTGTTCCCGGGGTCCAAGTTTGTCGGATTTTGGATATGTTATTCTGCAATGGTTCCTGAGCTGGAAACAGTTTAGAAAGCTTCTGAAGCAATTTTGCCCAGGTTGAAGCTATTTTTGCTCTAGATTGCCTGGACTACATTGTTATAGTTAAGTAATTGAATATTAGTGGTTTTTAGCGATTTAGAAGTTTTCATAGCTTGCCGGCTTAATTTAACTTAAACTTGTGACGGTTATAAACTAATTTTAACTGCGCGATGCCGTCGCAGAAAGCGTCGTGTGTTAGGTGTGGGGTAAATGGGTGGTATTCGGATTTTAAAGATTACCAAGAGATCAGTTTGTTTCTTTGGCGAGTTAAGGGAGGAAATAGTTGACATAAAACGCAGTGTACGTGAGGTAACGGAAAGACTTGCAACGCTTGATGAGGGAAGGGGTAGGGCTACGGTTGACGAAAACCGAACTAATACTAACGTTGAAGACGTTAGTAATTTGAAGGGTGAGGTGCGTAACCTAGTTTCTAGTTTAGTTGGCTTATCGGGAAGGTTGGATAGAGTTGAGGAAGGGGTTAAGGTTGGTCCGAGATTAGTTATTGGGGAGGGATTTAGAGAAATTAAGGGTGGAGCTAGGCCGCGTACGTTAGGTGATAGGAATCCCACCCCTATCGAGGTTTCGAACCCTTTCGCCCATTTGGAAAGGGACGTGAATGAGGGAGAAACTATTTTAATTGGGGACTCTTTAGTGCGCCATATGGACACAGAGTTCGTTGAACGGCATCCAACCAAGAGGAGGAGGGTCTGTCTCCCAGGGGCCAGGGTTGACAGAGTTAGAGACGAAGTGGACAGGATTGACGTTGCCTCCCGTCACTCGATGTTGGTGACGATGGTAGGGGCAACGACTCGTATAAGCCCGATACGAGAGTGCCTGACCTTTTGGAGAGATATAGGGGGTTAATTAGGTTCCTAAAGGCGAGGTCAGATAGGTCTTTATTTCTAGGTATTAACCATAGGCACGGTTTTGGTCTTAGGATTACGTCTGAAACGATATTTTTGAATACTAAATTAGAAGAGATTTGTGCTGAGGAAAATGTACCCTTCGTAAAGCTGTGGTCAGAATTCAGTGATCCTAGCCTTTTTATAAAAGATGGGGGTGCACTTTAATGAAATAGGTAATGCTAGGCTAGGTAGGTTAATTGACGAAAACGTACGAAAGCTGTATAGATCGAAGCCTTTTTTAAACGTTGTGGGTCCGGGGAACGCGGGCCCGACGTGAAAAATAGTTTAAAACTCCGGCCCGTGGTAAAAAGTAACTTAAACGTCTTTTATTGTAACGCGCGTAGTATTAGAAATAAATTAAACGAATTTAAGGCGATAATTTATTCCGGCAACTACGATATACAGTAGTTGCTATCACTGAAACGTGGTTAAATACCGTGACTTGGGAATTGGGGGAATTTGATATACCGGGTTTTAAACTCTTTACTAATGATATGTTACATAGGATTGGTGGCGGCGTTTTGCTGTACATTCGTAATTCCCTTAGGGCTATCGAGGTTAAGATAGATTTTCCGGCAGCAATTAATGCGATATGTCTTGAAGTTAGGGCGCGTAGTGTAGGTTTTAATTTTGTTGTTGTTTATAGACCTCCCGTTCAACCCCTCGATACCGATACTAGATTTTACTCACTTCTTGGTAACTTTATTGACAATCGGAAGAGTATAATTGTCGGAGACTTTAACTGCCCTAATGTTAATTACGAGAATTTTACTGGTAATGAGGAGGGTTTGAGATTGATTGAGTTTATGGAAGATAATTTTTTACGACAGATGGTTACCGAACCAACGCGCGGTGACAATATTTTACATTTGGTGATGACGGACGGCGAAAATATAGTCGAAGGTTTAGAAGTAGGCGAGAGTTTAGGATATAGTGATCATCAAATTCTTAGGTTTAAGTTATTGATAGAAAACACTGAGGATAGTAACGCAATAAAAGTCCCTGATTTTTGTAGGGCCAATTTTGATAGTTTTGCGGATAGGATGAGAGTAGTGGACTGGGATAACTTATTTATGGGTAATGACACAAATTTGCATTGGGAGGCTTTTAAAGAAAGTTTTATGAATATTGAAAGGGAGTTCATTCCTCGTAGGCCCAAGCGCGCTAGAAATCATTGTAGGCCCAAGTGGTGGACTAGGGAAATAGGCGAGTTCATAAACGAGCGTTACAGAGCGTATAGACTTAATAAGCGCAATGGCACGGCAGCTAACTTTAATAGAGATATCGAGCTTAGACGTCAGGTTAAAAGATCAGGTAGGAATGCTAAGCGTAATTTAGAGAAACTTATAGCTGCGGATATTAAACATAATCCAAAAAGTTTTTTGAATACGTCAATAATTGTAAGCCAATAAAAGATAACATAAACCCTCTAGTGGGTGTTAACGACGCTTTGGCTTCTGACGCTCAGGCGATGGCGAGTATTTTCAATAACTTTTGCGACAGTTTTTACTGTCGAAGACGTCAATAATGTCCCCGACGTGGACGATATCGTTCCATTTAGTAGCGAGACTATTTTGGATGAAATAACTGTTTACGAGGGTGAGATTGCGCATTATATCGATAGCCAAAAAGTTAGCAAGGTTCCGGGCCCTGCCGCTTTTTATCCCAGACATTTGAAAGATTTGAAAAACGTTATTGTAGGCCCCTTAACGAAGATTTTTAATCAGTCACTCGAAACGGGGATTATTCCTGAAGACTTTAAATTAGCTAACGTCATGCCTATTTTTTAAAAAGGTGAACACACAGTAGCTAGCAATTATAGGCCCATTAGCTTAACGTCAATTGTTGGTAAACTTTTGTAATCCGTAGTTAGGGATCGTGTCATCGATCACTTAGAAAGTAGAGATTTGATTAATAGTAGTCAGCATGGGTTTCGACGCTATAGATCTTGTTTAACTAATTTGTTAGAATTTTATAACGAAATAGTGCGCGAATACAATAGGCGTAGAGCTGCTGACGTTATTTATTTAGATTTTAAAAACGCGTTCGATACAGTTCCGCATAGAAGATTAATTACGAAAGTTAAAGCGCACGCTATACGCGGTCAGGTAGCTAACTGGTTAGAGGAATGGCTTTTTGCTAGGAGAAAGAGGGTCGTTTTTAATCGTAGTGAATCGGGGTAGTTGGATGTAGGTAGCGGTGTCCCACAGGGTTCAGTGTTAGGCCCATTGTTATTCGTAATTTACATTAACGACATAGATGTAGGATTGATTAATAACGTGTCAAAATTCGCGGACGATACTAAAATAGGCGGTAAGGTTGTTAAGGAGGACGATAGACGGATAGAGATAGGTTTCAAGACGATGTAAATATGATTATGGAGTGGACGGATAAGTGACAGATGCAATTTAACGTAGACAAATGTAAAGTTTTGCATATAGGTTCTCGTAACAATAATTACACGTATACGATGGATGATAGAGAGTTAGCGAGCGTTGATGAGGAAGTTGATTTAGGCGTACGCGTATCTAAGGATTTAAAAGTTAGGAAACAGTGCCTGGAGTCTTGCGCAAAAGCTAATAGGATGTTAGGCTTCATAGCGCATAATTTCGAATTTAAATCGAAGAATATTATATTGCCACTTTACAAGTCCCTAGTCAGTCCTCATTTAGAATATGCCGTTCAGTTTTGGTGTCCCTATTTGCGTGAGGATATTGATAGGTTAGAAAGGATTCAGCGTCGTGCCACGAAACTAATTCCGTCATTGCGCAACAAGCCTTATGAAGATAGGATTAAAGAGTTAGACTTGCATTCACTCGAAATTAGGAGATTAAGGGGGAGTGCTTATTGATGTTTTCAAAATCGTTAATAACATCGATAACGTAAATTTTGACATTGTTCACTTTCGATAATAACAATACTCGTAATAACGGATTTAAGTTGCGTGGCAGACGTTTCATTACTAATATCGCTAAAAACTTTTTTACGTTTAAAGTATCATAATTGATAAACGGAATAATCTTCCCGCGTCAGCCGTTAACTCTACCAGCGTTAATGTGTTTATAATGTTATAATGTTATAATGTTTCAGACCAACAAAGACCCTAGGATCTACTCATGGCTGGTCTACCTAACTGTGTTCGTAATCGTGTATTGTGTATGTCCTCCGTGGTGGCGGAGGGGACCTACAATTTTACGTGGGTTCCGAACCACAAGAACATAAGAAATTTATGTAAAAACTGCCGGTAAATTGGCAACGACCAATTTTTACGAAACTAAATAATTATCAATTTAAAACTAATTAATTATCGATTTAAAACTAAAGATAGAATCTCTGGATCCAGAGGAACAAGTCATAATAGACTACTATCCACAAATATGTTACACTCTATATCTATTTATAACGGACATGCAAATATATCAGATCCAAAGAATCCAGTCAATTTCATTACGGTATCCATCAAGTCACGGTCCATATCGATTGCGGACCAAGTCAAAATTTACAACCATATACATTACAATATATACACTTACGAGGAAAAGTGTAGGTGTGGCTGTAAAGACTGTACAGTAATGTAGAAATGTGTGTGCACCCATTATGGGTCTCCCATTTAAAGGTGTTTGTGGGGCAAGTGAAGATCATGAGTTTTTCAATACCTCACAGTACTATGGGGGGCACCGCTCGGCAGAGGAATCTCTTTAAGTGGGGTGTGTAAGGACAGAGAGTATCCCCTAACCCAAGACGCTGCCTCCCTATATCCCACAACACTTGTTTGAGCTGTGGGATGTATCCCCACAAAGCCTTAATTTTACTACCTTAAACTATACCCTTTCTATCAACATGCGCGTCTAATCGATTTTTAAACATGTTTATAGACGTGCTACTAATTACTTCTCCCGGCAAACTATTCCAAGTATTTACTATTCTATGCGTAAAAAAGTTTTTCCCAACTGCTGTCTCGAACCTTCTACTTGTCAACTTACACCCGTTATTTCTAGTCCTGTTATATTGAGATATTTCGAAAAAGCTATCTCTATCTACGTTATCGAACCCATTCATAATTTTGAAAACCTGGATTAGATCACCCCTTAACCTCCTAGTCTCGAGAGTAGTCAATTTTAACTCCTTAAGCCTATCCTCGTACGAATTTGACCTAAGAGACGGAATCATCTTAGTTGCTCGTCTTTGAACTCTTTCGATTTTGTCTATATCTTTGCGCACATGCGGATTCCAAAATTGGACCGCGTACTCCAAATGGGGTCTAACTAATGATTTATAAAGAGGAACTATAATATCGCGCGATTTGTACTCAAAATTTCGAGCTATAAAACCTAACACTTTGTTCGCCTTATTGACCGCTGCTGTACTTTGTTTCGCTACTTTTAAGTCACCAGTGACTATAACTCCTAAAACCTTTTCCTGCTCTACGCTTGTTAAATCTTTCCCTGACATACTATACGCAAAATTACCGTTACGCGAACCTATATGCAAAATTTTGCACTTATCCACGTTAAATCTCATTTGCCATGTGACTGACCATTCAACGATTTTATTCAGATCTTCCTGAATTTTACCTCTATCTTCGTCATTAATCGCCCTACCACCCAGCTTCGTCTCATCCGCAAACTTTGAAACTGTACTGACTAGGCCGACATCTAAATCGTTAATATATATAAGAAAAAGCAAGGGGCCCAATACAGAACCCTGAGGAACGCCACTCGCTACATTAGCCCAACACGACGACGGTTTAAGAACCGTTTAGATAGGCATTTTATAAATATTAATGTTGTTTAAAATAAAAAACAATTAGCAACAAGAGCTCTGGGGTTGGTGGTCGAGGATGAGTCTGTTAACGATTAATGCCAGCTTGTGACATGCCAGCGTGTGATGCCAGCAATAAAATTATTAAAAAAAAAAAATTAGACTAACACGAACGTAGATGTAGCTCGTAGCGTAAACTAACCCACTTTTTGTTATACTCTACCTACTTTTTTTTTTTTTAATCCTCTTCTTGCATGTCTGTAACTCTTTACTTGCATGTCTGTAGTTTGCATAGTATGACAGTGAGTTAAGAATGTGCTTGCATTGTTTGTAAGCGTTCTTATTTTATTTCTTTTCATCTTTCACCCCTCTCTTCTTTTCGACTATTTTTCCGACTTGTCGGCAGTGGCCGGCGGATGATGATGGTGATTCTTTTTTCTCTTTTTCTGAATGAATGTTAACCCACGAATGATAGGTTTTGCTACTTACTTAACCCCTTATTCTCCTCTTTTAACCCCCTCCTCTTTCCTTTCTCTCGGGCTAACCTTAGAGTGGATCTTAGGGTCTTTGTTAGCCTTAGCTTCCGTAAATCCATTCCACAAGAGCATTTTGCTAATGCTCTCGTGGAGTTCGAGCTTCAAATATACATTGCAGCAACAAATTATGGTTATCTTGTGAAAGTGTTCTAAACTTGAACAATTTGAAAATATAAATAATCCTATACATTAAATAACAGTGATTGCTAAGAAAAATTACCAATTATTTTTGCACCATTATTTCTTGGATACCCTCTATATTCAACAGTAAAATTTAATGATCCTAATATATTTTAAAACATCTTTAAATTATTTAATCATTTTTAAGTTTAGATTGTAAATAAAATTACTTTTGACCAACATTAAAAAAATGAGGTCGATGCTTTTTTGGGAACAATTTTTTATTTTAAACGAACCTAAAAACACATTGCATATCTCTCTCTCTCTCTCTCTCTCTCTCTCTCTCTCTATATATATATATATATATATATATATATATATTATGAAATGATTTTTTTTGGGGGGGTCGTATCACAGTTGAAGAGAGTAGGCTAACTTCTGTATGCGGATGGGGATGTAAACTCAATTTTATCTAATGATTGCTTGACCTAGGCCTTAGATCATGCTGACAAGGCTAAAATGTCCATCAGGTATGGCTAGCCTAACCTATTACACGTTAAACCATTTGAGTACCCTAGGCCCTCTCATAACTTGCTTTGATATGTCTTCCTCAACAATCGTAGCCGATTTGTCTTTAACGGATTATTACTTCTAACTGTAGGCTAACAATCTCAAATCTTACATAAGCCCTGATGCATATAATGTTAGGGATAAGGCCAGTCTGGAAAACTTGGCATAACTTGAGATGGATTTAAAGTTATACAATTTTCCTAATGATAAATTTTTTAATTATAAGTTGATTAATTTTTCAACGGATATTTTATGAGTAGTGTAGTACAAATGCAGAGAAAATAAAAAATACAAAAATTCTTATTTTCTGAACAAACTTGTTTTGTCAAAATTCATAAGAATTAAATTGCTTGAGGAATAACAACCAAATTTTGGTGAATAACATTAAAAAAGTTGACACATTGCACCATGAAGTCTGAGATTTAGGAAGCAAAAATGTCTATTTTTCTGCGCAGGGTTCAGAGAACGCTATGGCTACAGAATGAAAGTTACCATAGGAAAAATATTAAAAGATATCAAACGGAAGCTCTCATAACAGGAGAAAGAATGTCATGCTAAAATTTGGAAAAGTTTGGTGTCATCAGTAAACGATCACTGATCTGTTTTTACAAGTTAGCAAGAAACGAAATATTGCATGGAAATGTTGAAGCTCCTCAAAACCTTAGCTCTAACGCTTAAAATAACAGAAGCGAAAGATAAATATTATTTGTTGCAACTAAAACCTTTGGAACTGTTTTCACTGAAAAGACGTCGTAAACGATACATGAAAATAAATGTGTGTGTGTGTGTGTGTATATATATATATATATATATATATAGAGAGAGAGAGAGAGAGAGAGAGAGAGAGAGAGAGATAACGTTCGAAAAATCGGTTTCGAGTTTGAAATTGTAAAAACGAAATAAAAATTTAAAAGTTTCTTTAAAGGGAACTGATAGGCACGTGTTGCATTATTCATAATTGAACTTGGCAGAGGACTTGTTCTATGTGAGATGATGATCGAAATCTCACATAGAACAATTTCTTACTTATTTAAATTCAAATTCGAAATTCACTAAACTTTGTTCAGAAAAGAATAAAGTGACAGAGTTGTACAGTTTTCAGACATTTGATATGGCATTGATATATTATATTCTCAGTACTCTCATCCGAATATGCCGTTGGAAGCATAGAGGCCTTTTAGGCAAAATTAATGTAATTTAGTTCATTTATTACATAAAAATAGGGAAAGTGGCAAGCGAAAGTAAGAGTGATAACAAAAGAAAATGATAATACCAATAACAAAAATAAATACAATATGAAGTTCACAAAATGTTACATAATTTTAAATTATATGGTTTACTGTAAATTTACCAGAAAATAAATGATGCTTAATAAAAAATGTAAAGAGGAATAGATTACGAAATTAAAGGTGCTTAATGAAATTAACCTATTTTATAGAGTTGATTACAAAACGGGAACTTCGTTACTGTGGTAAAAATGGCATTTGTGAACTTATACTTCAATAGGAGCTAATGAGGTGCCTTTTAAGTGATTTGCGAAATGCATTTATTAATGAAGCCTGTCTGATATGCATGGTAATTGCATTCCATACATCTTCTCCTTTGAAAGAATGTATTTCCTGCAGTTTCTATTGTATAGTTAGGTTTGTGTATAAAATCACTGGCAGTTTGGTGTTATAACGATGGTGTATTTGATGGGGGATGATTGTTCTTTAAATGGGTGATGTATGTTGATTTTTATTGATAACTTTGGACATATTGACAGCAACAGTGAATTTGTATAAGTCTTTAGTTTTAAAATATTTAGCTCTTTAAACAGTGGGGAAGTGTGAGAGAGAGAGTTCGCAGACATTTTTTTTGAATTTCTTCCAAAAGGTGTTTTATATATTTCTTTGAGCTACCCTATGCTGTAGTGCAATATAATATGATAACTGTGGATGGATGAAGGAATAATATAGGGTAAGGAATGCGTTTTGAGGAAGGGTCTTTTTTAATTTAAATAATATGAAGAGAAATCTTGATATTTTGGATTTGATATAACGTACATGGCTTTTGAAATTTAGCTTTTCGTCTAAATTAATGCCAAGTACTTCAACCTCATTCACCTTTGCAAGAGCAGTATTCCTAATTTTTATTTGACAATTTGTATTAATATGTTTTGTGGTAATAATCATATTATTACCACGAAAATCTGCGTGTTGTACGCAATTTAATGTAGTTGAGAGATGAAAATCGCTGACGTGAATTAGAAATAGGAATAGGGCAAGAATAGATCCTTGTGGAACTCCACTAGTTACCATCGCCTTGTCGAATAAATTATCTTTTAATTTGATGTACTGATGACGAGTTGACAGATATGATTTAAACCAATCGAGGATATTTCCTCTTATTCCGTATATGTAAAGTTTATTCAATAAGATTTCATGCGAAAGTGTATCATATGCTTTTGACAAGTCGAAGAAGGGCGAGGCAGTGTTTTTTGCCGCTTAAATTCTGATAAACATTTTTTAATAGCATGTTTATGGCATCTTCTTTTGTATGTCCACCTCTAAACCCAAACTGTGTTTTAGTTAAAATATCGTATTAGATTAAGAATTTAGCAAGTTTATTGTACACGATTTTTTCAAATACGTTACTTAAAGTTGGCAGTACAGAAATGGGACGATAATTGGATGAAGTGTTTGGGTTTCCTGATTTAAATACAGAGCATACTCTGCCTTCCTTCAGACAATCAGGGAATATACCTAGTGTTACTGATTCATTCATTAGTTTACTGAGTGGTATTGCATTTTCATCGGATACTAATTTATAAATTTTTACCGGGATTGTATTGATATCAGAATCTTTATTTTTTAGATTTTTTATTGCAAGAGAGATATAGTATGGTAGGATTGGATCAAAGAAAAATGAGTTTGGATTTGGTTGTGGCACGTATTGTCGGTGGTGAGTGTGTGTAATTGGGGTCGAGGCTGCAGTACAGAAGCCGATATTTTCCCAGAAGTTGTTTAATAAATTGGCTATGCCTCTGGGGTCATTGTAAGAATTTCTGCCTTGTGTGAGGGAGGACAAGGAATTTGTTTTAATCTTGTTTGTGTCAATTAACCCTTTCAGTGTTCCATAGCCTTTTTGGATTGGATTTTTGTTCATCAATTATTTAACAAAAATGGTCTGCTTTTGCTTTTTTTAATGACTGAATTTAATGACTGTTACAGTAATTTTTGTATGTCTGTTCGGTAAGAATATCATTTTTTCATAGTTTAAAGAGAGAGTATGCTTGCGTTTAATACTCACATTGAGTGCTGGTGTGATCCATTGATTTTCTATTTAGTTTTAGATATTACTTTGGATTTAAGAGGAAAGTTTATGTTGAATATATTCATTAGTATGTATGAGAAGGCTTGAAATTTTGTTTCAGTGTCATGGTTACCTTCGGTTATTCTACAGTAGTCCAGTCTAAAGCTGTTATTTCTCTCAGGAACTTTAATTTGTTATTATAGCTGTGAGATCTATAGTCAACTTTCATGGTTTTCTTTGCTAAGAGATGGGTGTTTAGCATAGTGTACGTAGGCAAGTGATCTGTGATATTTAACATAATTATACCCGAAATGCAGCCAAATGTGAATTGCTTCCAGATCTGATCTAGCAGAGTCGAATTTCTAATTTCATTGGGAAGTCTAGTTGGCTTTGTAATAGCTATTTGAAAACCACTTGCAGTCATGGTGTTGCGAAGGAAGCTTGCGTTATTATTTGAATATGCTTTTGTGAGATCAATATTTAAATCTCCGACACTAACACAATTGTTACCAATATAAATGGAGGCTAGAATTCTATCGATATTTGTAGTAAAAGTTGGTACGTTACCAGTTGGTAGTTGGTAAATGCCTAAAATTGAACAGTGGGTGTTATGAATAAACATTTCAGTTATAAGTGTTTCAGAGGTATTGTTTATGCTTGTCATTTCTTCGATACATTTAGTCTTATAGTTTGGGTCTACACCTCCTCCCCTATTGTTAGCCCTATGTTACGCGTAACCGGTGAAATTGCATATTTCATGAAATAAACAAAATATTGCTTATTTCATAAAACTTGTAGTCCATTTGTCAAATTCATGAAATAAGCAAAGTTATTGCTTATGTTATGAAATACGCAATTTCGCTCTGCCAATTTCATGAAATAGGCAGAGGAAAAATTGAGAGTTCAACTGTCAGTTGCATACTATATTTAAAGCAAAATATACTTAGAGCAAAAAATACAGGCAAGTACCTAACCTATTTTGATGCGCTTTTGCACGTATGACGTGGGTGGTACGAGCTGTTACAAAGGTGTCCAGCTTTTAGACAGGAGCATCTTTTGGTCAGACATTTGATTCGGCAGTTAAGTTAGGTGTGGTTAGGTTAAGTTTGGCGTGGTTAGGTTAGGTTATGAAATGCTTGATATTTTGCGATGATTTTAGTTTAAATTTAATTAAATGGCAAAAACTCCATTCTGAGACTTCTCAAGGATAGGACAACATTAAACGATTAATATTTTTGTGTCTCTGATAAAAATTAACAAACTTTTTAAGGGTACACGCACCGTTGTTAATCTTTAATAGAAAAGAGTAGCTATATGCGCACGGCTGCCTAAGCATTTCATAACCTAACCTAACCACACCTAACTTAACCTAACCTAACTGCCGAACCAGCTGTCTGACCAAAAGATGCTCCTATCCAAAAACTGGGAACTTTTGTAACAGCTTGTGCCGCCCACGCCATACATGCAAAAACGCATCAAAATAGGTTAGGTACTTCGTGCCTGTATATTTTTCTTTAAATATAGTTTTGCAACTGACAGTTGAACTATCACTTTTTTCTCTGCCTATTTCATGAAACTGGCAGATCAAAATTATGTATTTCATGAAATAAGCAATAAATTTGCTTATTTCATGAATTTGGCAAATCGACTGCCAATTTCATGAAATAAGTAATATTTTGCTTATTTCATAAAATATGCAGTTTCACCGATTACACGTAACACCTACTGTACATACATGATAGCTTGTGTACCCTGGACTGTTAAAAAAATATTATTTCCATTTAACAAGCTTTCAGTTAATACATTTACACATATACAATACAAAAGTATATGCAAAAAAATATATACTTTGCAGCATCACCCCTCATTTGCGGGATTTGGTGAAGAAGGGAATTGCTGTCCGATGTCCTACTGCCTTCGTAGCCAGCCACGCATAGCTGGTCAGGGACTTTGCACAAGAACCTGTCCAGCTGGTTCTTGAAATTATTGAGGTCGGTGTGCTGAAGGTTCCTCGCTTCTCTTGGAAGGACATTAAAAAGTTTTGGTCTCGTATTCTGAGAGTATTTTCCATCCTCGTTTTCATGGCCCCCTCACGCACCGCAGCTATGAGAGTACATGCTTAAAAATAAAAAGATAACATAAAATCAAATAAAAAGCCATTGTAGTAAAGCAAGAACGTATGTAAGAACATGATATTATATCATATATGTATCCACAGTGAGATTGTACAGTTCAAAGTTAGAAAATTATACTTAGAACTATAAAAACTTAAAATTAAAAATTAAATAAAAAATAAAAAATTATATAATTTTGAAGTCTTAAAATTAGTGATTACTAAATTTGAAGGACTATGAGTATAGTGGAATTATACGATTATAAGGATTATAAAATTACAAAATTTCAATACAGTATAAATTTATGAATTTTTTTAATTATTATTATTATATTATAAGAATAAAATTTTACATAATAATTATTATATATAAGAATAGTGATACATAATACTAGGTTATGTAGTGATAGGTTTAGTTAACATACGGGTTATGCTGAAGGCATCTATTTATAAATGGTGCCGAAAGATGTTGAAGTCATATTGAGTATGATTCGACACTCTTTCTCCTTCCTGGGACTTAGAGGCATATACTACTGTATACCATCCGGTACATGACAGGAATAAATTTTTTTTCTTTTTTAAGTTTTAATAGTTTATCAAAATTTCTATTCTGTATTCAACGATTGATTTATTAATATATATACTGTATATATATATTATATATATATACATGTGTGTGTGTATATACACACTGTATATACTAGGTTTGATATTTCTTATTATATTTCTGATTTCCAGAGCCGTCACTCAATTTGAATTTTATGATTTTTTGTCAGTCATTATTATTCTTTCCCTAACTTGGTGTGTCTGCATAATGACATTTTCAGAAATGTTTATCCAGTTTTTTTTCGTTGATGACGTTTCTGACAATTTCACTGCCGTGTTCACTTGGGGAGCCTTGAGGGACTCCAGGTCCACCGATAAAGTATAGGTTTTTATGAGGTACCTGTTTGAAGTCGCTGTTTAACCTCTCATTTTCTATTGCTAGGTTTTCTACTCGATCTTTCATTAAGAGCATTTATACACTGTTTTAATTCTTTGTTTTCTTCTTCTAATTTGTTCATTCTTTCATCATTCTCCGTCAAGCACTTTAGGATAAATGATAGGTACGATTCTATATATAAATCTAATTGTTCATTATCACCGGTAAACGCCTCGCATTCCCGCCTTTTATTCGCTTTGAATTCCTCAACTCGTTGACGGAGGAAGATTTCTTCGGAGACGGGGCAAGCAGCGCTTGATTCGGAGGGAGAATGCATACTTTTCTCCTGTTTCCTCATGGAGACTCCTGGAGATGAAGGAATTGGGGTGCCTATTTTCGTTTTTGTTGTTGTTGATGATTTTTGTTTCGTTCCTCTTTTTGCCATTTTTGTGAAGATTATTAATTTGAAATTTAGATATTTGCTGATAGTTTTTGGAAGTCTTACTTAGAAAATTTGACTTGATTTTTAGATAACGTTCTTGCTTTATATTAAGTTTTTATTTAAACATGTAGTTAAAATTCAGTCGTTCGTTCACATGTCTATAAGATCACCCGTTTGTTCATTCGTATGATTGTTAATTCACGGTCACGGGTACAGCTTGTAGCTGTGGAGAAAATGGGGAAAAAGCAAAACTTTAATCTCTCAAAGGGTGGTGGGGGGATGATAAGTGGAAAGGGCGATAAGATAGCATGGGGAGGGTCGGGTGCCGCCCCGCAAAAAGTAGAAAATTGAATGTAGAGTAACCTAACCTAACCTAACTTATCCTAACCGAACCTAAACTTGAAAATATAAAGTTTTGAATACATATATATATATGATGAATAAAACCACGAAGGAAAGGAAACACAAAAAGGTGCTCAAGCGCTTTCGTCTAATGACATCCTCAGGAACACTGAAGTACATAAAAGGTTACGGCCTATATATAGGTTACAGAAAGAAAAAAAAAAAAAAATAAATAAATACATACACAC